>QEPC01002663.1:773260-801903 GCA_003113815.1 Sphenodon punctatus
GGTATAGGTGGGCCCTGCTTTACGCACAAGTCATGGACATCCCCCCCACCACCAGGAACATCGAGGCAGCCCTGACCATCATGGTGAGGGAGTGAGTTATGCCAGGTGCTGCCTTCACCAAGGGGGTGGTGGTGATGGACAATGCCGCAAATGTACTAAAGGCAGTCCATGAGGGGGGCTTCACCAGCATCCCTTTTGCCACAAACACCCTTCACCTGGTGGTCAGGGATGCTCTGGGTTTGGGGGATAAGGGGATTGGGGAAGGATTCCTTAGCTCCCTGATAGAGCAGGGGAGGAAGCTGGTGGGGTTCTTCAACCGGAGTGTGATGGGCAGTGAGCTCTTCCAGGAGAAGCAGGCTGAGCAAGGCTCACCAGGGCACCAGCTGGTCCAGGATGTGGCCACATGGTGAAATTCCAGCTTCCTGATGCTCGAGCGGTTTGTGGAGCAGAAAGCCCCTTGCATCACGTGCAACTGGAGATGGACTGAGGGGCACCAGAAGGGTTTAATGGGGCGGAATGGGAGCTCCTGGCTCAAACGGTCTTTGTCCTGAGACCGTTCCTGGCTGTGATGGAGACTGTAAGCAGCTCCACCACCACCTTCAGCCAGGTGACCCCTCTGGTCCGGAGTCTCCAGAGGAGGCTGGACGAGATTCTTGGGAGGTGAGATTGTGGCCCTGCGGGCAGGAAGCTGATTGATGAGGCGCTTAACCTGGTGAGGAAGCTGAAGTCAGGGCTGGAGGTGTGTTTTGATGCACTCCTGCATTGGGAGCAATATGTCCTGGCAACAATGCTGAACCCTAGGGTCAAGGGCAGCATGGCATGCCAGACAGCACTCTATTCCCTCTGGAAGGATGCGCTGGTGGAGAGGGTCTGGCAGGCAGAGCGGGCTATGCAGCAGGACACCCCTGGGGATGATGGGAGTAGGAGCAGTCACCCCTCTCAGTCAGGTGGGTCTATCCCTGCCCCCAGACTTAGTGGTAGCAGCAGCTACGACAGCAGCAGTAGCACCCCTGTTGCCAGCAGCAGCAGAATCAGCTTGGCTTACGTGAAGGCCACTCTGGGGTGCATAGGGTCCCCCACAACAATAGGGCAAGCAGCGTGGCTGAGGTACAAGAGGGAGTACGATGGTGCCTCAGCAGTCATGGAGACCTACTTGAAGGAGGAACCATGCATTGATCCCAGCAGCGATCCCTTGGCCTACTGGGCCNTTGATCCCAGCAGCGATCCCTTGGCCTACTGGGCCAGCAAGGCCAACGTGTGGCTGGCGCTGTCCAAAGTGGCCAAGGGTCTCTTGTCCTGTCCACCAACCAGTGTCCCCAGAGAACGGGTGTTCTAGATGGTGGGGGACGTTTGCTCCCCGCACAGTCTGAGACTGGGGGCCAAGTTGGTGGAACAGTTGTTCTTCCTGAAGGTGAACCTTCCGCTGTTGGGATTCCCCAAGATGCCCCTGGACAAGGATTGAAGGTGCAGTGGCACACGCCATCCAATGACAGAGGCAGTCATGGGACGGGGCTCCTCCTCCTCCTCAATCTGGGCTTGGGCTTCTGCTGCTGAGGTGCTGTCCCTCCCTCCCAATATCTGGCACCCTCCCTGCCCCCCCTCTCTCATACTAGATGGCCTCTGCCACCTTATCTGACTGACCTCATCACACAGGGTGGCATTGGAAAATGTAAGCCTGCCAGTTGGCCTATGGCTACACGATCTTGGCCCGCTAATGTGATTGGCTCTAGATCTCTCATGCTGCACAGTCTTTGCTAGCCTATCTGAGTGCCCTGCTGCCAATGTCCCACCCTGCATTCCCTACTGCCTCTCATGCCACTCTGCCTGCCTGCCTGCCTAGCTTGCCACCAAGCTCAAAGCATGCCTCAGTCCACCTTCCTGACTCCCATGCCAAGGTGCCTGCCTGCCCACCCAGGTTGCCTAGCTCAAAGCCTGCCCAAGCCCGCCTGTCCTACTGCCTCTCATGCCACGCCACCTGCATGCCTGCCCCGGCAACCAATGTCTGCTTCTGCTAGTGCAAATGGCCCCCAGGCTTATATGCTGTCTGTGCCAAGGGTTCTGTACCCTGGCAACCAATATCTGCTGCTTTTAGTGCCAATGGCCCAGGCCTATATGCTGTCTGTGCCAAGGGTTCTGTATCCCAGGTTGCCGCCAAGCTCAAAGCCTGCAGCCCACTTTCCTACCTCTCATGCCAAGGTGCCTGTCTGCCTGCCCATGTTGCTGCCAAGAGAAAGAGAGAGAGAGAAATGAGAGAGAGCAAGTTTCCCCACTGCTAGAAGGAGAGGCAGACACAATCCCACCCATGCTGTCACCTGCACTATATGGCCAGAGAGACAGAGGCTCCCTGCTAGAATGAGAGAGGTGGGGTGGAGGGGAGGCCAGCTCAAGTTTCCACCTGCCAGAACCAGGAACAACTCCCATCTGTGCCTGATGCCCACATGCAGCAACATCAAACCTACCAGAATGAGATGGAATATAACAAAATGTGGAACATATTATGTGCCTGTCTGTGTGCGTTCCAATACCTACCTACCTTTCACACAAGTGAACGAAGTGTGCCCAACCATGCACTAATTCTAGGGACATAATTCAACTTTCATACGCTTTAGGCTGTCATTCCACTGTACCTGAAGCAGTCATGCCCGCCCGCCCCAGGAACCATCAATGAGATTCTGGGACCATCATTCCAGTCACAGGGTGCTGTCATTCCATTCTGGGTGCTGCCTCTGCTCATGCCTGACTGGCCAGTGGCCACTGGCACCCACCTGCAAGCCTGCCCCCCCACCAGCCTACTCCTCCGCACCTACCCATGGATGCCCGCTGCCAAAAGATCCTGTGTCTCTCTTTCTCTCTGGCACACCCACACAGACACAAGCCCTGCCCCTCCTGGGGGGCTGTCTACAAGTTGAGACCCTGTTGCTTCCTGGAACATCTTTGGCTTAATACCTTAACTACGCTATATGTGGTGCCAGGTGCTGCTGGTAGGGATCGACAAGCTGTATGAGATTCCGCTACCTGCCAGCCAGAACTTCAGCACAGAGGGATAAAAGATTGGCAGGTCAAACAAAGCTCGTAACAATAACAACAAATATAACTTTTATTAACAAAACAATAACAACATCAAGAACAACAACAACATTACAAAACAAAAACCAAACATTTTAAATGAGAAAGGAAACATAGCTATCTATTAGTCTTTGGGCTTGCCCCCCTGAAGCTGGGGGAAAGGCAAAAGGGGTGCATGAGAGGTAGGGGCAGGGGGCATCACACCCACCGGCATTTCATAGCCGTGCTCGACGGCATAGTTGATGGCCCCTGCCATGGCCGCCAGCCAGTTGCAGAACGACTGGCAGAAGAGTTCCAGGTTGACCACCTCGGTGGAGACGTACTTTGAGATGTACTGCGCGTATGCCTCCACCTTCTGTTCCCGCACCTCGATCACCTGGAACCGTTCCACCAGTCGGTTCTCCATGGCGGCCGCTGTCTACTGCAGGCCAGCCATGAAGTCCCGGGTGGGCCTCGCCACCTTGGCCCAAAAGGCCCTTGCTGCTGGATACTCCTGGGGCCCAATGGATTCCACATCGGAGCTGGAGGAGGGGGAAAGGCTTCAGTGTCATCTCTTTTGGGTTGCCTTCCCCCCCCCTTCTTCTGGCACTGATGCTGCACGCCAGAGGTCCCCCGCTTCACTGTCAGGTTTTGTGCTTTCTCGGCGTGCGATTAGGTCTGATGTGGTCCCCTCCTTGGCCCGTTTGAATCTTTTGCTGCATTCCTAAAGAATATAAAAGATAGGAAGGAACATAAGAATTGCCATACTGCATCAGACCAATGGTCTCTGTCAAACTCTGCCTGCATTCTGTCTCCACAAGTGGGTGGGCGACAAACTCTCTCTGCAGGGGACTTCCGTTCCTAACAGGTCATAGAGGGCAATGCATACCCTATTGTTCCAGCCCCCATGCCTTACCTTGCAGATGGAGTATCCATTCTCCTTATCATACCAGTGCCACACATAGGACCTTATGTGCCGCCTGTCTGGCAGTGGCACTGGCGACCTCCGCCTGGGTGTCATGCATGTGGCACCAGCGCCAGCATCTGCCGATTCCTCACCCTCTCTGAAACAGGAACACATAAACAACATCTAAGTAATATCATGCATTTATGATGATGCCTCTAGTCTTCACTCCTTGGGGTGCTAGGGATGGCAAATGGAGAGACCCTGGCTGGCATATGCAATTAATCCTGCCCTTCTTTGTGTGGGTGCTAGGGAGGGATGGCAATGGAGACGAGACCCTGACTGGCACGTGCAAATCCTGCCCTCCTTGGGGTGCTAGGAATGGCAACTGGAAAGACCCTGTCTGGCATGTGCAAATCCTGTCCTTATTTGGGGGATGTGTAGGAATGGCAACTGGAGAGTGGAGACCCTTGCTAGCCTGGCATATGTTTGGGTGGGGGTGCTGCTTGTGCTCGTGCCTGACTGCTGGAAGAGCCCCCCACACTACAGTACCCTCTCTCTCTGTGGCAGACATCCACTGATGCCCACTGTTTGTGCCTGACTGATGCCCACCACCCACCGACCCGCACGCCAGTGAGTTCGCTCTAATGGATAGTATTCTTCTTGTCCTCAAAGTAAAAAAAAGTTTATAAACCTGGCAGCAGTGGCAGCATCTCCTGTGCCCACCATCTCTTGCTCCTCCTCCACCATCAAATGTCCAGCAGCAGCGGCAGGAACCTCTTCCTCCCCCACTGGCTCTGCCACCTTGGCATTCCCCCAAGCCTGATGTTTAATTGTCACCGTCTTCATTTTTTATTTAAACAAGCCCTCGTGAACACCAACAGTCACCCACCAACACTCAACAACCAGCCAAACCAACAGTCAAACCGAAACCAACCCACAGTCCAACACAAACTCAGCCAAAAAATACCAAACACCCAGCCAGCCAGAACACACACACACATGCTCTCGCCACACTGCTCCACACACACTAACATTTCCGGTTTCCGATGTGATCACGGTATCACAGGATGCCTGTTTCCAAATGGCCAAACTGAACCGAACGCCACCAAACCGAACTACCAAATCCGAACTCGGCAACCAAACCAAACGACCAAACTGAATGACCGAACATGAACCGCGATCTGTTTGCACATCCCTACCCTGCAGTGGAGCAGCCAGTGGAGGAGGGAGAGCTGGGGACAGGCAGTCGATGACCTCACTGGTCAGTGGCTGCCACGGTCCACAGAGAGGTATCCCCCGGTGGTGCCATGAAGAGAGGATGGGGAAGACCCCTGAAGCCATAACCCCAACCCCTGTACATATCCCCCAAATAAAAATCATATTGTTAACATATCTGTCTGTTCTGGAGTCTGTCCAAGGGAATGCATGTGAAGTGAGGGAGCCAAGAATAACCACAGTAGTGGCCACTGCCAGGGAAGCGGGTGCTAACAGCTGTGAGGCAGGCAGGGCTGGCAGCTCACACCCATGCCTTATCGAACAGGTGCTACCTGGAAGGCACCGCCAAGGGTATGGATCAAGGGGCACAGACTGCCAGCCACAGGAAGGGACAGAGGGGAGTGATGGAACTGCTTCCTGCAGAGACCCAGTAACTGCCTTGAATGGGATGGAGGGGCATAAGGTAATAGGGATGATGGGTGACGAGGTGGGAAATAATGCTTACACCAGTCCATCCCAACCAACAGGTGGTGGCCATGGCAAGGGGTGATCAAGGAACCCAGGGATACCACCACCCTGTCCATGACAGCCAGCCATCACCGCCAGGAGAGAACAGGGTGCCATACCACACTTTCACAGCACAGTTGGAAAGGTGTGTGAGAGCACGCCCACACCATTATGGCCAATAGGGCCCCAGTACAGGGCATAGCATACAAGAATTTGGTGTCTAAAGAACAGGTCAGTTGGGTGCAACAATGGGCAGCCCTGCCATGGCATGGGAGATCGTTGATCCAAGGCAGCACAACACTGCCAATTGACTGGGGTGGGGGTCCCCACATCACCAGTCAAACAGGACAGAGGGAGACAGCACAATGTATTGGTGTATGGAGTACAGGAATATGGGGAAGCTGGAAGGGGGTTGCTTAAAGGCAACGGTCAGTCCCCGGGCATTTGAGCAACTATGCACCTGCAGAGGGTGTCATGGTTCTCCTCAGAGATCCACCTGAAGGCACCGCCATGAACATGCTGGTACAGGGGCACAGGGCTCTGTCTCTGGGTGATTTCAGATGAGACGGGGCGGCATTCGCCCCCTCCCGGTATCACCCAAATGATTCCCTGCCGGGATCACTCTGGCACGTCCAACAGACGTGCCGGCTGATCCCGGCGGGGAATCGGGGAGGGTGCAACGTGTGGCCTCTTGGCCCTGTCCCCCCACGCTCCCCTGCCGCCCGCCCTCTGGGGAGACGGGTGTGTGCCACGGCCAATGCGGCCGCAGCGCTCTCCCGGAATCCCGCCGGGGATTCCGGGCCGTGGTTTCCATCCAGACGAGACGGGCCCCTTCATCGCAGTGGGGAATCGCATTCACCATGCGACCGGTGCCGGCCCTGCCGGTTCTGCCAATCACGTGGTGAATGTGATTCCCCACCATGATTGACTGTGACAAACATCTGGGGGGGAACTTCCGGTTCCCCAACAGATGTTACGGGACCATTCCCCACCACAGGGTATTGACTGTGGTGGAGCGTGATCTCGTAACGTCTGAAAATACCCTCTGTATGGGGGTGGGGGGAGATAGTCCACGTGATCGATCCATTCCTAATCGGCCCAGGTCTCAAGCATGTTCTCCAACCAGTCATTGCTCTGTGACTGCGCCCAGGCCATCTGTCACATGGGTATTATTTTTATAATTATATTATATTATATTATATTAACACTATATATTAATTTATGCAGCCCCCTGCCTTAGGCATCTTGTGGTGGCTCACAGCATATTAAAAACATTAACACAAACAGTTATAATTCAATTTAAAACAATATAAAACCCCACCCCCCTAGACTACTCTAACCCAACTCACCCACCCCATCTCCAGAACAGTCAGGTCTTACATTGTCTGCGGAAAGAGTGGAGGCCAGCAGTCAACCAGATCTCCGATAGTAGGGAGTTTCACAGCCGCGGCGCAAGCACGGAGAATGCCCTCCTCATAGTGGGCACCCAGGAAACCTGGAGGACCTCGAGGAGGGTGCCCCCACAGTCACCTGATGGCCACACACGTTGAGGGGCAACCTGCAGAGGATGAGGTGGATGTGGTGTGATGCTGCCATCCCCACTATTGCTTGACGCCTGGCCTTGATCCTCCAAGCGCATTGAAACGTTGCCATGTGGTGCAGATTGACTGCTCTTTGGAGCCGTAGGCCATAGGTATACCTTCAGGGGACTGGGCACAGAATGTCTGCCATTTTATCAAACAACTGCACCAGGACACTGAAACATGTGGGCAGGATGGTGATCAGGTCAGCCTGTATATGCAGAGTGTGTCCACTACCAGCATCGTGCTCCCCCCACCGTGCCCTCTCCCCATGAACCCAGCTACACACCCAGTGAACACTCACTGCCCCCAATGCGAACCCCACCCTGTGCTCATGTACCCTCATTCAGCTAGTCACCCTGTGCTGTCAGCACTCTCACACTCCCTCTCACCTGCAGGAATCACTCCACACCTATTGCCGTGTGCCTATTGCTCTAGATGGATTGTACTTGATGTTCGGTGTGCTTGTCTCCCCCTGGTATCTGTGTTCTCCTTCCCTCAGTTGTATCCCTCTGCGTGGACTGTTTCTGGTTGGTGTGGTTGTCTGACAGGGCATGCGTCCTGTGCTTTGTGCCCCCTCCCCCCCTCTCCTTGTAGTTGTGTTTTGTCTCCATGGGTCCTCTTTGGCTTGGTTCCTTGGTACCCTGTCCTCTGGCTCGTACCTGTGCATCCCAGCCATGTGCCTGTTGGGCTGCTGCAGCATTGTAGCCGGTTTGTGGTTTAGGGGAGCAGCTGTTCACTCTGTGCCCTCAGATACTGGCTCTGGGTTGTGCTTTGGAACCTGCCATCCTCAATGCTGCTGTTGTGTTCCTGGCCGGTTGTTCCAGGGTTTGGGGGGTTCTGTGGGTGGTAGTCCGAGCCGGGAGGGGGGGGGGTTGTGTGGTCCCCACACGTTCAGGGCTCACCTGTTCTTCCCAGTTGCTCTGCTCAATCCCAGCCCCCCTCCCATGGTTGGGATGCCCTTTCTCCCTCCTCCTGCTGGGTTTCTCTGTGTGCACTGTTGCGCGGTTGTGGTCTGGCTTCCAAGGGGTCCATTGCACCCGGCTGTCTGGTCTGTTTCTTGGGGTTTGGCAGGGACTGCTTCTTTGTATCTCTTGTCATTCTAGCTCCCTCCTCCCCTGCCCCCTCAGAGTCTGGCAGTGTGGGGGTGATGTTGTGTGCTGCGGCTTCATTTGCTTCATTTGCCCTCTCTATAACATGTTGTAACATCACTGTGCTGGGCGTCATTTCCCCTTCATTTGGTGTACTGGTGGTTTGTGTAAACATCATGGGTGTTTGCTCGGTGTATGTGCTGGCCCCTCCCCAGACTTCCCACAACCCCCCATGGTATTGTCCATGTAAATGTCTCCCTGCCCATGGGTGTTTTCACCCACCTCCACCCATCAGGCCTGCAGCAGTATCCATGTAGAAACGGTCTAAGGCACCATTTTAACAGTAGTAGCTGCATTTATTTATTTATTTGTGGGTGTAATGCAAAACTTCTTAAAAGCTGTTAATTTTCTTCTGGGAAATCTACAGGAAAGCTTGATGAACCAGGAAGAAAAATAAATAACCCAGCAACATTTCTTAGTTAAATCAATAGACATGAACAAAATTGTTTGTTCTAGACTTCAGAAAACTTTGTGGTTCATAATCTGGGGATTAACATTTACTAAGTAAATCATCCCATTTCTTAGATGGAGACATGGGGTGCCTGATCTATTCTAGCAAGAGATTACAAAATTCTTCATCTAAATATCTTTGTTGTTTTCCGTTTGAAAAAACATAAATGGATAGTAGAAATAAGAAAGGGGAAAGTCTCTTTAGAAGGAGCTTTTCTGGTTATATGTTTCTCCAGTAGCCTTTCTTAAGGACCACACACAGCTTTACTAATCCTATGTAGTATTTACTAACATTTTTCATCTACGCATCTCACAGTGGTTTTCAAAGGAGGGCAAATATTATCTTCATTTTACAGAAAGGGAAGCACTGAATTTATGGCAATCCAGCAAAATACCTGAGTTCAGTGTAACTTAAGCATATGCTTAGGTGACTTGCTGGAAGAGTGTCAGAGAGATGATACATTCTTTGGCAGAGCTAGGACCAGAGATGGAGTTTATTATTCATGGGTATGACTTATTCACAGGTATTATTTTCATGCTGGATAGCTATTTTAAGTATTCAAATAATATCTGCAGCCAAAATTGATGCTTGCATATGTGTTCATCCCCCACCCCCCAAGCTATTCCATTTTAGGTTTTTCTGCTTGGTTATTTCAATTTCAGTGTTTCTTTTTTTGTAATTTTGGTATTTCAGTTATGTATTCAGCAACCTTGCATGCACAATAGCTCAGCCTGATATTGCCAAAATAATTTAAGTGGCATACCGGAATAACTGAAATAGTAAAGTAACCAAACTTTTTTTTTTAAAAAAAAAAAAAACTCCAAAAACCAGTCCAAAGTAAATAGATACCCAACAGAGTGTAAAAGGATATTCATTCTTATTAATTAATTATTATTATTATTTACCCAAACCGCCTGTCACAGGGGAGCCTGAATCACTCAGGGTTATGGAGAATGTACCTTGCCCCTTTCACAAACTCAGGGTGCCTGTTGCTCCTCAACATAACCATGAGTTTAGCTGGTCTCACACACACCCCTACAACCAGTTCTTGTACCCATGAATGGAAGGCTTGTCCCATCAAAGGTGGGTTCTTCTACCATTAGTATTCAAACATTAAAGTCTTAGAGTCTATGCAAACAGGAACAATCCCACCTTGATCCTGGTGCTTTCAGCCTTTGAGTCCTCCTTTCCTTCTTAAGCCTCCAGCTAAAGTATTACCCTTCTGGGGCTTCCTTCAGCCCTTACTGGGTCTTGGTTGGGTCAATAGAGTTCCTAGAGAGGTTTGTTCTCTTCAGCTGCCTTCTCCAACTGATTCAGTCAACTGCTTACTCCTCTCTGTTAGTCATGGGCTTTACAGCCCTAACTAGCCTCAGGTGAGGTCTTTAGGGTTTTTCTTAAAAGGCCAGTATCATTAAGCCAGTCTTTGTTATTGTGCTTTACCACACTGACATTTTTTTGTTTGATGATATTTGACAGATTTACCCATTTTTTCTGGTACTAATTCCAGCCCTAGTTAGGGCCCAAATCCCTTATCATTGTCCCCTTTCCAGTTCATTTAAGGGGACTATGTTACTATTTGAATGCCTGAGGAAGGACCCGGTATGGCCACAAAGCTTGCATAAATGCGCCAATTACAGTTGGTCCAATATAGAGAGAGTCCGTTTTGCCGTGTTGGTCCCATTGCCACTTTTTCTCGGTCCAATAAAAGATATAACCTGAACTACTTTGTCTCCATCACTTGTATAAGCATAAAGACTGATAATGGAGCATAGTGATCTCTTCATCTCAGACCTGAGACATATTTGTAAATCACAACTGGGATGAACTGGTACATTTCGAGCTGTTCTCTAATTTAACTCCTCTGGCAACAAATGTGGCTTTTTAAATAATCCACTATAGTCCCCATTCAGAAGCTCTCTGCACATCAACTGTAGTCAAAATCTGAAACACAAATACAGATAAAAGGAATATAAATCCATCCCATCAATATAAGATATTGTACACAAATCCTGCTATTGTTGAAGTTAATGGGAAACCCATACAAGTACTGAAGGAGAGGATTTAGCATTACTGAAAATACATTTACAAGCAAGGGGAAAAGAGAAAAATCTTTCTCTAACAGTATCCCTAGCAATCAAAGCTCTCTGAGTCCCATTGAAGTGAATGGGTCTCTGTATTGATTTCTAGTGCGGGGAAGGGTCTAAGGAGATGTCAGTTGGTTGAACCGAGGTTGGGAATTTCCCGGACATTTCTACATATTTTGGTGAGCAGCCTTTTTACTGTCCCTTTACTGATTGCCTTTCCAGAATTCAGGGTCGTTCAGGTGAAAGGGCAATGGTGGGGGGAGGGGAGTGGGCTTCTTAGAATTTCTAATATTTTCTTTCTTGGTATTATTTCACCCACTTTATTCAACTGAGTTTCCATCCTCCACCTTCCTCTTTCATTGTCTGTTTTCAGCAGGACCATTTGTGGCTTGGGAGGTACCTGCTAGATTGTTCCTGTTGTTTTTCATTTGTGTTGCCTGGTACTCAATAAAGGGATGGAGAGTGAAAGTTTTGCTGTCTGGAGCTTTCATTTTTGGTTTGGGCTCTTTATTCACTACTTTCAGAGCTCTTTGAAAACTTGGACCTATGATCAGTGTTGATGACTTTCCACTGAAATCTCATTGTCACAGTTGATTTTTACCATCAGTAGGCTTCCATCATGGATCAAGCTAAGAGCCCAGGGAGTGAGGCAGAGTTCCCATATGAGTGGTGTCTGACTGAACATATTCTATTGCTTAAACATTTGGGTAACAAAACAGTTCTAGCACACCTGGAAGAGTGATTTACTGATTCTAGGTGGCTTTGCAGAAGCATGATGCTGGAATACAAGGCCGCTTTTAGACAAGCGGTGCGCGATTGTGCATTGCGATTGCGCATAATTTGAAACGTCCGCCTGTTGTAATTAGACGAGACAGAAGTGGGGTATTATGCGCATGTTATGGCAGTGGTGCATTTTTAAAGTCCGCAAATTAAATAGCTTGATTGTGAGCTATTTAATTCGCGGACTTTAAAAATGTGCCACCGCCATAATATGCGCATAATACCCCACTTTTGTCTCGTCTAATTACAAAAGGCGGACGTTTCAAATTATGCGCAATCACGATGCGCAATCGTGCACCACTCATCGAAAAGTGGCCTTGAGTCTACAAAATTGTCCTCTATTCCTGCAATTCCCAAAGACTGAAAGCTCTACTATGGGGAATCCTCCTTTTTTGAAAGGAAAAAAAAAAAAAAAGGTTTGACACAAAGCTTTAGAAAAAGTCAAAGACTTTACAGAATTAGAACAAAAGTGGCAAGTACTGGTTGCTAAAATCAAATCCCATCAGCAGGAACTCTCTTGGTTAAAGGCTGAGGAATGGCGATCGAGATTGTGGAGGTGGAAATTGGAGATAGAAAAGGGGTGCTTGGTTGAAGTTATTATATATCCAGAGCTATGAGGGTGGCAATTAGTTGGGATACTGGGCAGAGTTTACCACATGGCTTAGTAGATGTACCATGATGTCCAGTTTGACTATCTGAGGGATGTTGTTTCAAGACTTCATCCAGGGCTATCTGTTCCTTTACGGTACATGGTGCCTGATCAGATATCCAAAAGACCAGCTGATTTTCAGGGAATGAAACTGCCTTCTAATCAGTCCAGCCAATTGGATGGTGGGGAACTGGGGAATGTAGGACAGGAACAACAGAATCATTGCTGATAAGGATATTATACTAAGCGGGTAATGGCTGCAATAGAAGACCTACGTCCTCCAGTTCTGTCTGTCTCTGTTGCAATGCAAAGCAGCAATTTATTATTTCTTAAACTATCTGTCCTCATTTTTATTATGGAAGAAGAGTTGCAACTGTTTCTTCTTCTCCCTTGCCACAGCCTGTTACTCTCTCAGTAGTGACTATAAGTCCACTCCCTCCTCTTATACTGTAAGGATTGGTTCTCCCCCCTACCCATCCAGATGAAGTGGAGCTTAATTGGGAAACTATGGGTGAGAACGCATGTGTGGGCAGCATGGCAGCTTCCCGACTTGTGGCAGGGTGGGAAACAGTGGCTGCTACTGTCCAGGTTGGGGAGGGACACCAACAAAAACATCCCCATTGCCAGAGACCTGTCCTGCTACCCACATGTTCTGGGTGGAGGTGGGCAGAACAAACATGTGGGTGGCTGTCCCTGCTACCACCTCACCCATGCCCCACCACCTGCCATGATGGGCTGTTATGGCCACAGTGGGGATAGCAGGACACAACAAACATATTGGCATGCTGTGGCCCATATTGGCCCATTTGAGTGGCCCTTGAGCTGTGATGAACACCTGGGATCTTCTGGGGGATTCATTCCAGGACAGCCACCTATCCACCCTGGGGAATTAGCAGGCCAGAGGGGAAACAGAAGTGCGGTGCATCCTGGGCCACAGTGGGACATCATCACATCTGTTTTCACCCATTCTCCTTGACTGACATAAAGCATCAGCCTTCACGTCCTAGTTGCTGGGAATGGTGAGGTTGCTGCTTGATGAAGGAGGATGAGGAATTGGGGACTACAGAGAAGAGGTGTGGTCCGGGGGTTATTGTATTGGTGGACTTGCCATCAAGGGCAGTCACAGTGATTTCTGGGGGAATCCTTGCTCCTCAGGCTGATACTGTCTCCTCTGCTGACACAGAATCCATGGCTCCCTCCTCTTTTTGATTCTTTCTAAGTTTCCAAGGCACCTTCACCTGGATCTCTTGGAAATGAAGGATCTTTGACTTCCATAGTGACCGTTAACCTGTGAAAACCATGCCATGTGATCCTGTGTTGGCTAATAGTGTTACTAGATTCAAAACAGATTTGATAAATTCATGGAGGATATAGGTGCATCAATAGCTATTAGCTGAGTTAATCAGAGGAGGAAGACTCTGTCTACTATAAACTGGGATGAATGATGGGGAAATGTTTGCTGTAATGACCCCTGTCAAAAGTAGGATATTGGGCTAGATGGACCATTGATTTTACCTATGGAATCTTTTCTGTTCTTGAAGCTCTGAACTGGTGTTATAGTGAATTTGACGAGGTTTCTTTATAGAAAAGGTTGCATCATAGAACTAGTTTACGAGCCTATGCTGTGACTGTGCGGTCAGAAAAAATGATTTTTTTGCTACCCTCATAGTGTCCACTAAATCCCATCCAGTGGAGCTTTTCTGAGTGGTGTGCAGGCTGGTCGCTCCGGCCTCCCTCTGCCTGGAAGTGAAGTCATCTAGTGCCTGCTATGACATGTTCGTGGATTATTTTGTGGATAAAATAGCTCATATTCACCATGACTTTGACACCGTACTTATTACATTAGGGGAACCAGAGGTTATAGATGTATTGCTGTAATGTATTATAGATGTATTGCCTTGTCTAATTTTGTGGGATCAATTTCAGTGGGTGATGCCTGACGATGCGTGGGATGTTCTTGGGGCAGTCAGGGCCACCTCTTGCAAACTGGCCCCGTGCCCATTCTGGCTGGTTAAGGCCTGCCGGGAGACGTAGGGGCCATTGCTGACTGGGGTGGTCAATGCCTCCCTTTTGGAGAGCAGAGTGCCGAGCTGTCTTAAAGAGGTGGTGGTGCGGCTTCTGCTCAAGAAACCATCGCTTGGCATTGACTCTTTTGCCAGCTATTGACCTGTCTCTAACTTTCCCATTTTAGGGAAGGTTTATTGAACGGGTGGTGCAGCAGCTACAGGAGCTTCTGGACCACGTTGGTTTTCTTGATCCTTTGCAGTCTGGCTTCCATCTGGACTATGGCACTGAGACTGCATTTGTGGCTTTGGTCGACTACCTTCACCATGAATTGGATCAGGGTCATTTGACCCTGCTGATTCTATTAATTTTGTTGACTGCATTTGATACCGTTGACTATGAGATCTTGGAGACTTGCCTGTGGGACCATGCTGGTGTGGGTGGGACTGTTCTTGAATGGTTCCACTCCTTTCTGTCTGGAAGAGTTCAGCAAGTGGTGCTTTGGGATTGTTTTTCATCGTACCGAGACCTCTCGTGTGGAGTCATGCAAGCCTCTGTTTTGTCAACTCTTCTGTTCAATGTGTACATGCAGCCGCATGGCGAGGTCATGATGAGGTTTGGCATGCAGTGTCATCAATATACTGATGACACCCAGCATTACCTTTTTTTCATCTGACCCAGGGCCAGCAGTCTTGGTGCTTACCTGATGCCTGGTGGCTGTGGGGGATTGGATGAGGGCGAACTGACTGAAGTTGAATTCTGACAAGACAGAGGTGATGCTAATGAGAGAGGCGTTGGAGGTGGCATCTACCATTATTGATGGGGTTCACCCTCAGGTTCAGAGTCTGTGGGTGCTCGTTGATTCACAGGTCCGCCTGGATGTTCAGGTGGGGGCTGTGGTGAGGAGTGCATTTTGGCAATTATATCTGGTATGGCAGTTTCAGCCATACATCTCTGACTCTGACATGGCCACTATCATTAGGGCTACAAATTTGCATTGGAAATTTTTATTTAAATGTCATGAGTTGGTCATGGCAATAATGAGAAAAAGTCATGGAAAACTCGTGGGTAATTTAAAAAACCTTTAATTCAATATTGTATTTTGTAATCCACCCCCCCTTAGATTGTAAACCCAGGGATTAGATTGTACCCACCCCCCAGCCCCCCAAGCACAGATTGTAACCCACCCAACACAGAATAGAAGAAGGAGAAAAACACACTCCAACCCTTAGATTGTAAACCCAGAGATTGTACAGCCCTTTGAAAGCCCCAGGCTTCGATTGTAAGCCCAGGCAGGGATAAAGGCAGAGGAAAAGCTTCCATCTCCTCCTGGGTGCCTCTTGAAGTTCTGACAATGGTAACGTTCTCTGCCTCTGATCCCACCACCACATCATGCCGTGCTACCACTTGAACATGCCCCAAACTCTGCCCTCCACAAGAAACAACATTGAGGAGGGGTTTAGAGCTCCACGTAGAGGCTGTGGCTTTACCTGGTGGCGTCCAGCATGCTATTCTTGCTGGCTTCTTGCCATGCCACTGCATCTCCATAGCCAGGGAGGGGTTTGGAACTCCAGGGAGACACTGTGGATCTTCTTAGCATCATTGATTGTGCTCTTCTCACCAGCTTCTTGCTGGCTCTGCTCTTCAGTTTGGGGGAAATCTCGAAAAACTTGAGAAAATCACAGATGTCATGGGAAGATCTCAAAAGTCATGGAGGGAGGCAAAAGTCACTAAAAACATGATTTTTGTCATGACCGTGACAAATTCTAAGCCCTAACTATCATCCATGCATTCATCACCTCTAGGCTGGACTATTGTAACATGCTCTACATGGGGCTACACATGATGATGTCTTGAAGCCTGTAGCTAGTGCAGAATGCGGTGGCCCACCTCCTAATGGGGTTGGACCACTGGGAGCACATTACGCCAGTGCTCCGATCCCTGCACCAGCTGCCTATAGTCTTCTGGGCCCAAGTCAAGGTGTTGGTACTTGCCTATAAAGCCCTAAATGGCCTAGGCCCTTCCTACTAGGTGGACTGCCTCACCACCCCAGGTCCTGGATTGGCCCCTACGGTCTTCCAAGGGCGCCTTCCTCAAGGTCCCCTGAATCTTCCGGGGGTCTACAAAGGAGTGGGCATTCTCGGTGCTCACACAAAGGATTTGGGACTGCCCCCCGGCGGAGGCCTGGCTGACCCCAGACCTCTTCTCTTTTTGATGAAGCTGTAAGACCTGGCTTTTCCACCAGGCGTTTGGCGTGGGAGATGGTGATGGGTGGGGGGAGCGGGTTAGGGTGGGGGGTGCATTTTGTTTTTTTTAAAACCTCCTATGTTGATTTGTGTAACCCGCCCTGAGACTTAAGAGAAGGTGATATAACAATATGAATAAATAATCTGGATTTTAAGCTTTTAAGGACACAGTAACCACCTAACAAAGATTTCCCTCCCAAACTACATGAATTAAGGTGAACATCATTTTAGCAATTAAGCAAAGTTTAAGACTCTCTTTCTTCCTTTCCTTAAGTCAAACTTAGTACTGATGAATGATGCCACACTCACCAAAGGCCTTTGAGACAAGAAGTCAAACCTTGTTGGTGAAGAAAACTCTGCAGTTTCTTGTGCACCTACCACTCCCATTGAAATGGGAGGGGGGGAATGTCTTGAGGTTGCTCACTTCCTCATGCTGTTTTGTTGTTTGTTTCTCTAAAGAACTCTAATGGCCATGGGCAAGAAGACAGCAAGGCTCCTACTCATTACCCTATTAAACTCTGTTTTGACAGGACCCCTACAAGGAAAGAAAGGATACATCAGTCTGTATATTCTCTTTGACAACAGCCTGCTGGGACTGCTAACAAAAGTACTAAGTGTCTATTGTTTTGTTGAGAGGCCCTAGGGTGTCACCCTGTCCTCACTGAAGTCAATTGGAGCTTCTTTTTAATGGGTGAGGATCTCATTCTTCTTCCTAATTTCCAATTCGGTTGTCATAGAAGGGCATGAAGAAACATCAAAATGGCAACTTCTTTCAGAGAAAACTTTCCCAAAGCCTTCAACAACAAACACTTGGCTTTCAATGTTTTATTCCTCTCAAAAAAGCCATTATATTAACATGAAGAATCAGCATGGGCCAATGGATTGAATATTGGATTGTCCTAGCAATTGTCCTAGCAATTTTATTGTCAACAAGCACATGGCTAAAAATACGTAGAAAAAAATATAAAGAAATCAAGTTCCCTAAAGCAACTTTTACCTAAGCTGTTTCTAATGCAGGTAAACTCTGATTAGTCAGGCTACTTTTTCTTTAAGTAGGAGGATAATGAGAATGTGAACCTTAGTCACCTCTTATCCAGCTGAATTTAACTACTCTTGAGGCAAATTTTCAGATTGAAGGAGATCAGGGCTCTTCTTGTGTTCAGATAGTCCTCAGCAAATTGTGTGCAATAATACCAGAAGCAAACGACAACTGCTTTTACCACTAATGTCCTACAATGGTTCTCAGAATTATAGATTTTCACTAAAGAAGGGAGAGATCATGTGCCCTTGATCATTTTGCTGAGGAAAACTATTGTGTAATAGCTCTGTTGTTCCAAAGTGAAAGGTCATTTAAGACTCTCCATGGAAATGTTTGTGCCCATTTTTCATAGTAATTGACACATGAGTGGCACTCAGTGACACGAATATTGGGTATGAATGCCAAATTCAATTAATTTAGTGTATTTTCTTCAGTTTTAATGAAACAAATACGAAGCAGTATTTGCTTCCTGTTTCAATTGTGGTTCTAAATATTTTTGTTTTTGATATTTTGACCACTTCAGTAAGAACGTAGCAAACTCTTGTTTAAACCCAGTTACACTATGGCCCTTAACAATATCCCCTGGAAACAAGTTAAGCAAGCTAATTGAGGGGGGGGAACCCTTAATTTAATTTATTTGAAATTTGCTCCCAGTTAGTTTCATAGAGTGCCCCATAGTTCTAGATAATTAGTACTACTTTCACTTTGGTGGCTAGAGATGTGCGAACACAGTTCGGAAGTTCGGACCTAACTCGAATAGTTCGGTCAACTGAACCGAACTTTCGAACCAAACTCGAATTCAACCGAACTGTTCCGTCAAATCCGAACAGTCCAGAAGGCCAAAAAACCTGGTTTTGAATGTATGAACTCAGTTCAGAAGTTCAGAATTCAACCAAACTCAAATAGTTCGGTTGACTGAACTGAACTTTCAAACCGAACTTGATTTTTGAATTGACCCCACTGGAGAGTGGGAATCCCTATTAGGGCTGAAACTTGACTCTTGGATTCTCACATTTCTCTACAAGAATCAAGCTTCTCGTATCATTGTTGCAAACAATAATGAGCCGAGAATTTCCCTGATTCTTGCAGAAAAAAAGAAAAAGAAAAACAACCAACCACTGGGCATTCACAAAATGACTACCAGGGCCGTTCTGTGCATGCGCAGCCCTTTTCCAAAATGACGATGTGCTGCCAGCGCCGTTTTGGAAAAGGGCTGCACAGGCACAGAATGGCCCCAATAGTCATTTTGTGCATGCATAGTGCTTTTTTATTATTATTTGGTGAGAGAGCTTACAAGATTTCACACTGGGGCTGAGATCGCATGAGAAACAATGTTGATCTTCACAATATGAAATGTCATATTTGTTTTGGATCTAATCCAAACATCTGAACTGGCTTCTGGTAATGGATTAGGCCAACAAGAATCGAGAATGATTCTCATTTCAGCCTTAATCCCTATATAAGGAAGGTTCTTAGTGCATTTGCAGCTGCTGTATAAAGAAGCTCTTGCGAGAAGGACTGCAAGAGATCAGGGTGGAGTAATCAGAGAATTTCTTCTTTGGAGTCATGTATTCTTGGCCTCATGTACACGGCCTCATTTATTCTTAGTCTTTTGTCTGCTTCTTGAATATAAACAGGGCTTACGGATGGGTCCTGGTTGCCACCTATGTATATTTTTCCAGGCCACTTATGTTGCAGGGCCTGCATAGGTGCCAGTGTAGGCCCTGCAACATGTATATTTCATAAGTGGCCTGGGAAAATATATATAGGTGTCAACCCTAGTCCTATCTCTTCTCCCATAAGAGAGACAATCTGCTTATGGAACCATGTCCTGTGGAAGAAACTCTGTAAGGGGTCCCTCAAGGAGATTTCCTTGCTCCGAGCAGTAAGTTTTATCCAAACCAGGGAGTATAAATAGTAAAGAGTGACAAGGTCTGCTATTTTTCTGATATAAAGCACTCGATAATAGTAACATTGATTGGACTATTTATAAAAAGAACAATTCACCTTAGGAGCGACATGATTACACCACCGAGTACAGATCCAATTCATTAAGGAGGTTATGCACCATTTACACAGAATTTTCACACATATTAGCAAGCATACACATTTCCCTAGTAATTATGTTATGTTGCGAATCATTAAACTCTTCTTTCCCTGCACAAAAAAGGATTCCACAACATGAAAAGTGCCAAGTCAGATGAGGGAGAAAAGCATGCACATTGCACAAATGCACAAAATTAACATTAAAGAAGAGGAAACATAAAGAGATGATGAAATTAATTGCAAAGATTACCAATGGAAGATGTCTGACTTGTCCCTAGGGAAGTGATATCATGTAGTGTTTCCTTAAAGTAGGTCATTGGGGTTTTTTCATTTTAAAATAATAAAACCTTTTTAGACAATCATTCAACCTGCAGAGATTTTTTTGCTGATGAAAACTTGTGCTTTGCTCTGTTGACCCTGAGTCTTTCCTCAAAGTAGCAGCTTTAGGGGACTTGAACTGAAGTAAATGGGTCTTCATTGGGACAGCCTGATGATTTGATCACTAGTAGGGATGGGTGAATGCAGTTTGGAAGTTTGGAGTTCGGGCCGAACGCGGCCTGTTCGGATGACCGAATGCTCGAACAGCCGAACAGTTTGGAAAAGTTCGGATGAGTTCAGATGAGTTCGGATGAGTTCGAGGGTGGGAAAAATGTGACTGGAAGTTGGGGAAAACGTGACTGGAAGTGAGAGGCAGCTGAGGAGCAGACTTCCTGGAGCTAGGGGTGGAGACCAAGGGTGGTTTCAGGATCAAACAACAAAAAAATATTGAATTTGGTTTCGGTATAGATAGTGCTATTTTCAGTTGTTTGGCCAGGTTTGACCGACCCAAACTCTGCCGAACTGAACAGCCGAACCTGAACTCGGATTTCGGACCGATGACCAAATGTCCGAACATCCAAACTGTATTCTGTTCACCCATCCCTAATCACTAGGCTGTACAACTAGGCTGGGTAAAAAAAAAACATTTTGTGTTGGGTATGTGTATGTGTATATCCATATGCTGTGTCAGGAAAGAGGATGGTGCTTCTGCATTTACCAGGTAGGTTCTGGATGCTGTTGCTGGGGTTGAATCTTGGATCAGACTGTACATGAATCCTTTGGACGTGTGAAGTAATATGGTACAAGCATGCTTTGCTGATAGGAACCCTCAGTAAGTAACCTGACCATGTTAGAAAACATGACAGACAGGATTGGTAGAAGGTCTATCCAGTATTTAATACCTATATAAGCCTTTCAGAGCTGCGCAGTAAATCCATTCAGAAGTACTTTAGAGTATAAACATATGAAGGACATTAAAATACTTGACTCTTGCTGTCACAGAAACTCAACAGGGCTATTTACTCTTACGGGAATGAGGCCTATTTGCAAAAATTCCCACATTTCATTATTTTTAAATCATTTCCTATGTGGTTTTTTTGTGAAAGTGATCATCTCCATAGCAGTCATCAATATTGCTTGGGTAACCTTAAAAATCAATCTGAGTTACTCACTGCCCATCAGGAATAAGGAATGGTTCTGTTTTAATTCTTTTCTTTTTAAACAGTTTAAAAGTACAGTGAATACTAGACTGCTAAGAAAGAACAACTTAGGTGCTCTGTTGAAACATCTGGAATAGCATAATTAAATTATCTTCTGCTTAGCCATAGTGACCAAAAAAAGGGTCAAATCTCATTGTTTTACCCTGAGCAGTAATTTAAGTCTAAACTTCGCTGCAAAAAGAGTGAAATGAGTGAAATGAGGTCACCTAACATTAGAGTTTGGATGTTCTCATTTTTTAAAATAATAATAAAATAATAATAAAAATAATAATCCCTTCAATCTGCAAAAACCTTTACCTGGCCAAATCAAAAATACTATAGCAGTAATTTTTATTTATTGGGAATTAAAACTACCAGCTAGTACCTCAATAGTACGAAAGAAGAAAGAAAAATGTATAAGCTTTCTCAAACCTTTGAAGTGGTTGTTAAAAGTAATGGACACTTAGGCCACTTTTACACAGATGTCACCCACCCACGAACTAGGGATGTGTTAACAGAACCAGGTTCAGATGTTCGGCCGTTCGGTGGTTCAGGTCGAACGTTGAGTTCAGATTCGGTGTTCAGTTCGGTCGGGCTTGGTTCAGTCTTTAGTTAGGTGCAATCGGGAACTGAAAATGACATTTGGTTTTTGAAATAAAGGGAAAAAACTGAAAAACATACTTCCGGCTTTAACATTTGTGTTTCTTATTCATTGTTGATGAAATTTGTGGAGATTTGAACAGGCGGTGGTCTGGGTTGTGCACCACTGGATAGGCCCGCATAAGCTACAGACTGAGTGGGTAGGCAGGGTCCCCTATCACAACAAGGGGCATGGGAACACCCTCTATCACGCAGTACAGGTTGGGGGCTATCTCCCCATCAAATATGCGTGCCTAGAACTGGGAGGCATGCAAAATACGTGCGTCATGACTTCGCCCCAACTGGTCCATATACATGTCTATAAACAGGCTCCTATGATCCACTACGACCTGCAGATTGATGGAGAAGGCCTGTTTCCTATTCATGTAGTCGATCTTTGCATGAGGGGGTCATATGATGGGGATGTGGGTGTTGTCAATGGCCCCAGTGCAGTGGGGAACCCCAGTTCCTCAAAGCCACAGTTCACCTCCTCGGGGTCACAGAACTGGATGACCCACTCTAAGAGGAACTCCACGACCAGGTCGCACATGTCATGGAGGGCCCTGTTCACGGTGGCCGTGCCCACCCTGAACTGCTCCCCCATGCTCCTACAGGAATCAGGGATGGCCAGCCGCCACACCGCCATGGCCATGTCCATCCCTGGCAGCAGCAGGAAGCACATGTTGGTCTCCCACCTATGGAGGTGGGGGTTCAGGAGCTCCCACAAGCGGGACAGGAGGGAGCAGGGTATCCAGAACTGGTCCATCCATTCCTCGTCCATCCAGGTGGCCAAGATGTTCTCCCACTAGGGATGTGCGAACGTGGTTTGGAAGTTTGGAGTTCGGCCCGAACTTGGCCTGTTCAGACACCAAACCGAACGCTCAAACTTCCGAACAGTTCGGAACAGTTCGGAAAAGTTCAGATGAGTTCGGGGGTGGGGAAAACGTGACTTTGGGTGGGGAAAACATGACTGGAAAGGGGAGGCAGCTGAGGAGCAGACTTCCTGGCACCAAGGGTCAACACAAAGGGTGGTTTCAGGGCCAAAAATACTGATACCAAAAAAAATTCGGTTTCGGTTTCGGTATCGATAGTGCTATTTTCGGATGTTCAGCTGAGTTCAGCTGAACCGATCTCTGCCGAACCGAACAGCCAAACCCAAACTCGGGTTTCGAAATGAAAGACGAATGTCCGAACATCCTTACACGTTGCGGGACCACCAGGCCAGGACAAGCTGGTCTTGCTGGGACACTGCTGAGCCCAGTTGGCCTTGGCGTCAAATGGCTGTTCATCTTGCCCATCGCATGGTCGCCGCCCTCCTGAGTTTTGTTGCCCTCCTACGCCGTGCCCCCAGGAGGATGGAGCCTCGTCCCGGCAGGAGGAGCAGGGCCATCTTATGTAGCAGCATGAGCAGCAGCAGGAGGGATGCGCCCAGGATTTGCAGTAGCACATACCTGGGCTGTGGGTCCTCGTCCTCCGGCAGCATGGTTCTGTAGCTCCCCACTCCCAGGAACCCCTTGCTGGCTAGTGCCCTAGCCTCTGCATGCTCCTCTGTGTGGCCTGTGCCCCCAGCCCACACTCCCTTTGTATCGCTGATCCGCCTCTGTTTCCCCTGCTCTGTGTCACCATTCTCCGTTTGCTGCTCAACCCCATGCAACTACCTCTATGCACCATGCCCAACCACCTGCATCGGGTCGCTTATGTACTGTGTAGTCTGGTGGTGGCAGGACACCCATTGGTGCTGCACTGGGGCTGTGCTGGCACTGCCACCGGTTGCCTGGCCCGGCTGTTCATCCCTACGGTTGCACCGGCCACATGCCCGCCGGGGGGGATGGGACCATGCGTACCCCAGGGTACTGCTGCATCTGCATCTGCTCTACATTCTTTCCTGCCATGGTCCCTGTTTGCATGCTGCAGGTGTGCTCAGTGTGGATACTTTGCCTGGCTCGGCTACTTGGCCTGGCGCACTGCTCGGCCATGGCCTCGCTCATCTCTTGTCACCTGTGGTCGTTGTGTGGGTCCCTCCACCAGGGATGTCAGGGAGGGGTGGTCGCCCTGTGTGGACATGCTGTTGGTGGCCCTCTGGCTGAGCCCCAATGTTCAACTGTTGGTGGGCAACTCCCTGCAAGTGGAGGATGGCTTTTGGCTCCTGTTGTGGTACATGTGGATGATGGGACATCAGGTCAGTGCCCCAGCATGCTGGGGGCATTCTCGTGAGCTCAGCTTCACCCTCCTGCACCAACCTCCTTGGGGGTAACAACCCACCACTGTTGTGTCATGGACCACTGCAGAGGTAACAGCTGCTTGCCTGCTGATGGCGCAACCCAGGTATGGCCTCACCTTGCAGTCCAGGGGTCCCCCTGTTGCTGCCCTGTACACCGGCACCCTCCTTCATGCCCGCGGCATCCCACACATGCCCTTGAATGTGGAGGCCCTCCTGTGGGACCTGGGCTTGATGTCCCCCGAGGTTGGTGGACCACTCCAGACCAGGGACCTTTCCGCTGTGGAGCTCACTGTCCTTCGCTCGGTGAGGGACCTTCCAGCTGAGCAGGCTGAGGCTGCTGGTGCAGATCAGCTCCTTCCCCACTTCCTAGTGGATGCTCATATGTGCTCCCGAGGCTTCCAATGGGACCTTTTTGCCTGGGAGGGTCTAGCTCAGGGGACTCCGTCCTGGGAGTGCTCACCAGACATTCCATGGGCTGTGCCTCGACTCTACCCTCTCCCTGCCACCCTGGTGCCCTTGACAGTGCTTTGCCTGCCCCCCCCCAGTGCTGCTGATTGGGCTTTGTGCTGACATCTGCTTTGATGCCACCTGCCACATTTTTCACTGGACCCCATCCCATCCTCTGGCTGACTGCAGCTCCTTCCTGCTGGGCCTTCCCTGGTGCCCTCGCCCACTGTCCGTGGGTGTACCTGTGCCCTCCTGATGTGATCCTCTTGCCCATCCGTGAGTCCTCCTGCACCCCCCTGCTGTGCCTCTCTTTGCTTGGGGGATCCAGTTCCCCCAGTGCTAATAAAATGCTGTTCTGTGATGGTTTGTCCTGTCTTGCTACTCTTGCTGCTTTGGCACCTGGGTGCCCCCTGACCTTAGCAGCCCTCCTGCCCCCATCTGTGTGGTTGTGTTCAGGGGGTGTGTTTGGTGTGTACTGGTGGGCACCGGGCCTGTGGTGTGTGATCCGGTTGTGTGGTGTGTGTTCCCCTGGAGGCTTCCCTGCTTGGTGCTTACACCTGACCGTGCACAACGGGTGGTATTGGTGGTGGGCGGGCGGGCAGGCACACAGTGAGCTTGCCTTTCCGTTAGAGCAATCCCGGCCCTGCACCTCCCCTCTGCTCCCTCTGTTCTCACACCCTGTTGGTGCTCTCCATATGAGGTGGTGGCAATGGATGGGTGGCAGCAACAGGGGTGCTGGGTGGCTGAGTGTGAGTAGGGGTTGTGCTGTCCCAGGGCTTTGGGCCCTCCAACCCATCTTTGTGCAAAGGTCCAGGTGCTCCTCTGGGTGGTGGATGTCAGTGTATGGGGTGTGCCCCTGGTGCTATTCCTGCCCCAAGCCCTCCCACGGCCCAATGATGTGGGTGTTCCCCATTGCCCTGTCCCTTCTCTCCTGCAGCTACTGTTGTCATGCTGCTGGCGATCTTGCGCCTGGGCGGGATGGTCCTGCAGGTGGAGCAGGCAGCGTAGGACATGCGGGCAGTGGTCCGGCTGTTTGATGGCATCTGTGAGTGTGCTGCTTGTTTACTGGGCCCTGTCCCTGTGTCCCTCCATGTGGGGTTCTGTTCCTTGGTGCCCGGGGCCAGCTCTGATGGCTGTCTCCTCACCCTCTGTCCCATTCAGTGCAAGCCATGATCATGGAGGAGACCTAGGAGCAGGGAGTGTTGTTGGAGCTCCTCCTGCATGTCCTGGACCAGCTGCACCGGCTTGACCGTGCACAGGGTGAGTGCTGGCACCGGGCATGGGCTTGCTGGCCCTATTGACCAAGTGTTGTCCTGGGCCTGCCGCTGCCAATGCTGGGCCCCCTTATGTTCCCCCATCCCCCTGCACTGCCCTGTTGTTGTTGTCCCCTGTTGCTGGTTCCCCATTTTATTAAAAGTTATTGTGTTCCTTCCCCATGGTCTGTTTTGTGCTTTGCTTTGATTGCTCCCCTTGTCCGGGTGCCTCTGGGGGGGTGTTGCGGGGTTGCCTGTGTTGTGTGGGTGCCTTCCCCTCCCTTGCCCCCTGTGTGCCCGTCCCTGTGTGCTTCTGTTGACTGCTGTGCGTGTGCTGCTCTGCTGGGGAGGGGAGACTGGCGCCGGGCTTCCTGGGCTCTGTGCCAGGGCTGTGCGGAGACGGCTCCTTTGTAGCAGCTGTCATCCCTGCTCCCTCCTACCCTGACCATGTGGGTCATGGCAGCTTGGGGGTGGGGCTGCACTGCACAGCTTCATCTGCCCTCTGTCAGCCATGTTGTGCCGTTGCTGTGCCGGGCGGGGATTCCCCATCCATCCTGGATGTCCATGTACTTCCACGGGTGTTTTCTGGGTGCTTCCCAGGATGGGTGTTTGCCAGCCCCTCCCCTTTCACTCCCATGACCCCCCACGGTGCTGCCCATGTAACTGTTTCCCTGCTCGGTGCCGCTGGGTGTTCGCTGGGTGTGCTCGCCCATCCATCCACACCCATCTCAACCCACGGAGATGAGCTGCACCGTCCGTGTAAAAATGGCCATATTTGAGTGTTGGCAATATTATCTAAACTGGCTTCTCCATGTCTTTGCCTGTGTTGATATTCTGCTGTCAGAATATCTCCCCTGCAAAGTTAGCTGATGATAGGTCTTTACCATACCTTGGAGGTAAGATGTGACAGCAGTCAAGGTGACAGTGTTTGCTGAAAGCAACCATATTTCTGTGAGATATTTCCTGCACAGAAGGAACATGGACTGTGAGATTTGAACAAAGAGATAATGGGACAGTTACTTGTCAGCTAGAATCTAATGACACTATGCCAATCCCATTCCTAATTACTTATTTGAGATGTTGACAAATTGGTCTGGTGGTAATTAATACATTTCTAGATGTAGCAGAAATAAATGATTTATTCATATGGCAATAAGCTATTCAAGAGTGTATAAATATGTCTTAAACTGCCGCCTAAAGATTAAGCGCACCTCCAAGGGAAGGGTGTTCGAAAGCCATGGAGCATCCACCGAGAACACCTCCCTGCATGCCCAGGTCATATGGACCCGTACCAAAGATGGAAATTGCAAGAGGGGGTCTCGTCTGATCTTAGGGGCTGCAGGGGGATGTAAGGATGAAGGTGGTCCTTTAGATATTTAGGGACCAGGCCATTTAGGGTTTTATAGGTCAAAACAAGCACTTTGAATTGTGCCCGGAATGCTATTGGCAACCAGTGTAGAGCAGACTCTGAAGCTCTAGTGTAATGTGCTCCCAGTGACACACCCCTGTCAAGATCCCCATTGGATACTGCAGAAGCTGACGTCCCCTAACAGTCATCAAGGGCAGCCCCAAGTAGAGTACATAGCAGTAGTCCAGCACCAAGGTAATGAAGGCATGGATGACATATCTGAAAGAAAGGTATGTAGTATCTGAAAGAAAGGTATGTAGTATTGTCACCAGATGGAGTTGGTGAAAGGCAGTCCTAGCAGTGGCCACACCCTGATGTTTTAGATGAAGCTCAGGATCCAGGAACATCCCAAGACTGTGAATGACCAGGGGAGGCTGTACCCCATCAATTCCCTCCAAGTACAGGGTCAGCCAGCCATCCTCACTTCAGTCTTCTCTGGATTCAATGCCATTTGACTCACTCACATCCAGTCCCTAGTGGTACTTGGGGATTGAGTAAGTACCAAGACTGATGGATCTGGGTCTCATGGAAAAGTTAAATTTATTTATTTATGAATTTTAAAAAATTCTATGCCACTCTTCCCACATGGCTCAGGGCAGCATACAATCCAGAAACAAACAAACAAAAACAATTAAAAATATTAAAATTAATACAATAAAACACCCCACAAACCTCCATCCTCTGTTTTTTAAATAAAAAATAAACAAACTGAGGTTTGTTTATCAATTGCCCTATGATGATTGGGTGATATGGTGAAAAGTGCTCCTGGCCACTGCCACTACCTGACAATCCAGGCGCATTGAGGAATCAAAGAGCACTCTGAGACTGTGAACCTGAATGATCAGACGGAGCTGGACCTCATCAATGACAGATGTCCAAATGCCCTCCAAGTCACAAGACTGGCTAATCAACACATCACAAGATCGGGTCCTATTTTGGCTGATCTTGTTCCAGCTGGGTTCTCTGTGCATCATCAGCCTCGGCTGGAGGGACGGGGTGGTGGTGTAGCCATTGTTATTAAGGATGCATTGTCTTTTAGGAGATATCCGGTGCAGGCTCCACCAGGTGTTGAGTGCCTCCATCTTGTGTTGGATTTGGCCGGGACAGATTAGGGGTGCTGCTGGAGTAATGTGCACCCAATTGCCCAGCGGCATCCCTACATACTCTTGCTGATCTGGTGTCAGATGTGATCCTCCGGACTCCTAGATTAGTGGTCCTGGGGGACTTTAATATCCACACTGACACCGATCTTGGAGGAGCGAGGCATGAGTTCATGGCCTCCATGACAACCATGGGCCTGTCCCAAATCATCTGTGGCCCCACACATGAGGAGGGACATACACTGGATTTGGTTTTCTGCACCGGCCTTGAGGCGGGGGGTCAGTTAGTAGGAGTTAAGGCTGTAGAGCCTTTGTCATGGTCTGACCATTACCTCCTTAAGACGTGCATCCTGG
>QEPC01002663.1:802003-816301 GCA_003113815.1 Sphenodon punctatus
CTGTGTGTCCATACACTCCTCTCCTTGGGGACCGAGTTGAACATTCTTAGAAAGCATCATCGCTCCCAACACTCTGTTACCCAAGGCTATGCTATTTGGAGAGGACAACATTGGATAAAGATCCGTAACCCCTGTGGGTTTCCTCTCCATCGGCTGGCTATAGCAAAAAACCCTGTCAATAGAAATGCCCCTTAACAGTAAAAACTTCCGGGCCAGAAATAATTTGAAAACCCAGTAACTTGACTGGAAGTAAACTCTACAACTAGAGCCCTTCCTGGTTTGACGTAAGGGCTGGACATTAACTATGCCTATGTTTTCTCTACTGGTCCCAAACAGACAGGCCAGATGGCTAGATACCTCATCCATAGAGCCCCAAGAGGGAAATATACCAGAACGCAGGGGTCTGACCTTAATCCATATAGCATTTTCCCTTATCTGCCAGCTTTCAGACTTTATAGTAACAGGAATAGGACAGGGGGGCACTCTGGAAAAAGACCTCTTTGGGGGGGGCTGTGGCCCAATATTCTGAGAAGCAGACTGAACAATATTAGGGGCTACAGATGGTCTTCCCTCTTCCTGAATGGGGGTCAATTTAACTAATAACTCATCCAATCTCGATCTAATCCATAATAAGGAATTGCTCATATCGGACACATGGCCAAATAATAAAGAGATGGTTTTAGCAATTAAATGGCATTGGGCCCGCGGAGAATTGCTCATGACTAGATCATCATGTAGCCCTGCCGCATACTTTAGGTCAGGATCTTTCAGCCCCGAGCTTAACTCAGGCGGGGCGGATGGCAGATGGGGGGTAAACATATTAACTGGGTGCTGCCTCACTATGTCTTCATGTATTGGAGGCGACCTCTGTTGGAGGACTGTAGTCGGAGAACAACTGCCAGGAGATAAATCCAATTTGGACACTTTTTGGCTTGGAAAATCTAACAAGACTGGGGAAGCACAGGAGCGATGCCGCTTTCTATACATTTGAAGCAATAAGCAAAAACAATAACAATACCCCCAAAGCTCAGCAGACTACTGACACAGTGTCCCACAGCCGTCGCCTAAGGCCGCGCGCACAAGGGCGCGCCCTTGCACGCGCAGCCCTTAGGCGCGCACGCCCGCGGCGCACACGCCGAGGTGTTCACTCAGTCAAATACGCCGGGAGGGAGGAGTCTCAAGCTGTCAGCGGCCAATAGGTATCAATGATCTCGTAGCCTTCTGGAACACCTTGTTGACTGAGACCATTAACAGAGTGGCTCCCAGGCATCCTCTGCCCTTCTGAGTCTCCCGCACATCTCCTTGGATTACTGAGGGCCTGTGGTGTTTGAAGCGGGAGAGCAGGCGGTTAGAGCGACAGTGGCGCCGGACTCATGACCAGCATGATCGATTGCAGCATAAGAGCAGTTTAAAGGCCTATGCTGTGGTGGTGCAGGCAGCAAAGAAGCAGTTCTTTGCTGCCCTTATTGCATGTGCAAAGTCATATCCAGCAGAGCTTTTCTGAGTGGTGAAAGATTTGGTCAGTCCTGCCTGCCTCCACTTGGACCAGGAGCAATCCTGTGACCGGTTTATCGAGTACTTTGTAGAAAAGATCGCTCACATCCACCATGATTTCAGTACCATAGTTATTGCAGAGGATAATCTTGGGGCTATGGATGCCCCATCCTGTTCTGTTTTGTGGGATTGGTTTCAGATGGTGGCACCTGCCGATACAGAGTTCTTGTTGGGATCTGTTCGTGCCATGGTCTCTCAAGTGTGGAGTCTGGGTGTGCTCCTTGTTTCACAGCTCAGCCTGGAATCTTAGTTTGTGGCTGGGGCGGGGAGTGCCTTTTGGAAGTTACATCTTGTCTGGCGGCTTCGGCCGTATCTCTCAGCCTCTGACCTCGGCACTGTCATCCATGCCTTCATCACTTCGAGGCTGGATTACTGAAACATGCTCTATATGGGGCTGCCCAAGAGGCTGGTCTGGAGGCTGCAGCTGGTGCAGAATACCGCGGGACATTTCCTTATGGGGGCAGGTTAACAAAGTAGAATTCCCCTTGTCAGTTACTAGGTTCAGGTCATTGACCAAAGCCACAAGCACAGTCTCTGTGACTGAAAAGCTGTGGCTGAAAACCTGACTGAAACGGGTCCAGGAATCCAACAGCATTGAAATGTGCCTGGAGCTGTTGGGCAAAAGGGAAGGTTAGGGACAGACCAATAGCTGACCAGGACATGAGCGTCCAGAGATGGTTTCTTAAGCAGGAAGCGGACCACCGCAGTTCTAAGGGTGTCTAACACCACCCTCTCCTGAAGGGAAGTGTTGACAACCCCAGTGAACAGAGGCCCTACTGTCTCCCAGCTGTCTTTCACCAGCCAGGACAGGCAAGGATCTAATTCACAACTGGTTACCCTCACTGCCTCAAGCACCTCCCTTGCATTGGTGGGCGATACCAATTTAAACTGATCCAAATAAAGAGGACTAGACTGAGCTTCCATAACCACAAACTCTGACCCTTCAGTTAAAATGGTAGCACCCAAGTCATGGTGAATATGAGCAATGTTGTCTGCAAATTAATTCATAAAAATGTCACAGCAGGCAACAAATGACTCCATTTCTTGGTGGAGACAGGCTGTGTTAACCAGGCCCCTCACCACCTGGAATATCTCTGCTGGCCAAGACTTTGCAGACGCTATGATAATGGAGAAGATTTGGGTGTTGTCTGCATATTGATGGTAACACATCCCAAATCTATGCACAATCTCACCCAGCAGTCTTCGGTGCATGTTGAACAAGAGGAGAGACAGTGTAGGACCCCGCTGCAGAAGGGAGGGAGGACCACGAACAATCGTTCATCACCATCTCCTGGAATCTCCTTGACAGGAATGCATGAAATCACTCAACAGTCATTCCCCAGATCCCTGCGAGGTCCAGAATCCAGCAATGCATACGACTAGTAGTGCTACAGAAATAAGTAGAAGTGGTAGTATAGTAGTAGTCCCACAGTCGTGTCATCAGCACCTCACGATCTACTATATCAAAGGCTTCTGAAAGTCTAAAAGGATCAGCAGGGTACAATTTTCTCTGTTGATCTCTTGGCACAACTTGTAGACCAGCACCACAAGCATGGTCTCAGTGCTATACCTAGGACAGAAGCCAGACTAACATGGGTCCAGGAATCCAATTGCATCAAGATGCCCCTAAAGCTGCTGTACGATCATTCATTCAATAACCTTCCCTAAAAAGGGAAGGTTAGAAATGGGCCGATAGCTGTCTAAGGAGTCAGTCAAGTGATTGTTGTTGTTTTTTTTTTTTTAGCAGGGGCCCCTAGGGATGGGTGAACAGAACTGAGTTAGGAAACTCGTTCAGTAATTTGGTTTGGCTTGTAAGTTCGGTTTGGTCGACCGAACTGTTTGATTGGAAGTTCTGAGTTTGGACTGGACTCAAAGTTTGGAAATTCAAACCCCATTAAACTAAACAGAATATTATCTTTTAGGGATGGGCGAACAGAGCCGAGTTCGGAAATTCGGTTCAGTTCGAAAATCAAATTCGGTTCAGAAGTTCGGTTCGGTCGACGAAACTGGTCGAGTTCGGTCCGAACTCCAAACTTCCGAACTGCGTTCACCATCCCTAGGGGCCCCACAACCAGCATTTTAAGGGTGGCCAGTACCCTGCCCAGTACCCAGTACCCTGCCCTGCACTGCCAATCCCAGCCAGAAAAGGCCCCAAACTCTCCTGACTGTATTTCACTAACCAGGACAGCCATGGATCTAATTTACAACTGGTTGCCCACATTGCCCCAGGCATATCCCCTGCATTGGTGGTTCACACCAAATGAAACTGATGCAAAGAAACAGGACAAGGCTGAGCCTCCACAGCTGCAAACTCTGACTCTGCCAGCAAATCAGTCATGGTGGATTTGAGTGATTTTGTTGGCTTTATTTGCCAGAACGCTGGTGACATTTTGGTCTCTATGAAACCCTCTTTCCATGGTTGAGAGCATTCCTAATTTCATGAGGTGGGTGTGGTTATCATGGCTGTAATACACAGAGGTTTATACCAGGTTTTATACTAATCAGATATGTATAAAGCACAAAGGGCAAAATCCTGTGTCTTCAGCAGCTCAGCTTTTATTAATCTTAATGTGTGGGGTTTGCACCAAAAAGGATCTCACTGAAATGCACCAGAACTCTTTTGTATAGTCTAGAGACTGTGTCTCGGATTGTGGTTCTTGGCAGTGTAATAGTGTCCGCCTAGCAAAATAACATCATCTGAATGAAATTCAGCTAATGTCAGTTATGGTTCTGCAAACTCTGAACATTTGGGTGTAGACACAGCTTTCCAACAAAGCTGTTTGAAAAGTCCTCATCGTAAATGTGACAGACTATAGGCAAGTTTGACAACATTGGGTATTGGCTGCTTTACTGGCTTTTGATTTGCTATGGCCCAACAAATATTTATATGGAGAGAAAAAATACATACACTCCAAGTACCATTTTAACATACATGTGGGATCAATTCTTTTGAAAATTTAGTTCTAAAGTTGCACTCCGTCAGAATGTTGCTCTAAAATGGTTCCTCATATAGGCTCATATTGACTTCAGTCACCATTGGTCATGCCCTTTATTTTCAGCTTAACATCTTAAGGTAGCAATGGGTATAAGGACCTACTCTGGGTTTTATAACAATTTCAGACCAGTCTCTAGAAAATAGTATACCCTTTGTGTAGCCTAGTGGATACAGTGTTGGACTTGGGATCAGAACACTGGCATTTCAACTTAGCCATGAACTTGCTGGGTGACTTTGGGCAAATCACTGTCTCTGAGTCTCAGTTTCCCATCTGTAAAATGGGAACAATAACATTCTGACCTGCAGGGTTGTTGCAAAGATTAACTAAATAAGGACTGTAAAGCACTTTGAACACAGTGCTATATAAATGTTTCTTAATATTATATTACTGCTTAGAGGATGGAATAAAAGAAAATAATGTTTGTTCTGGGTTTGAATGGCTGAACTGATTTCCCTTTCTCTTGTACAGAAATGGCCACATTTTCAAAAGCAGAGCATTCTCCAAAATTGCACATTTTGTCAATGATGCTCAAACCACTTACTTTATAATAGTTCCTTTGACTTCAGTGGAAGTACCTTGGGGATAGAGTAGAAGCATCACAAGTCGGAATGGGCTGTTGTGCAGTAAATGGAATGCTCCCCCGCCATCAGCCCCTCTCATCAGCATGGGATATAGTTCCACCAGAATGGGCTCCCAAGCTCATAGGCCCCACTGCAACTGCACTACCTGTCCCTAGTATAGCTAGGCCCTTATAAAATGATTTGAGAACTGGAACCATAATTTGCAATGGTCTCAGTTTTCCTCACTGTTTTGTTAGGTTTGTGAGAGCAAAACTGCAATAGTGAGGTAAAATCAGTTTGAATATATTCATATTCCATCAAATGTTTTCACAAATTTTACATGAGACAAACTTTAGAACTCATGCTATATGCAGAAGCACTGAAAGGGTGATTGCTTAGTTACTTTACATGTTGCAATCATTTATGACTGTGAACTCTTTGGGGCTGGGACTGTATGCTTCCTCCATGGGCTTGATTTTAAAATGACCTGAAACCAAAAGCCAAACAAAATACCCCCTATCATGGGAAGCTTAATATGAGTGAATAGAGTACAGCAACAAGAAAAATGAAAGTCAACATTCAAAACCTTAACAGCATGGTATATTCTAGGACTGAAAGTTCATTTAATTGTTTGTTTGCTTTCATTTTCATAGAGAATCCCAGTTCTCGATTTGTTTCAGGGACCAAGAACCAGCAGGATCTCACTGTGATTCTTGATGAGAAACAGTGAAATACTTTAAAAATAAATAAAGTTTAAACTCACTATGAGTTCCATGGGGACTGACACAGCCTCAATCCTGGCCATGGGAGAGGCTCCACTTCTTCTGCCCGAAGATCAGCTGGCCAGCCGCAGTCAGCCAGCATGCTTTGCTGGAAGCTCATAGGGGCGGGGAGGAAAGGCCTGGCCAGTACGGGAGCCTCTTCTGCTCGGGTAGATGATGCCTGGCCCTGAAGATCAGCTGGCCGGCTAGTACACCATGCTGGGAGCTCGGGGGGCCCTGAGGAGTCGATGTGGCTCCGCCTGGTCGGGCCATGTGTCACCCAGGTCAGGGATGCACCAGATTCTCAGACCCTCTCCAGGTTCCCAAAGCAGCACACTGACCAGCCAAGTGATCTTTAGGATCAGATCCCCACCCCCCCAGAAGACTAGGCTCCCACGTTACCTGGGTTGAGACCAGGCTGCCTCCTCGGGCTCCCATGAGCTCCCAGAGTCACGCGTGGGTCAGCAGGAGGTGAAATTAACAAGCATGCTGTGCAGAGTGTGCAGCTATTCTGGTACTCCATGCCAGCCAGTTGATCTTCGTGCTGGTCTCCCAACCCCCAGAAGAAGCAGAGGCTTTCCTCCTGCCAGGACTTAGGCTGCCCACCGCAAGCTCACAGTGAGTTCAATAATTTTATTTTATTTTTTAAAAACTTAAATAGTTTGTTAGCTCATTAACAGTTCATAATCTCAGTCCCAGTACTCAAACTAATAATTTAGTTATTTTTGCAAGAAGCAAAATTGCTTCTCATTTCAGCCCCAGTATAGTCTGCAACTAAATAACTCAATTTTGCAGACCATGTAGATCCCAACAATTGACTTTTTCTTAGGTGTGCAAGACATGCATATCAATAAGCTACATAACTTGGCAGACTAGAGAAGTGACAGACTAAATTTCCTTTTACAGCGCTTCATAATCATTTCTAGCACGGCATTTCATAAGTTCTGTTTTAGCTTGAATCACATACAGATCTCCAAAGCTCAGGAGATTTCATTTTTGCTTTTGCTTTTTATGGCTGACTTGGGGGGGAGGTGGAAGAAAAGCAGGCGGGAAAAAACTTATTTTAAAGCTACAGGATAAAAAAAATAGTTTTATTAGACACTTTCAAGGAGGATAAAATGAGATTTATTTCAGTCAGCTTTCAGAAACATGTGAGGGAGGCTATTAAACTAGACTTCAGATAGAGGTTTTTGATTGTTTTTTTCTTCTCACGGTTTACTTCTCCTGATTGCTGAACAGAAAAGGGTTGGTAAAGACTTTGCTGGAGGGCAAAAAACAGCCTGCAGAAACCCCTCTCCTCTTTTATGTAACTTTTGTGACTGTTCTAAATTGATCATTTGTTTTCCTGTCTAATCTCTAAACAGAGGGCACATCCCTTTCTCTTGCAAAATACTTTCAAGCAAGATGAATTATCTTCTTGCCACCTTGGTTACTTGCCAAGAAGTACTTCATTTCTCCGCTAGGAAAAATAAAATCCGCTTGTATTTTGCTTGCTTAAGCCTCCTGCATTTTAATTCTAGATGCTGTGTGAACATCAGAGGGGCCTTATGATGTTTTGCACAAAAGTGCCTGTGTTCATAGTTCTACTCAGGGCACCCAAAATAGCACGCAGTAAGCAGAGACATACTGTGCGTTTTCAAAACTAAAAGCACAAGTGCCTTTTACTGGCAGGAAGCTGTAACTTCTAAAACTTTCTGAGAAGGCTGTGAAGTAAAAAAGAACCTCTTCCTTCTCTTCATCAGACGTTTAATCCAAATTTTATACTATTCATTTCTTTAAGGCTAGGAAGGTCTTGTGGTCACGCAGGTAAGTCCTTGATATTTTTTTTCTTCATTATCTCCACCAATTAGAACCAAAGAATCTAATTAAAGCTATTCAGTTGGACATCTTTAGTGTACATTTGCAAGGCACTGATAGGCAAAAATGAGAAGTAGCTCAAAAATCCTTTAGCTTTATGTTCTGGAAAAAGAATTTGCTTCTGTGTTCTCATTGTCTCAGAACTCATTAAAAAAAATCTTGTAATGTTCAAAACCCACCTCTATTTGTTTGTAATTCATTTGATAAAGTTGTTTCTACACTTGTTTGTGTGCCCTGTGCTGCAGATTTTTCATGCTCATACAAATCTGTGTTTCTGTATGCATGATCGCCTTCTTCTGACTCGTGCCGGATATTTTTATTTAAATGGTTTAGCTGGCAAAGACCTGGGTAAAAAGTTCTCAGTTGTCTTGAGGAAACATATATATTATCTATTCCACAGTTTAATATTCTGTGGAAGCAATAGTAACCTTCATTTAATTTATTTATTTATTTATTTATTTTATGATAAATAGTGCACTAAAGTGCATTTAGAATATGCACTTTTCAGCTCCCATTTGCGAGCATAATTCCATATTTGGTGATCAAAATGTGTTGCAGACCACAAAAAAGGTATTTCTGTGTTTTTATTGGATTGCAGATGATATGCAATGGCACTTGGCTAGAAAACAAGATGTTCTAAGAGTAACACAAGATACCATAAAAATATTCTGAGACTTTCCTTTATAAACCTGCTATTAAGCCATCAGCGTTAAAGCTTCAGTTATATTGCTGGTTTTCTTTGTCTACAACTACATTTCTAATGAGATGAGGTTGAACTAAAGGAGAAAATACCAGAAAAGGGTCCTAGATGTATATTTAATAGTGGGACATTTAAACTCTAAATGCAAAATGTCCAATAGCACCCAACTTTAAATATCATTTGCAATGAAACAAGGGGTGAAAACAGACATGACGCTAACCACCCTTTAACCACCCTTGGTGGTTATTTATGCATGTTTCAGGGCTGCATAGGGCACCAATACAGCCCTGCAACATGCATAAATAACCACCAAGGGTGGTTAAAGGGTGGTTAGCGTCATGTCTGTTTTCACCCAAGTATGTCTAATACAGCTAATTTTATGTCATTATAATATTTGAATAGATCTCTTATACACATCTAGATGTGTATAAGAGACAGGGACTAGGCTACCCCTTACTACAGTAAAGAAAAAGGGGTATATAAATGCACCTAGATGGTGCCCAACACTATAGTATTTTAACTTAAGAAATTAAAAGATCAGGTCAGGAGGAATGAACTATTATTTTAGGAATCTAGGATTTAAATCGGTATGACAGATTCAGAGTTTAGTCCCTGGACTCAACCAACAATAGTTATGGAGCTGTCTCTTATACACATCTAGATGTGTATAAGAGATATGTCTAATACAGCTAATTTTATGTCATTATAATATTTGAATAGATTGTAACTTACAACTAAAATTGCCTCACTGATACAAAACAACAACAACAACAAATCCACCACGTAGACTTGGTCCTTTTAAAGACCTGAGCACAGCCTGATTCATCAAGTCACTTAAGCATATGCATCATGATCCTCAAACTGCTTTGCTGGCATAGACTCCATTCTCTTCAGTGCCAGCTCACCGCTTTGAGGACTAGGCTACCCCTTACTACAGTAAAGAAAAAGGGGTATATAAATGCACCTAGATGGTGCCCAACACTATAGTATTTTAACTTAAGAAATTAAAAGATCAGGTCAGGAGGAATGAACTATTATTTTAGGAATCTAGGATTTAAATCGGTATGACAGATTCAGAGTTTAGTCCCTGGACTCAACCAACAATAGTTATGGAGAGTGGAGTGGTTTTTTTGGGGTTTTTTTTAAAGTTCATCATATTTCTGGTCTAAATGACTGAAGCAGGCAAATTATATAATGTGTTTCGTGATGAAGGGGTACAGCTGGCCTTTGTTGTGGTTGCCTTTCCTCAGAACTGATTAATCCCTCAGAATTATAGCTAACTAATTTTACAATGAAAATTCATCCTCTGAGACATTTTTAATTAAGAAAAAAAAGAGTTTTAATAGCATTTGTGGTATGAAAATACTCAGAGGAGACTCAGACAAAATAGAATGAGGCAGAAATACAGTAACTTTGGAAAGGAGTTTGTTTTTAGAAGGGAAGTTTTAGCTGAAAATTAGATGTTCTATGAAATTTCAAATCTCAATATCATATCTTCAATATATTATAATATGTTATACCTATGATATATAGCTAATATTTATAATAATCTCAAAATACTGACTTCTGATTTGCATGTATATTAGGAATTATTGCACATTGAATAATGATTTCACGGATAAATATTGGTCAGGGACAGAAAATGTTCAGATCCACTGTAACAGTGTCAATATATCTTATGGTTAATATTTATCTTATATTGATAAGACAGTTATTAAGGCAAGTAACTATTAATGCCAATAATTAATTGCCTATTACATTTTATTACAAGTCTATTTCAGCTCCTTGTAAAAGTGACTGCCATTTAAAATTAATTTTTCAATGCTTTAACCTAGGGTTAGGATAATATTTTGCTGTCTTGCTATTAGCTTGATAAGAAAGTCATACATTTTCAGGAATGAGATTAGTACTAAGTAAGTAGTTTTTTCTGATATTCTTATAGTGTCTACATACAGTCTGGCTCTCATTAAAATCACTGGCTGAACTCCCATTGATTTCAGTGGCTGAGGATTTCACCCACTGATATCTGGCCAGACACATAAGTTGAGGCACACGTTGAATTTGATGTTTTGCACCAGCCTGGATACAGGGGTTCTCTTCTGATTATTGGGGGTGTTATCATACCATTGTCATGGTCAGACCATTACTTTCTGAAAACCCAGATCTCACCCCTCCTTTGTCCTCATCGGGGTAGTGGACTAGTTAGGCTAGTCTGCCCCCAGAGGTTAATGGATCTAACTGGTTTCCAGAATTCTCTGTGGGATTTACCTACTGACCTTAGCAGCTAGTCTGTTGATGGCCTGGTCACCTTGAGGAATGACATCTTGACCATGGTCATCAACATGGTTGCACCCAGGCGTCTGCTTCCACCACTTCATCAGCACAGGTCTCTCTGATATACAGAGGACCTGAGGCAGCTGAAGCTGGAGGATAAACATTTAGAGTACAGGTGGCGCTCAACTCACACTGAAGCAGATAGTGCTTGATTCGCAGTGAAGCAGATCAATTGCAGCATAGATGGTTTTTGTAGGTCTGTCGTGGTGCTGATGGCAATGAAAAAAAGCTTCCCCCTCTGCTATCATAGTGTCTGCAAAGACTCATCCAGTGTAGCTGTTTTAGGTGGTGAGGAACCTGCCTCCGCTCAGGATCCGGTCTGCCTCCGCTCAGAAATGGCCCGCTGTGACATTTTTATTAATTAATTTGCAGACAAAATCGCTAACATTCACCATGACATGGGTGCTGCCACTTCATTTGCAGAATTGGAGATTGAGGCAATGGAAGTCCAGTCTTGTCCTGTTTATTTGGATCAGTTTCAATTTGTATCAGACACTGATGCTGGGGAGGTGCTTGGGGCAATTAGGGCAACCAGTTGTAAATTAGATCCTTGCCTGTCCTGGCTGAGGAAAGCCAGTCAGGAGACGTTGAGCCATTCATTGCTGGCTGGAGTTGTCAATGCCTCTCTTTGTGGAGAGGAGGGTGTCGAATGCCCTTAAAACTGCAGTTGTCCAGCCCCTGCTTAAGAAACCATATCTGGACACTGACTCCCCGAACAGCTATCAACCTGTCTCTAACCTTCTCTTTTTAGGGAAGGTTATTGAACGGGTGATTGCCCTACAGCTCCAGGCTCATTTTGATGCTGTCAGATTCTTCAATCCATTTCAGTTGGGATTTCGTCCTGGGTATGGGCCTGTGGCTTTGGACTACTGTGCTTGTGGTTTTGTGACCTGCACCTGGATATTAACCAGGGAAATTCTACCCTATTGGTCTTGTTAGACCCTTCTGTGGCCTTTGATACCATTGATCATGAGATGGTGTTGACATGACTGTGGGAGCTGGCATGGGAGCTGGCATGAGATGGGAGAAGTCATATGCATGGCCAACCATCATCATCTCCTGGATCTCCTGCTGTGCCTGGATTGTCAGGTAGCGTCTGTGGCCAGGAGTGCTTTTCACCACCTCCATCTGATGAGGAGGCTGCGGCCTTTTCTTTCTAATTCGGATTTGGCCACCACCATCCATGCTTTCATCACCTAGATTCTTGCAATGTGCTGTACATGTGGATGCCCTTGATGACTGTTCAGTAGCTGAGGCTGGTGTAGAATGCAGTGACTAGCCTCCTTTTGAGGACAAGGTGTCAGGAGTACATCACAGCAGTGCTCTGAAGTCTGCACTGGCTTCCTATAGCTTTTCAGGCACAATTCAAGGTGGTGATTTTGAAGTTTAAAGCCCTAAACAGTGTGGATCCCACATATCTAAAAGGCCACCTGTGATTCCATCCTCCGCTGCTGCTCCTACAGTCAGCTGGGAGTGCCTCCTTGAGATTACCATCAGTCAGTCTTGTTTGTACAAGAGCTATCATGGATTCATTCCCAGTTCCTGTCCATATGCTTTAGAATTCTCTTCCCCCAGAAGTTCATTTGATCCCAAGTCTGGACATGTTATGGAGGCAGTGTAAAACTTTTTTATTTAAAAAGGCATTTTGTGGGTGAGGACAAATTGGAGATTGGGATGGCTTTGAGGTTTGGGAATGACATGGTGGTAGTGAGTTGATTTAAGAAGAGTTGTGATAGGATTGGGGGTCGGGGGTGTAGAGGTTTTTGTATTTTAATGTTTTTTTATTATTTATAAGACACCCTGAGCCTCTGGAAAGGGTGACATTGAAATTTAAATAAATACATTAAATAAGGTTAATAAAATAAATACATAAATGTTCTGTAGAACTTGTTTGACAGTGTGGGCATGGGAAGGAGCACATTCTGGCCCTTAATATAATAGGTATTTTGTTGTGAGCTGGCAGAATGAAGATACAGGAGACTGAATTTGGATCATTATCCCCAGTGACCACTTCGAAAATTAGAAGTTCTGAGGGTCATATAGAAGTTGTCAGTGGTAGTTTTTAAGAGGTATGCTCAGGAAGGAGAGAGTGCAGATCACAGGTCTATGCCATGGATCTGTCCCCTATGCATGTCCTCAACTAACTCTTCTCACTTACTCTGAGGTCAAGTTTTCAGTGCTTTGAGGGTAGGAACTAGATCCAGGTGCCAGATGCAGAAACTGTAAAGGGGCTGTGCTGGGCTCAGCTGCTAGAAAATCCTTGCAGGAGCTGCCGGGTCTGTTTTGTGCATGTACAGCCCTTTTCAAAAATGGTGGTGGCAGCACTGCCACCATTTTGGAAAAGGATCAGCGAGATCACAGTCCACAGTATGAAATCTGGCGAAGTTCTGCCCTTTTAGTTTATTTTTTACCATTTTAATGCTTTAATGATATTTATGTGTGTGTTTTTATTATGTTTTTATGTATGCATTTTGTAAGCTGCCCCAAGCTGCTCTGTGGGGTAGAAAAATGGTAGGGATGTGCGAATGCGGTTCGGATGTTCGGCGTTCAGACTGAACTTAGTCTGTTCGGACGTCCGAACAGAACGTCTGAACCGAACTCTCGAACAACCGAACAGTTCGGTCATGTTCGGATGAGTTCAGGGGCAGGAAAAACATCTTTCCAGGGCCGAAAATCAGGTTTCGGTTTCAATTTCATTTTGGTTTCGATTTTGGTTTCAGCTTTGCTTTTTTTTGAATGTTCGACTAAGTTCGGCCAAACCGAACTTGGCTGAACCAAACCATCAAAACCGAACTCAGATTTCAAACCAAACAACCGAACATCCGAACCACGTTCTGTTCGCCCATCACTAAAAAATGGTAAGTAAATAAATAAATAAATCAACCTTGTGAGATATCTCACAAAAACAAAAAATGATTTTTGTTCAGCCATAATCTCATTAAGTTCACCAACCATATTTCCCAGTCATCAGTTGGCATTTATTGTGTACTTCCACATATTTCAAACAGTTCAGGATTAACTTTTAGCAAAGTCTTCACTGTGTTCCAAGGCCTTTCACCAGTCCCCCAATTGTGCCCTTTCACTTTGTGTTGAGTCAGTACCATTACTTTCAGCCTGTTGGAGATTCAGGACCCTGATCAGCTACCCTTGCAGAGCTTCCAAACCAGGTCATTCTGGCTTCCTTGCCACATAAAAATTATCTGTAGGTCACAGTTGGCCCACAAGCCTGAGGTTCTCCCACCCCTGACCTTTACCGTGGACCTGTACTTGAGTGAACACTTTCATTTCTGCTCTCTTTCAAAACCAGGATCTAGGCCAGATCTAGGAATTACAAAGGGGTAAAATACAAACTAGTACAATACAAATACAAAAAAAACCATGTTCCCTGCACCCCAAATTTTATCTTTCATTAGCAGGAGACACACACACACACACACCCTGTTCCACATGTGACTGTTGGGGGATGGTACCCCAATGTCTGCTTAATTCTTACATTTAGGGGAATTAGCCAAATTAGTTGAAATAGGGGTCCCCAC
>QEPC01002663.1:837377-858796 GCA_003113815.1 Sphenodon punctatus
GATCTTACAGTTCGGGGAGGTTCTTTCTGCACTTCATATGCCACCCGGATGGAGGGTTCTGCTGCTCTACTGCTGTCACCTAAGGCTGCGCACACAAGGGCGTGTCCTGGCGCACACAGCCCTTAGGTGTGCTGTCCACGGCGTACGCCCATGATGCAGCCGGAGGTGGCTTCTGCTTCTTTAAGGGGTCCCACTTCCAGAAGTCCATTCCAAAACTCCACTCCGCTCTGCAGGTGCGTTCCCCACCTGGCTGCAATCCCATTGTCTCCCAACACATCATGGCTGCTTCCAGGCATGGCGCAGCCAGAGGCAGCTTCTGCTTTTTTAAGGGGTCTCACTCCCGGAAGTCATCTCCAAAACTCCACTCCGCTCCGCAGGTGCGTTCCCCGCCTGGCTGCAATTCCGTTGGCTCCCAGCGCCTCACAGCTGCCTCCAGGCACCCTGAATCTCTGGGTGTCCAGTCTCTGTCTCTTGCTCCTCCAGACTTCCAGGGCTTCGAAGAGCTTAGAATGATTGCTCTGGCATCCAGACACCTCTAGCCCCAGTCCCTGGATCCAGGCTCCATCCAGCATGGCTTCAGTAGTGTTCAGCTCCCCTGCTCAGAGTCGCCAAGAGGATGTTGCCTCTTCAGCTCCAGGCAAAGACTGCAGTCTCTGATAAAGTCATATATTTAAATTTTCATTAATCATGTTTGTAATTATAAGGTAAGTGAAAACAAGTTGGGCCCTGTTTTGCATAGCAAGTATAGCAGATGTAATTTTTCTTGGCAAATTACCAAATCCATTCACTGCCTTAACACCCAAGTTTCTGTTCAAGGGAAAATTAACAAGATAACATTAAAAATTTAGAGAAATCAGATCACCTTTAGTTGAAGTGCAGTTCACTTAATTAGTTTTTTAGTTCCCCTGGTTACTCTGATTCTGAAAAGTCCCATGAACTTCATTGCATAGTGTTTTAAGTTATTTAACAGAAATAGATCCCTCCCTGAGATGGTCAGAACAGTTTCAACCATCTAATCAGCCTCTTATTTGCCTAAGGCCACAATCCCAAATATATTCATTAGTAAGTCCCATTGAAATCAAGGTAATTTAAGAGTAAGTAATTATGTTTAGGACTGAAGGCAAAGTCCATTTCCTCGCTAAAGCCTGAAGTATGCCAAAGCTACTTTTATTTCCCCTATTTTCAATCTTTAGCTTTCAACCCCATTCCCCCAATGATTTCTCTGGTCCTGGAAAGATAGATGGGGGACTTTCAGATGTCCAGATTTACTTTCTTCTTCTGCACAAGTGGTTTCCAAACAATGGTGCTCAATATATAACAAGAACTGGGGATTACACCATGTTTGTGCAGCCCTTCCCTGAGGGATCCGAATCACTAAGTATTGTATACATTTCCCCCCTTACTACTTCAGATGGCTCGGGCCTGGTCAAGAGCAACTCTCAGAGGTCTACAACTGGTTGCCCTGGCTTCTTAATCAATTTATGGCAGTCTTCACAATTGTCACTTAGTTTGCAGCTTAGCTGCTGGTATTCCCCAGACAGGGGTGCTCAAAGTATAGCCCACATGTAGCTACTGCAACCATCATCATAGCCATTCATGCAACCATAGACAGAAGCACCAACATCCCGCTATCCCTTGTTTAAATGCCAGTGAACAGCTGAAGGGTACACTTCTTCATGAAGATGGTCCCAACTCTAGCTCTGTCACTACTGGCAGTGCGAGTGATGTTGGAAGTGGCATGTGCAGTGGCATTGATGAAGATACAGTTCCACTGACACCAGAATCAGCAGCACTGCCCTTGCATTTTCTAGATACCATGGGAGTGGGGAGGATGGGAGAAAGGAAAGAGTAGGAATGAGTGAGTGAACAAGTGACATTGTGACTGAGTGAGTGAGAATCTGGGTGGCACTAGATTATGGTCATGGCATAGCATGACCCAGACCCATCAGTTCCAGTGCTTACCCAGAGTCTGGCAGCTGTGGGGGATTGGATGAGGGTGAGCCGCCTGAGGCTGAATCCTGACAAGATGGCAGTGATGCTGGTGGGAGGGGTCAAGGGAGTGGTGACACCCATCGTAGATTGGTTCCGACCCCCATTGATCCTGCAGGTTCATAGTCTGGGGGTGCTCCTGGATCCACAACTCTGCTTGGATGTCCAGGTGGTGGCTGTGGCGAAGACTGCATATTGCCAATTACATCTGGTGCGATGGATGTATGTCTCAGACTCTGAGCTTTCCACCATCATCCATGCTTTTATCACCTTAAGACTAGACGACTGCAACACGGCTACCCTGGTGACGGTTTGCAGCTGGTGAAGAATGAGGCGGCCTGTCTCCTTACGGGGACAGGTCGCCACAAGCACATTACACCAGTGCTCCGGTCTCTGAACTGACTTCTGGGCCCGATTCAAGGTGTTGGTTTTGACCTATAAAGCCCTAAACAGCCTGGGCCCAGCCTATCTGCAGGATTGCCTCACCCTCCTATTGACCCCTGTGGTCAGCTGGGAGCGCCCTCCTCTAAGTCCCTCAGGTATCCAGGGTGGCGACAATGGGGAGGGTGTTCTCAGTGGCCCCATCATGGCTGTGGAACTCCCTCCCAATGGAGATCTGCCTGTTTCCAGACCTCCCCTTTTTCCAAAGACAATATAAGACCTGGTTGTTCTGTCAGGCCCATGGCGAGGGAGACGAGTGATGGGGGTTGGGTATGAGGGGTGGGAGTGTGTTTTAGCTCTGCTTTGGGTTTTTATTGTTTTTATGCTGTTATTTTCTTTATCTGTTGTTCTTTTAATTGTTATTTATATTAGATTGTTTTATATTTTTACATATTTAAAATGTTGTGTGCTGCCCCGAGCTGCTGTAGCAGGAGGGGGCGGCTAATAAGTCTAAGTAAATAATAATTAATATTTAATAATGGATAATTAATAATTAATATATTGTTTCATTTAATTGATATCGGATTGCTTTTGATTTAACTGGAATTTTATGGTGTTTGGTTTAACTTGAGCATTTGCATTTGGCTTATCTGGGCCATGTAATGGCATTAGACTTTCCAATTCTGCTACATTTAAATGTAATCCATTCCAAATTTCTGGGTTAAAGAATAGGGATTTCTGGGTCAGGGTGCAGGGCAAACATGTAGCCCAAGGATGGGGGTCAACTAATCTATTGAGATACATCCAGCTGTTTTAATTGAGCATAGGTTTTGGAAATAGATGTGTTGGAAGGAGAGGTTTTTTGGCTCACTGGTAGATCAAGCATCTCTCCTGACAGATACCTAGGATGGCTAGTATGACACTTAAGGACATTCTTCTCACAAGAAGAGCTTGGTGCAAGCACAGAAGAGGAGACCACCTAGGCTTCCGCAGTCACTAACCCCTTTATATTGCTTGTGGGTAATGCTGTCTTTCCAAAGCTTCCAATACAGGCAGGGAGTTGCATTTAAATATTTCAATGCCCTCGCCTTTTATTTCCTCATGCTTGGAAAACAAATCTCTGGCTTTTGTGGTACACTTACCACTCAACACCAAGGGGCAGCCCAAATATTTTCCATTTGAGATCACTGACAATGAATCCAATCCCAAAGTTCTGTGAACAAGCACACGTGGCACACTTGACGTGTGTGTGAAACCCACATTCAACCCCTGTTATGGGAACAGTGGTACATGCGGAAACCATGTGGATATCACATGGAAAACACATGATGTAGATGTGCATACATGAGCTCTGGATAGCACCAAATGTCTTTTAAGATTTAGACTAAAACGGATGCATAGACAAGAGAGCTACTGTCAACACACAGCAAGGGTCCTGCTGTGGAGTTTATTCAGTTTCACATAGCCCCGTCCAACAGTAGCAAGAGTTCACTTTATTAACCCTAATACTATTCTTTATTGATCCCAACTGGTGCCAAAATCTTGACGAAAATCCCTGCTGAGTTTGGATAAAAGTATCTCCAAAAGGACTTCAGAGTGGCGGAGACTCAGTTGATTTTGTATTGCGTCTTTATATGGCTCTGGCTGCTTGACAAGCTGTTGTGTGCTCTACATTCTATAAAATAAATTGAATAACTTCCATTTATGTGGAAGTTATTGGCGACTTACTTCATCTGTTGATTTCCACTAACTCCATCTGGATTCCAACATGTAAGTGGCTATTGTCCTTCAATATTATGCTAGCTAAGCTTTTCATTCTGAACCCCAGCCCCTATTAGCCACTCACTCATCTTGTCACTTGGTTACTCATTTCTCTTTGTCACTTGCCTCTAATTCAGATTCCCAAACTATTAAGCCTCTTGATCTCATTCAAACAATCTTGACTCCTTTTAAAAATTATGGACTGCATCTGTTTCTCTCACACTCCTCTGCTTTACCAATTTGAGGAAAGAAAGAGGAGTGTAATGAAGTTTTTAAAATCTAATGTTTGTATTATGTATTTTACTAGCCCTGGTAATATATAATGTGCTGTGAAGATATCAGGCACTCTTCAGTTTGAGATGTGAAAGTTGTGACTACAAAGTTATAGGAGCTCTTGAGGTTGACAAAATTACTGTCTGAATGACTCTCAGGGATTTGGGCTCAACAATATAATGCAGCACAATTTATTTTTTATAATGGTGTTCTAAGAAGTAAAATATATATTAAAAAACTGTATGGTGAGAGGTATGATTGAGAGATAACATTTAAGAGTTAGATACAGAGACTGATGGAGGCAGAAAGGGAATAATGACATAAAAATTGAACAGAGCTAAGAAACTTGGATAAAAAGATGCAATAAAGTATTATTGCAGATGAGTTACAGTGGTGGGGACAGAACTGGCAGGCAATCAATCTTAGTCTCAAACAAACAGACAGGTTTCAAATTAAGATTTGAAAAAATAATGTAACTGAATGTTTAGGTAAGGGAAGAGGAAAGTTATATATACTGGCTAGGCAGTACAAGTGACAAATTGAGGCAACATTGTGGAGAGTCAAAGAACCCACAAGGAAGCCAAAACCAGAAATTAGGGCAGTAAAAGTGGACAGGAAAGTAGGTTAATCTGAAGCTGGTGTAATAGGTTGAGGACCACTTCAGTGGATGTACAGGAGAACAGGTTAGTTAAACCTTGATTTTCTGAAATGCAGAATACTCTACAACATCCAAGTCCTCTTGCAGGCAAAAGCACTTTTACATGAAACATTTTTCAAGTGGCAACACTAGGGCTGAAACGAGCAGCTAAATTGCTGCCTGTATGAAATTTCACCATATCTGAAATGGGGATAGATTTCCCAACTAGGGCTGTAGCAGAATGTCACATTGGTAGCTATTTCCGCCGGAAACAGCGTTTCTGCAATTAGTGGTATGGTGTGGCAGAGGCTTTCATTCCGCTAGTTTCATTCTGCTACTTCCACAGTTCCGCTAATTTCATTCCGCTACTTCTACAGGCTTCACAAAATACCGGAAACATTACATTTTCGCTACTTCCGCCATTCCACCAGTTCCACAAAATAGCAAAACAGCAGTCTACCGACAGTTTCCGTCCATCTGAACTTTTCAGCCGTTGGTTCAGACGTTCAGCTCAGTCGTCCGAACAGGCCGAGTTCAGTCCGAACTCCAAACATCCGAACCACATTCCCACATCCCTACTGATGACACTGCACCCCAAACCATCTCGTGACCTCACCCAGCGGCTGCATATACATGCTGAACAGAAGAGGGGACAGAATGGAACCTTGGAGGACTCCACACAAGCGGTCTTGGGTAAATGAAGGGCAATCCCAGAGCACCGCCTGTTGGGTTTTCCTGGTCAGGAAAGAGCGGAACTGTGGTGGAAAAATACATACCCACGCTGTTGGTTTGAATCTGCCAGGCATTCTTTATTTACCTTTCAATGTTGAAAGGCACTCAGCATCCTCGCAGGGATTCAATAGTTCTCTGGCCCTTCCCAGAACACAAACGTTTTTATAGGTTCCAATACAGACAAAAAGTCAAAGCTTGTCAATCAAAAGGCAATGAGTTACATGAAAAAAACTACTAAAAACTGCACAAGTTGTTTATATAAATAAAGCAAGTTGTTTTCAAACTATATAAGCCAAACTGTTTATAATATATGGTGCCTAACAAGGTTAATTTGACTTCCCAGCTACAAGGTTACTTAGTCTATTTGTTACGGAAAACACAGGCGAAAGGTGTCTCAGTGTCTCAAACCTTATTATGAGAAAGGGATGGGAACAGCATTTTTAGAGAGACACTATTGCTGTCTAAAGCAAAAGGCTAGCTTCCATTAGGCCTTAAAATTACCCAGCATTCAGCTGTTTTCCATCTTGTTACATGCTACCCTCCTTTGGCTATTATTGCCCAACTTATAGGGTCCCATTTAGAGTTGCCCCCAAAGAACCATTCAAGAACAATTCCACCTACCCCAGCAAAGTACTGCAAATGGCTCACCAACATCTCACGGTCAACGGTATCAAATGCAGCTGACAGATCTAATGGGATTAATGGAGTCAACTGACGCTCACTTGTGAGAGACTGGCCCCTCTACTGCCTTGGAGATTTCTGTGTCAGGTTTTGGTTGTGCCTTGAGACTGTGAGCGATCCTTGTGTTTCCCCCCTCCCCCCTTTGGAGTGAGTCTGTGAGCGAGTGAGTATATTCTGTCTGTCTTGCTTCTCTCTGTGCGAAAGGAAGGTGAATCCCTGGTTTGGGTACTTCCTACCCCTTGTTCCTTATTTTCTGGTTCCTCCCTGCTATTCCTTATCAAGTCGTGTTCCTTGTGAGTGTGTACCCTATCCCCTCACTCCTCCCTTGTTTCCCATCCCCCTCCTGAGACACCCGCCTCCTGGGATTCCCCTTCCCCCTCCCCTTTTCCCTCACGCCCCCCACCACGGTGCCCAGGGACCCTGAGTACTCCCCATAGAATCTGGATCCCTTCCCTGGTGTTGTTTGTGCCTTTGGGGCAAGTGGCTTCCTCTCCCTGAGTCCCAATGATGACAAGGGTTGCTCTCTGTTTCGGAGAGAACTCCCACCTTCTATCCTGAGGGACATTGTATACCACAAAGGGAACCTAGTATTGAGAGGAGGTCACCCCTTGTCTTTGTGGGGTTCAGTCTTTCTGACCCTTTCCTACCTTTCCGCCCTCTATACCCCCCTCCCCGGTGACAATCTGAGCAATTTTATCCATGAAGTAATAAACAAACATGTCACAGTGGGCACTGGAAGATTCCAATTCCAAGCAGAAGGAGGCTGGACTGATCAGCCCTCTCACCACCAAGAAAAGCTCCGCTGAACAGGACTTCATGAATGTAATCAATAGAAAAAACCTCCTTTTTTGCTGCTATGGCAGAGGCCCGTAAACTGTCTCTATGCTGCAATCTGTCAGTTTCACCACAAGACCAACACCACCGTTGCTCCAATCACCACCCTTCCTGCTTCAACTGCCTTCTACAACCACGGAAGCCTGCGGTGTTGATGCCGAGTGAGCAGACACATAGGAGTCATCTAATTGATGGCCTCCGTGAACAATGTGTTCCACAAAGCCACGAGATCACCGAGTAAATGGCCATCAAGATCAGAGGGTAACTCCCCAAGAGCATTCTGGAAACTTTCTGGTTCCATCAGTCTCCAGGGGTGAACTAACCAAACTGGTTCTGCACCCTTCCGGGGGCAGACATGTGCCACAGGAGGTAATGATCTTTCCATGACAATGGCTCTGCTGACACCTCCCCCACCCACAGATCCCCCATCTCAAGGCCAGTGCAGAAGATCAAGTCCAGGGTGTGCCCTCCATCGTGTGTGGGGGTGATGACAACTTGAGACAGGTCCATGGTTGCCATGGTGGCCATGAACTCACACTCCACCCCACCGAGATTGGCATCGGCATGAATATTGAAGTCCCACAAGACTATTATCCTTGGGGACCGCAAAGCCACCTCCAACACCAGCTCCATCAGAGTGTATAGGGATGCTGCTGTAAAGGTAGGTGCATGGTATAATAGCAGCATCCCCAAACTGTCTCCTGCCAAATCAGTCACAACATTGAGACCCTCACAATTCTACATCAACTGGACTTCATACCTCCTGGCGGACCATGAATCCCTAGAAATAACATTGTCTTCTGGGTTTACAAGTCCACAAGTAAGTTTCAGATGCATTCTTCATACACACACACTGCCCTGAAGCAGCTCCTGAATGCATTACATTCTTCACACAAACACTGCCCTGAGGCAGTCTAAAGCAGCTGCAGCTGTAGATGTGAGGGGCTGCCATGGAAACCAAGTGACTACAGCTGCCTGGAGCAAAGGAGTTTACCAGGAGGACTTTTTACACACAAAAGTTCTGGGAGCTGGGCCAGCCCCAGGGATTCTGAGGCCATGTGAGAAGTCTTGGTGTGGTGCCTAATTTGAATAATTAGACTCCATCTAATTATTCAAATGTGTAAATTTACATAAAATTTGCTCCCCCTGGACAGGATGGATTCCCATTCTCCACCCATCTGAGCGTCCATAGAGAAGCATGACCTCCCAACTGCATCCACTGCCTTACTGGGGTGTGGTGTGGGGGGGAGCTTAGCCAGTCTTGCTTCCAGGGCCTGTTGCTTCTTGCTACCAGTGTTGCCTGTGCCTTGTGCATGCACATGATGTGACTAGTCCAGAGGTGCTGCTATCAAACACACAAGACACCCAAAATGCAGCTAGCCTATTAAGTGCATTATGTCATATCTATCTATCTATCTATCTATAACCCATGTTGTATGTGTAGGTTATTTTATGTTTTACGTCTCTTATGTGTAAGTATGTTCTTTTGCTAAGGCCAACGGCTATGCAATAAAATGTATTCTAATATATATATAACCAATTCAGTTGTGCCTCCATAATCAATTCACACTGCCCTCCCCCCATAACCAGTTCATTTGCATCCCCACCCCCATATAATCAATTCACGCTGCCCCGGGGGCACAAATTAAATGGTTATGGGTGGTGGGCAAAGAGAATTGATTATGTGGGGGGCACAAATGAACTGGTTATGGGGTGCGGGTTAGCAATAACTTCATTAAGAAAAGCTAGTGCAATAGTAGCCATAATAATCTCAGAACTGGATTTGCAGATTTTCCAAGACAGAATAGATATTGCTTTACATCCTAAATTCCTACCTAAGGTAATATAAGTAAGACAGTTGTGAGAATGTGGCCCTTTTTACACGGACCTCTCCCACCCATGAACACAGATTTTATCTGCGTGTTCATGGGTGGGAGAGCGCCATGTGAATGATGCGGTGCATGTGCCCATGGTGAGTGGGAGTGCGTGCACACCTGTCTAACATGCATCCTCACTCACCCCCCACTTGTGAGGATGCATGGAGCAATCAGGGGAAATGGCGGTTACTCCGTGGGTGTGGATGAGTGTGGGGGTTGAGTGGGGATGCGTGTGCAACCATTGGCACTTCCCGCCCACACACCGGCATCTCCCCGGAGCCCCCCATGGCGTAGCCATGTAAAAATGGCCTGTGAGGAGCCAGTCAAATAAAAACAGAAGGTTGCTACCTTGTAAACAAGGTTCTTTGAAATGGCACCTAACATTCTCACAACACCCACCTTTCCAGCCCTGCATGGATTTTTTTAAAATATATTCATAGAAAGGGTTGGAAGGAACTGTCATTCTGAGGGGGGGAGTGCTTTTTCTACTAGAGGAGCCTGAGACCATCATGTGATATATTATTTGAAGAGAGTGAGCATGCACAACCCAGTTGTGGGAATGCTGGCTGCTATCTTGAAGAACCTTCTTTACAAGGTAATAACCTTCTGATCAGTCATGTGGGGAGGAGTTGTTTGTAAACAAACAGCTTTATCTCCCAGTCCAATAGGTGTGTCCCTGCTGCTGCTGCACTACTAGGAGGGAGAGGCAGGTGAGGGATGGGGACCAGAGCCATGGAGGGGGAGGCAGAAGAACTTATTGGGGGAGAATCTGGCTACAGCCTGCCACCCAGCCAGGCAAGTGCGGGGCCCCAGCTGGCCATGGGGTCATTTGCAGCTGCACATCTGGCACATGCCTGGGGTCAGTCCTGTCTGGGAGAAGTTCTATGCAGAAGTTCAAAGAGCCAGATGTTTAAGATCTGGCTGAGTTATTTAGGCTGAATTCCCATCTGTGGTGGCGGTGGCGGCAGAGAGAACGGTGAGGAAATACGTGGCAGCAGGGAGGAGCCAGTTGACAGGAAAATAACCGGTGTGAACGGGGATCTGCCGTCGCTTCTCTCATGCATGTCAGGGCAGGATTTTGTGCCCTGACATGCATGAGAGAAGATGCTGTAGATTCCCATTTGCACCAGCTCTTTTCCTGTCAGCCGGCTCCTCCCCACTGCCACGTCTTCCCTCGCCGTTCTCTCTGCTGCCACTGCCATCGCAGTTGTGAGTGCAGCCTTAGACACACAGAAAGTTCAAGATGTAACAGCAAACAAGCAGGAGAAATGTGTGTAAAAACACCCATTGTCTGTATTCTGACACTTTCTGGCAGTATTCTGACAGTAATCTGGCATTTTATGACAAACATTGAAACAGTGTTGGCCTTGAGTGGTGCATCAGAAAAACAGCAACGAATTGGTGGTTTCTTATGGAATTGTCAAAAACTGTGATGGGCATGCCAAGAGGTTCTTGATTTGACTGAAACAGTATTGGGAACCAGCATTTCAGTGGGGTTTCCCATTTTTGCACAATGTGTGTTTTCAGACGTTACGAGATCACGCTCAACCATGGGGAATTCCCACACGGTGATCGTGGTCCCGTAACATCTGTTGGGATGAATGGAAGCCGCCAGCCAGATGTTCACCCCCATGAATCACGGGGGAGGGGGGAATCACATTGACCACGCAAGCGGAGGTCCTGCCCAGATCATCTCCGTTTGTGTGTTCAATGTGATTCCCGCCCGTGATCAAGGGGATTGTCTCATCTGTCCCCTGGCCACGGCACGGAATCAAAGGCGGGATTCTGGGCCATGGTTAATTCCCCAGGGCGGGCAGGGGGGAGACGCTGCGACCGCATTGGTCACGGTGCCCACCCGTCTCCCAAGAGGGTGGGCGGCCTAGGGAGCATGGGAGGGGCTGTGCAGCCACACGTTGAGCCACGCGGCCCCGCCCCTCCCCTATTCCCCGCCGGGATGAGCTGGCACGCCTGTTGGACGTGCCTGTTTGATCCCGGCGGGGGATCAATGGGTGATACCATGACGGGGCCAATACAGACCCCGTCACGTCTGAAAATAACCACAAAGGATATAAGGAGATGTCTAACTGAGTCAGACCAATGGTCCATCTTAGCCCAGTATTGTTACAACCTGACACGACAGCAGGGCTTCAAATCTGTCTTTCCAGGGTCTCCAGCAACGGCCTCACCCAGGCGTGCTATCTGATATGCTGAATTAGTGATGCTGGGAATTCAACTTGGTACCTTATACATTCAAAGCATGCACTGTACCATCTGAGCCACGTCTACCCATCATTTCAGCCCTAGTAAGAACATAATACATACCTAATTGCAACTGACTAATGATGCAAACAACATCCAACAACCCAATTAAGGCATGAAAAATCATTTCAGCTGAGGAAATGCCAAGGTAAAGATAAATCTGGACAATATTCCAGAATTTTTATTTTTAATGTTTTTGCTTTTTTATTTTAAATAAATCTAACAAACAAAATTGAACCATATATAACAAGACAACATGTACAATAATTATAGTACTCATTTCCATTAGCAGGTCATACTGAAAAGTCCAGTAAATATGATTTTGCATCCTTAATCATTGTAGAGCCTTGGAAACAGTTTATGCATGGGAAACATTTCATTGCAAAGTCCTGATATTTGTCTGTAAGAATTACTGTTATTTTCTCCATCAAAAACATATACCAGACTCTTTTGATCCATTCCCTTTCCGACCTGTCTCATGCATCTTTCCAGTTCCTTGCGATGACATTAATTGCAGCTAAAGACATTACCTTACAGGTATCTTGATGCTGCATCGTTAAAGGTAGAACTGGGTATAACCCCAACAAGTCCATTTCAGGTCTGAAGGGGGATCATTAAATTGGTTGCTTTTTTCATAAAATACCAAAACTTCCTCCAAAAAAGTTGAAACTTAGGACATCCCTGTGGAAAAATGCCCTTGCCCTGACAAAGACCCCCCTCTGACCCTCTTCACTGAAACTGCGAACCGTGCTCAGCCAAAGCCCAGGCCTCAACAAGCACCTGTTCAGGACTTCCTCATTCCTAGAATTCCTAAGGGACAGGGGAAGCTACACCTAAGACAGGTGACGTGGGATGATCGAATCACAGGAGGAGAGGGCTGCTGTACTGCAGCCAGATGACCATTCTGGACAAATCAGAACGAAGGCCAAGAATGCCTTAAAAGGACCAGCACAAGAATTGTGACTCTCTCTCTGGACTCACTGACTGAGATCTCTAGCAGACGCTACTAGGCTGCTGACCTCCCTGCCTGGAGGCACTCATGGACTATATGGCTTAACAGTAACTCAGGCCTTTGCCAGAAGAAGAACTTGGACCCCAAAGGAAAACCATCCCCTATGGAGACCTGATCAGGACTAGTGTGAGAACCTTGCTAGCTACCTCAGTTACAGTTATAGGGAGATGCTTTCCAAACGGGTTACTATGTCCACAGACTGACTCTGATTGCTCAAAGGGTTATTACCCCCTAGTTTTATGCTTCTATTTCTTTTTATAGGTATCAGTAAAGTCTAAGTTTTCTTTTTACCCTACTGTGTGTGTGTGTGTGTGTGTTATTGGCTGACCATTAAACCTTTGGACCAGGTGGCCAAGCCTCACTACTAAGACAAGGAGAGAGAGGAAAACTCCCTATTTGGCTAGAAGGCAGCAGCTTTGGAACCAAGAGAAGCCTTCCTAGGGTGACTCTGTGGTTTGGCCTCCAACATAGGGAGGAAACCCTGGGAAAAGAGTGCCGGGAACAAGGAGAGCTCTTGGGAAGCTGTGGGGTTTATACCTTGTGGGGTTCACATGTCTTGAGTGGTGTGAATGCCCTCTGAATTAAACTCAAGTGGTGGCAGCAGAATACTAAGGATTTTGGGGGGTTTGCCAACTGTGGGAACCCCTGGTCAGAGATTTGGAGAAACACAGTGTGGTGGGTGGCTCAGCAGTATAGCACCCCCTACTGGCATTTCACCACAATCCCCACCAGCAATACAAAAAAGTACCCTCCTCCACACAACCATGCCAGCAGAGATCTGATTCAGAATCAGATTTTACCTTAAAAATTCCAGAATTTTTAATGAAAAGGTTTTCAGACACAATGATTAAGTTGGTTGCTCTGAAAATAGCAAAAACTGGACTCCAAGATAATTCCAAAATATCTAGACTTTGGAGCAAAGTAATGATCTGAATTTAGTAGAATGTGGTAGAGATCGGAAGTAATGATCATTCCGTCCTCTTAAGGAATCACTTTTTAGGCTTGTGGTAGAACACTTTTTCTGGCATATAATGCAGGCCCTTCCAGTTGTTAGCTTTAATTTTTCACAGTTTTATTTATTTGTATGTCAGTATTTCATTAGCATACAGAGCATGGAGCAGATACTTGAAAATGCAAACGATCAGTCGTTACTGAGGGATTATTATTATTATTATTATTATTATTATTTTATTTTTATTTAGCTATGTATTCACATTCGTAATATGGATGGGTGATTTTGTAAATGACTCTGACCTCAGTTAGAGTCCTGATAAGTTATTTCATGTTCACACCAGTGTAAGAAAGAGAATCAGCTCCCTAATGAGTCAGTCAATATATTTAATGCAAACATGGGAAACCAATGTCAAAGCGAAAATGTAGAGATTTTTTTTTACCATTGGATCTTGCTCATTGACTGAATTGAAAGCAGGATTGGGTCCTTTGTATTTTTATCATGGATGAGGCGTAAATGTGACTGAAGATGAAAAATAATGTAAGCTTAAAAGAAACATTGTAGAGTGTCTCCTGAAGTGCTCTCCTTAAAATCATCTAACATGGATCTGAGTGTGAAGTCTCAGAATGTGGTTGTTTAGAACATTAGACTGACAAGTGGTGGTGCTGTAGTGAGTGGTATCCTGCAGAGTTGAAAATGATTCTGCAGAGTTTCCACAGTGAATCAAACACATGTAATTGGATTCGCTATTACTCTACAAGATAAATCAGAGATAGAGGGCAAAGAGTTTTGTTGTTACTGTGTTTGGCAATGTTTTCTTCAATCATTAAAACATTTACACTAAAGGACATAAGACTTTGATACACAGTGCTCAAAATATGTAATTAATGAAAACGGTCAAGAATGACTACAAAGAGACATTTTCTTATTTTGGAGAATATAGCCTGTTACATGATTTATTGCGTATTCCTGTGGCTATTAAGCGCCAGTCCTGTTCCTTAGCATTAGTGCAAGTTCTATTCACCTTAATGGAACTCATTCGAGCAGATGTACCAGTGCTGAACACTTGGAGGATTGGGTTCTCAGTCTTTTAGACCCAAAGCATATGTTTAAAGTGGTTAAGGATATCTAAATAAAATTAAAATGCTTGGTTTGAGATATTCAAATAAACTAAAAATGTAGTTCCTGAGTGACTGTAAAAACGAATGCAATTTTTCATGAGATTCAATTTGCAAGTAAAGATTTCAGTTTCTCTTTAGCTTGGTTGTATCCAGCTGCAATTTGACTGAAATAGGATTTAGCTCGATTCCAGAGTAATCTGTGCAGAAGAGCAAACGATAATAATTCATTAATCAGTGTTCAGAAAGAAGCGTGAGTTTTAATCAGAAGTATAATCAGATGCATTAGACTCCTTAGCCAGGCTTTAATGTGTCCTGACAAAAATGAAGTAATCCAGGGGGATTTGGGGTTGAGCTGTCCTACAGGTAGATAGTTACATTCACAAATTCTGTGCATAATCTCTTTTGTCTGGCTGCTGTGATGCACAGCTCTTAGTGCTGGCTTAGAACATCCTCTTTGTTTTCAAGTTTAAGCTCTTTCAAGCAAGTATTTTAAATCAGTAGAGCAATGTTTTCCCCTCAGAGGCAGTTTGTATACAATACAATCAATGTTTATATGTTGGGCAAAGCCCTTTACAAATTTTCACCGGTCCACTGCCGTGTGGAATACATACGTTAAAAATGACTGGTAACCCAGTCCAGTTTGTATACAAANGGAGGCACTCATGGACTATATGGCTTAACAGTAACTCAGGCCTTTGCCAGAAGAAGAACTTGGACCCCAAAGGAAAACCATCCCCTATGGAGACCTGATCAGGACTAGTGTGAGAACCTTGCTAGCTACCTCAGTTACAGTTATAGGGAGATGCTTTCCAAACGGGTTACTATGTCCACAGACTGACTCTGATTGCTCAAAGGGTTATTACCCCCTAGTTTTATGCTTCTATTTCTTTTTATAGGTATCAGTAAAGTCTAAGTTTTCTTTTTACCCTACTGTGTGTGTGTGTGTGTGTGTTATTGGCTGACCATTAAACCTTTGGACCAGGTGGCCAAGCCTCACTACTAAGACAAGGAGAGAGAGGAAAACTCCCTATTTGGCTAGAAGGCAGCAGCTTTGGAACCAAGAGAAGCCTTCCTAGGGTGACTCTGTGGTTTGGCCTCCAACATAGGGAGGAAACCCTGGGAAAAGAGTGCCGGGAACAAGGAGAGCTCTTGGGAAGCTGTGGGGTTTATACCTTGTGGGGTTCACATGTCTTGAGTGGTGTGAATGCCCTCTGAATTAAACTCAAGTGGTGGCAGCAGAATACTAAGGATTTTGGGGGGTTTGCCAACTGTGGGAACCCCTGGTCAGAGATTTGGAGAAACACAGTGTGGTGGGTGGCTCAGCAGTATAGCACCCCCTACTGGCATTTCACCACAATCCCCACCAGCAATACAAAAAAGTACCCTCCTCCACACAACCATGCCAGCAGAGATCTGATTCAGAATCAGATTTTACCTTAAAAATTCCAGAATTTTTAATGAAAAGGTTTTCAGACACAATGATTAAGTTGGTTGCTCTGAAAATAGCAAAAACTGGACTCCAAGATAATTCCAAAATATCTAGACTTTGGAGCAAAGTAATGATCTGAATTTAGTAGAATGTGGTAGAGATCGGAAGTAATGATCATTCCGTCCTCTTAAGGAATCACTTTTTAGGCTTGTGGTAGAACACTTTTTCTGGCATATAATGCAGGCCCTTCCAGTTGTTAGCTTTAATTTTTCACAGTTTTATTTATTTGTATGTCAGTATTTCATTAGCATACAGAGCATGGAGCAGATACTTGAAAATGCAAACGATCAGTCGTTACTGAGGGATTATTATTATTATTATTATTATTATTATTTTATTTTTATTTAGCTATGTATTCACATTCGTAATATGGATGGGTGATTTTGTAAATGACTCTGACCTCAGTTAGAGTCCTGATAAGTTATTTCATGTTCACACCAGTGTAAGAAAGAGAATCAGCTCCCTAATGAGTCAGTCAATATATTTAATGCAAACATGGGAAACCAATGTCAAAGCGAAAATGTAGAGATTTTTTTTTACCATTGGATCTTGCTCATTGACTGAATTGAAAGCAGGATTGGGTCCTTTGTATTTTTATCATGGATGAGGCGTAAATGTGACTGAAGATGAAAAATAATGTAAGCTTAAAAGAAACATTGTAGAGTGTCTCCTGAAGTGCTCTCCTTAAAATCATCTAACATGGATCTGAGTGTGAAGTCTCAGAATGTGGTTGTTTAGAACATTAGACTGACAAGTGGTGGTGCTGTAGTGAGTGGTATCCTGCAGAGTTGAAAATGATTCTGCAGAGTTTCCACAGTGAATCAAACACATGTAATTGGATTCGCTATTACTCTACAAGATAAATCAGAGATAGAGGGCAAAGAGTTTTGTTGTTACTGTGTTTGGCAATGTTTTCTTCAATCATTAAAACATTTACACTAAAGGACATAAGACTTTGATACACAGTGCTCAAAATATGTAATTAATGAAAACGGTCAAGAATGACTACAAAGAGACATTTTCTTATTTTGGAGAATATAGCCTGTTACATGATTTATTGCGTATTCCTGTGGCTATTAAGCGCCAGTCCTGTTCCTTAGCATTAGTGCAAGTTCTATTCACCTTAATGGAACTCATTCGAGCAGATGTACCAGTGCTGAACACTTGGAGGATTGGGTTCTCAGTCTTTTAGACCCAAAGCATATGTTTAAAGTGGTTAAGGATATCTAAATAAAATTAAAATGCTTGGTTTGAGATATTCAAATAAACTAAAAATGTAGTTCCTGAGTGACTGTAAAAACGAATGCAATTTTTCATGAGATTCAATTTGCAAGTAAAGATTTCAGTTTCTCTTTAGCTTGGTTGTATCCAGCTGCAATTTGACTGAAATAGGATTTAGCTCGATTCCAGAGTAATCTGTGCAGAAGAGCAAACGATAATAATTCATTAATCAGTGTTCAGAAAGAAGCGTGAGTTTTAATCAGAAGTATAATCAGATGCATTAGACTCCTTAGCCAGGCTTTAATGTGTCCTGACAAAAACGAAGTAATCCAGGGGGATTTGGGGTTGAGCTGTCCTACAGGTAGATAGTTACATTCACAAATTCTGTGCATAATCTCTTTTGTCTGGCTGCTGTGATGCACAGCTCTTAGTGCTGGCTTAGAACATCCTCTTTGTTTTCAAGTTTAAGCTCTTTCAAGCAAGTATTTTAAATCAGTAGAGCAATGTTTTCCCCTCAGAGGCAGTTTGTATACAATACAATCAATGTTTATATGTTGGGCAAAGCCCTTTACAAATTTTCACCGGTCCACTGCCGTGTGGAATACATACGTTAAAAATGACTGGTAACCCAGTCCAGTTTGTATACAAACAAAAATCAACATGAAAAGTTCCATCAAAAAACTTATATTCTTAATTTGAAGAAGCACTAAAGTTTAAAGTTTAAAAAGTTCAAAGTTACTTTTTTTCTTCTATTCCATCTTTTTGTTTTTTTTTATTTGTGTATGGTTTAATTTGTGTATTTTAATAGTATTTCATATATTTGCATTGTATTGTTGTTCGGAGCCCCCAAGTGCTCTGGCAGTAGGGCACTTTAAAAAATAAAATCATTATTAATTATTAATATTTTTTTCATACTTGGAGAGCCTCGCATTCTATATGCAATGGGGATTTCACACCCACTAACTGGGCTAGTGGGAATACAGAAAGGTTTGTGCAGCTTTAATAGCATTCCAAAGACCCTGTAGAAGCAACTCAATAGAAGCCTCAATTTATCCAGGTAGAAAGGTTTTCATAAAGTATAGGGTTTGAATGAAAAATCCAATCTCTACCAGAACAATTCAGCTATCCTCTCTTGGAATCAGCTGGTTGTTGCAGATTTTTCCTGACTGCTTTAATATGTCAATTGGAGGATCAATTGGATGATCAATAATACCTGAAAGAACCAAACAGGATTGGATTAAAACAATCAAGGTCTCTAGGCACAATTTTTTTAAAAAAATCCAGGCCACTCCTAGTCCAGTCTACCTTTCCACCTCATCCGTTAGCCTCCCTGCCTAAATATGCACTCTTGGCTGGAGCTTAAAGTTTGGGGGAAGAACTACTGTCCCCACCCTCCCACCCAAGCTCAGTGTACAGAAAGGACTGATACTGACAACCCTACAGCATGTTCTGCTGCGGGTAGGCCCTCTCATCACTTCCTCCCCTCCCTGCACCAGGCTAGCACTGTAACTCTGTACCAGGAGAGGACAAACTGAGACATGGGAGCACATGTGGCTCTTGAAAAGTTCAAGTGCATTAAATAAATTAATTAATTAAATTTAAAAGTCCAGTTCTTTGACAGGGCCAGGCCCTACACTTCCTTCCTGGTCCTCTGGTCTCTTAGTTTGCTTAACCGGAGTCTCAGCAACTGAACTGCAGCTGCTGCTTAGAGGGTTTTAACAGACATAATGTGGTCCTCTTTCATCCCACTTTGGGCCAGCTGGGCCAGTGTCACGGTGTTATGGTTGTTCCAGGCCCAGCAGATTTGGGGCTGGTTCAAACCCCGAAAGGGGTAGCAGCTGGACTGGATATGTGGGCCTGGAATGAAGCAGGTCCCAGAAACCACCCAGCTGCACCAGAGTGGGTGCAACTATCCTGTNGACTGGATATGTGGGCCTGGAATGAAGCAGGTCCCAGAAACCACCCAGCTGCACCAGAGTGGGTGCAACTATCCTGTCCCAGTGTGGGCGGTTGCCATGGTGGTGGTGGCGGAGGGTGGTGGGTGAAGGTAGCAGCACGGGGCATGCCTGGGCGGTTGCACGTCGATCCCTACCTCCCCTCCCTGGCCAGGTTTGGCTGCGGTGATGTGTATTTCCCCTGGCAGTGCTGTTACTTCTGTTAACACCCAGAATCTCAGCAGACAGGATCGAAGAGCACCAACTCTGTCCGTCAATCAGGAAGCAGGAGAGGCTCAGCCTGGGAGAGGCTTCAAAAGAGCACATGCGTGTTTCTTGTGGCTTTCAGCCATATGAAGATTTTGGTACATGGCTAGAACTGAAACAGGTATCTGCAAAACTGAGTATATCTGTCAAATGCATGGTACCCAATTTGAATCAATAATTTTAGATTCTTTTTGGTACCCAAGACAGTGAAAAGGGCACCTGAAATACTGAAATAAGGACATACCAAATACCATTTCCATCCTGATTTTTTTACTTGGATTTTGGAAAATGTTGTGGGGGGGAGGGGGAGGTATTTTTTTATTTGGGTACTTGAAAACAGGAAAGTGAAATTTCAGGGCTTTAGGTACTCGAACGGTATTTGGTTGCCAATTCAGATACCTGAAACCGTACCCAGGGGAACCAAATTAGGTACCTGTTTCAGCTCTATATGTGACTCCTTGGTTAGAAGTTTGTTCTCACATTCTCTATATAGCTTTATACAGATTAGGAGGTAAATTGACAATCAGCTAACAAGTTCTTTCCAGCAACATTGATTAATATCACATTTTAACTGACAAAACCAACTTTGTCACCAATATTAACGTTTCTCAAAAGTTTTCTTTCAAAATGAATGAGAAGTCTTCCAATTAGACTAAAATGATATTAATGCCAAAAGCATAAAACTCGAGTAATTGGGCTTTAAGCAAGTGCACCACTGGGTTGTCAATAACAGTTGGCAAACATCACATTAGATCAATGCTCCTTTGACTCCTTAACCAAGTGTTTCTTGGCACAGTTAGCTTTGGCATATACAAGTTAGTCTACTGTTAACTTAGTTTTAAATTATACATACGAGTTGATTCAGGAAGTAATTATAGTTGAGCTACTGAGTAACAGTGACCACAATATAATTAAATTTAATATTCTTCTACAGTGTGCAGTGGATCATAAAAACCTATTCGAAAAGTGTGTGTGTGTGTCTGTCTGTCTGTCTATGGGTATTTTCAGACGTTACGGGCGGCCGGTTCACCACAGTGAACCACCAGGGGGGGTGAACAGTGCAACCACGGCCGGGGGTAGGAAAACGACCCAAACAGACGTGCCGGGAACGGGACCATGGGCCGGAACCGGGCCGCACCATCACGGGCCGCGGCAGCACAACAGACATGCAGATGAAACCCCGCCGGGCGCTAAACCCCCACAAGACACCGGGCAGGGGCGGGACACAGACATGGCCGCCTGAGGGCAAATGAAGCCACAAGGCACACAAGGGAATGCCCACACAAGGGAAACAGGAAGGGAGGGGGGAAGAGCGAGAACAGGCTGACAGCCGGCACACACAGCGGACCCGCAGCGGGGCACAATGCACGACCACATGCCCGGGCACACACACACACACACACCAGGGAAAGGTCGGGAAGGGGGGGCAGGGGTGCCCAGAACACCCCACCAGGAATAATGGGAGGGACGAGGGGGGGCACCACCAAGGGGCAAGGCACAGCCAGCAGCAACCCCCACCCCCACTCCACCCAAGTCCAGTCCAAAGAGGCGCCCCCACAGGAACAGAGGCAGTCTCGGAGGGGGCCCGTCCCCCAGAACAAGGCACATTGGGGGCCCCCAAAGCACAGCGAGGCTGGCGGAGAGGGTCCAGGAGGAGGAAGGGGGCCCCACAGTCAGAGGGGGGCACATGCAGGGCAGCCGGGTCTGGTGGTGCCCCTCTGCAGGTCCAGTGACGCTCCAGTAGCACCCACCTGGGCAAGGGTAATGGACCGGGCCGGTCAGGGCCGGGGGGGCCATCCCACAGGTTCCGCAAGCACCCGGGGGGGTGCAGTCGGTGCCAGGGCCGGCGGGGGAGGGCCCCCAGCAGCACACATGTGGGTCGGGAGCCCACACCGAGCACCCCACCCAGCCATGGGGACGGAGGGGGCCCAGGACCACGGGCAGGGGCAGAAGCAAGCAGCGTGGCGGGTGGGAGCTCACCGAGGCAGGGTCCGCAGGT
>QEPC01002663.1:864133-881865 GCA_003113815.1 Sphenodon punctatus
CCTGTGCCCCCTCCGCCTGCATCGCTGGGCCTGCCTGTACCTCCTCCGCCGCCTGGCCCGCCGCTGTCGCTGTCTCTGCCTCCGCTCTCTTCCGCTTCCCTCCTCGCTCCATCCCGCCACGCTTGCTTGCTGCTGCTCTCGCTTTAAATCTCCCTCCGGTGGTTGTGTTGATGCTGGTTGCCTGGCAGCGACGCTGCGTGCCTTGTCCCCGGCTGGGGCTCGTTTGGTTTGGTTCCGCTCGGGGATTGGCGTCCAGACGTTACTTTTCCTTGGTTCCATGTGGGTGTTTGTTTGACTACGCTTCCCGGGACCTTCCCCCGGCTAGCCGGTTGAAACTGACCCCATGTGGGTATTGAGCGTGATGAACATCTGGCGCGCGCTGTTCAGACGTTCAGGGCCCTTTGGCCCACGGGGGGGTTGAGCGTGGTTCAGTGTGGTTGAGCGTGATCTCGTCACGTCTGAAATCACCCTATGTGTGTGCGGTTTTATATAATAATGGTTGTGCATTTGTTTTTGACTAAAACACAAAAAAACCCTTTTGTGGCTTCCATATTTGAAACACAAAAATTGCCCTGACTTCTCCAGGTTTGTGTTGGTGTGCCTTGTGCCTCTTCATTTCCACTTCTAATTTGATGTTTTTAATTACTGTTTAGCAATTTGAGCATCTTTCAAGTTTCATGATACATTGTGTTTGTAAAGGGGTAGTTTAGCCCCAACAACAGTAATATAGAGAAGTGGATTGTGTCTGGTTTGGGGCTTTACTTTTGAATGCTTGGTGGTTCAGAGGATTTCCTGCATCCACAGGCAGCTGAAGGCAGCTAACACTGAGCCTAGGAAACTGGATCCTCCTTTTCAGCATATGACAATAATTAGCGGGATTCCACTACCTGTGATGGGGTAAAGACATGGGATTCCCCTTTCTGGTGCTCTGAATGTCAATGATAACAAGGCCCTTTGTGGTTTATTATAGGGTCAGCACCAGAGCTGAAACTGGTGCTAAATTCAGTACCCGACCCGTAGGTAATACTCATAATATCTGTTTATTTGGTTTTAGTACTGGATCAGGTAAACGCCAGGTTACCTAAGTACCAGTCAATCGGATACCTGTAAACACCTAAAAATGGGTACTTACAGCTGGAAATGCATTTCCCATTGAAACAAATGAAGAAAAAAAAACCAAAAGGAATAACGAAAACGAAAGACAAATAGTAACAAAAACAAATGACATTTTAACAATGAAAACAAAAGATAACATGTATAACTCATTACAGATTCACAACTTTGAAAAAATGATACATATGATTCTACATGATTCATATGTGCAATAGAGAATATAGCTTGTTTTTTAACTAGCAAAATTGTATTCTATAAGTAACAGCCTATATGAATTTTTGAGAATGTCAGCTATAAGATATCCTGGGATGTGCCCCTTATTACTGACTACTCCGTTTATCACAACTGTTCAAATATTATGTTCAGGGTAGGGGTGTGCATATCCTCATACTCTACATTTTACCTTCTCCCTTTCCTTGCGCTTCTCCCCCCTGTACATAATATAGAGATAGGTAGTATAGATTAGATATAGATATATATTATAGACATATAGATTAGATTAGAATAGTTATATAGATAATATATTAGATAATAGTTTTCCTTTCCCCTTCCCCTGTCTCCCTTAGATCTAGATAAATATTAGTTATGCACAGGAATCAATAATGATACTGGTACCAAAAATAAAATCTTTGTTTGAAATGATACTGATATCAACAACTATATCAATAATGATAATGAATATCGATACCGATATCGATACGATACCAAAAACGATAACAAAAACGATAACAAAAATGAAAATGAAAATGACATTGTCGCTAATAACGATAACGACATTTTTAAATAATGAAAATGAAAAAGGAAAGTGACATGGGGGCCTGGTGCACACCCCTAGTTCAGGGATAGGAAGAATAAAGGTGGTTACCTGGGTGTGGCATGATATTTGCCAAAATGATACGAGTGATTTGCATGCTTTCCAACTGTTGCACTTGTGTCATGTCCATAACATCATCCTAACACTTCATGAGCATCTCTATCCACATCATTTAGGTGGTATCATCTAGTGGCACACCCAGGTAAGCACTTTTGTTCTTCCTATCCCTGAATATATTTGAATGGCTGTGATAAATGGAGCAGTCACTAATAAGAGCCACATCTCAGTATATCTTACAGCTGGCATTCTCAAAAGCCATACAGGCTGATACTATTACTTATAAAATACAACTTCTTTCTTAAGCAATTCTTTGTTAATGGTGAGCTTGTGCTGCTTCAAATACTCAACATTTGCAAGTACAGGACAATGGGAGGTAATGGGCTGTATTGACTTGGAGGTCATTCCACATGAGCAACACTTATCCGAAACATTAGTTGTTAACAGACATGACAGTGGCCCAGTCAAGCCCGCTTTGGCCGAATGGCCCAGCATCATGTCTGTACACTTGTTCTGGGCCCACCAGATGTGGCAATCTGTGCCCAGAGTCTGCCCAGCTGCGATGAAGTGCCCCATAAGAAGACACAAAGGTGCTAACCTGACTGCTCCAGTTATCACAACCATTCAAATATTATGTTCAGGGATAGGAAGAACAAAGGTGTTTACCTGGGTGTGCCACTACATGATACCACCTAAATGATGTGGATGGAGAAGTTCAGGAAGTTTTAGGGTAATGTTGTGGACATGACACAAGTGCAACCGTTGGAGGCAAAATTAACCCCCTTCCCTACAACCTTTCCTCCCAGTTGCCCCCAGCAGCCCTTTCCCCTCAAACCATCACCCAAAAGCTTCCAGCAGCCTCGCCCCCCCCAAAAAAAACTCCCCTCACCAGATGCCCCCAGGAGTCATTTCCCCCAGGTGTGGTCCCAGCCACTCCAGCCCCTCCACCCCTAAAAATAAAGCCAGGCAGTCCTTAACTTTTGACTCAGGTAGACAGCAGGTAGCAGGGAAGAGGCAGCATCGGCACACAGCAAATCAGGGGTCTCAAGGGCTCTCCCTCCACCTCACGTTCCTCAGCGGGTGAGAGGGCATGGTAGCCAACAAGAAAAAGAGTGTGGTGCCCTTGGCAGGCAGTGCTGCTGCACATGTGCTATGTGATCATGTGGTGCTGACCTCCAGGATGTAGCAGCCAGCAGGGGCTACCCTGCTCTCAGACCAGCCTGGGGATGGGGCCAGGAGGCAGGCCAGGGGGGTGGAGCCTCTGAATTAGCTGTCACTGTGGAGGGGAGTAGAATCCACCCCCAACCCCCCCCGAACTCTGAGTACTGGAACTGAGTGGAGCCCAAGCCAAGCTAAGTTGCTGGTGAATTGGGGGGAGGGGGGAAGAGAGAAGCAAAATGAGACAGGCAGACAGGGTGTGCTGTAGCCATGCAGTCAGTCACAGAACAGAGTGAGATTACAGCAGCAGTGTGGGAAATAGCCCTTGAGCAGGGCCCGGGGAAGTTATCCTGGTCCACCCTGCAATAAGGCTGGGCCTGTGGGTCACTCCATTTCCAGTTTCCATACTGCTCTCAAAGATTATCAAACCCTGGACCTCTGCTTATGAACCCTTAACTTGCAAGCTGTCACACGTGCTTACATCTCTCACTGAAGAGACTCAGCAATTGTCAATTATGTAAACAGAGGGTGACAGCACTACCAGGAAGGCAACCCCCACCCCAAAAAACCCTCAATCCCAGCCAATCAGCACAGCAAAGAAAATTCCTTCCTGGCCCCAAGAATAGCAACCAGCTAAGCCCAAAATGCCAGTACAAAAGGGTGATTGTTCAGACTCCCAGCCCACTCCCAACTGCTTGCCCCCATTGTCTATCTCCTCTTATTGCAGGCAGAAAAAGAGCATGACTCTGTATTCTCCCTCCCACCCAGACATTCCTGTACCAACCATTTGAACTGGCACATGCACACCAGCCCCAATCACCCATATAGTGCAATCTTTCAAATCGACCCCATTCCGCCTCCTTTCTAAAAGGCACACATGGACAAGAGACCTCTCCTCACAGGTACATTGGGGGGAGTTATGTTCTTTAAGTTGTATGTCTTTGATGGGTCAAAGTGCATTCCTAATATGATCAGGTTATGACTGGGCAACAAAGTTGTATTCTGTACCCTTATTAAGTGGATAGGCACACATACAGTGTCTGTCATCTGAGTTTAGTAACAAGCTTTTGTTTATCATTTCCTTTGGAGGAGATAATATGGCATGCTTGAAGAAGTCTATAAAATTGGGAGGGCAAGATAATCAGTGTCAGTCTAGATGGTCAAAAGTATACCAATCTTTAGCTAGAAGCATTTTCCCAAGACCAGAGTTGAGTCTGAATGCCTACTGGCTGACTGATTGAAATAATTTTCTTTATGAAGCAGCTGAAAAGGAAGTTTTGCCTGCTTTTTGAGATCACTGAGTATAACTGGCTTTGACTATTAATTAGAGTAAAATGAAATATATACTTTGTTTGAATAGAATCCTTGGCTAACTTCAAAGATACGGTTAGATACAAATAATTCAAGGTGAAAATCTTTCCAATAGAAGGGACTTGTACAACAATAAAACACCATTAAAGTTCCATAGAAGATTTCAAGATAAAGCTTAATTGGGTAATAAGGTATATAGCCTTCCTGAACAGAGGATAATTTAACCTCAAATATTTTAGAATTAAAATCCCACTTGGTTATATTTTGATGTCTTACATGGGAGTAAGTATCTTTTTGGGTACATGCCTTTTAAACATTTACATGTTCTGGGCACCACATATCTGAAAGACTGTCATCATAATCTGTCAGGTCAGACAAGTGCCTCTTGCAGGTACCATCTTTCCATCAGGTTCATATGATGAGGGCATGCAAAGAGACATTCTTGCTTGCTCTCCCAGTATTGTGGAATGCCCTTCTCCTAAAGGTTCAACAGATGGTGAGTCTTAGTGTTTTCTGGAAACAATGCAAGATCTTTCTTTTTGGCTAACCATTTGGCAGGTGAAGATAAGGGGTGGAAGGTTCCAAGGAGATTTGTATGTATTTTATGTTTATGTTGTAATGTGACCTGAGCCTTAGGGAAAGGGTGAGAGAGAAATGATAGGGCCACAGTTGTGGTCCTATAGTTAAGGTGATAGCAAACTCTCATTAAACAGCGCCTATGCTGTTCAATGGGAGTCAGTAGAGCAAAAACTTCTGTGTAGCACGAACCTCCACTCATCACCCCTGTACAAAGAAACTTGTGAAAAAACAGGTTGCTCCATGTGGGGGATGTGGGAGGATGGGTGAGCGCCTGTGTGCAGTTGCTGTCTTCTTGTGTCTGGGGTCAGCTTATGCATTGACAATACTATTAAGTTTGAGAAGAAGGGCAAATTACCTAGACAAAAAACCTTCAGTTTAAGAAAACTTGTTAAGGTGGCATTACAAATGATACTCAAACGTTAACATGACAGTAAATTGTAGGTTAAGACAATTTTATTAAATATCAGGTCAATCTATACATTTTTCTTTTCTTATTCATTAATAAAAAAAATTATGACTTAACTGAATTTAAACTGTATACATTCCTCATCATTTATAAATGTTGTTCAGTCACCATGCCACACATATGCAGCTTAATTTCAGTTGTCATATTTTTTTTATTAATGAAGAAGAAAAGAAAAATGTATACATTGGCCTGATTTTTAATAAAGCTGCCTTAACATACAATTTACTGTCATGTTAACGTTTGAGTATAATTTGTATTGCCACCTTAACAAGCTTCTTAAAGTGAAGGTTTTTTTGTCTAGGTAATTAATTAAATAGGTAACACGTGGCCCTTTTGGTGGGGCTGATCCCAAGCTCCACAGATTGGCACACACTGCACATGTGGCAAACGCACGCATAGTTTATTTATTTTCTTCAATTTTTATGCCACCCCTCTCACAATAGTTACTTGGAGTTGCTTAAAAAACATATAAATATATAATAAAACAATGCAACATCAAGAATATAAAATGTATAAATCTACAATACATAAAAACCTATCTATACAAAACAAAATAACAACCCCAATCTGCAAAAAGACAAATTCCCATCCATTCCTGACTAACCCAATCCATGTGCAACTCTTCTGCACATGCTCAGCCCTGTGGGCACCATCTTTGGAAAGGGCAGCCAGTACCAAGCAGCTCTGTAAGGGGTTTTTTTTTGTGAGGTTTTTTTCTTCAAACTACAAACCCAGGAAGGGGCCCGACAGCGACTAAACCCCTGCTTGAACCACCGCTAGGTCCTCCAACCCCTGCCCCATGGCCCTGCCTACTCTCTCTGAACCTTCTCTTCAGAGAGGTGGGGAGGCTGGGCATGGGCCAGAGGTGCCCAGGGGGCTTGTCTTTGCCTCCTCGTCACCTCTGGCTCCTGGGTCAACCCTCAGCCTAAAGCACCGACCATCAGTTGGTCCCCTCAAATTCTTGCCATTTCCCAACAAGAAATGGGGGGTTCTTGTTTCATTTCAAGTCCCCTCCTACTCATTGGGAACTGGTGAGAATTATGAGCCATGTTTCGGCTCTGGTTAAAACCAGCACCTTGAATCTGGGCCAGAAGACGTTAGGCACCTAGAGCACTGCTCAGAGCACTGGTCGAATGTACTCTCTGTGGCCCACCCCAGTAATCAGATGGGTCACTGCATTTTGCAACAGCTGTAGCTTCCGAACAGTCACCATGGGCAGCTCAATGTAGAGCACATTGCAATAGTCCAGCTTCGAGGTGACAAATGCATGGATGACAGTGGTGAGATCGGAGTCTGAGACACATGGGCAGAGACTCCTCACCAGATGTAATTGGCAAAAAGCACCCCTGGCCACAGCCAACACCTTATAAAATACAATTTTGCTGATTAAAAAACAAGCTATATTCTCTTTTTCACATGAGAGTCATGTAGATAAATTTTTACCAAAGAATCCAGGTGCAGATGTGAATCCAGGAGCACCCCCAGGCTCTGAACAGATGGAACAAAAGGAAGGTGAACACCACCAGTCATGGTAGTGTTCCCTCTCCCAGATCATCAACCCCACCCACTAGCATCAGCTTTGTCTTATAGGGATGAGCTTCAGTCAGCTCAACCTCATCCAATCCCTCATAGCAGCCAGACACCGGGACAACAATGAGGCAGCAGGGCCCGGGTTAGTTGAAAAAGAAAGATACAGTTGGGTGTCGTCAGCATATTGGTAACACCCCCCCCCCAAGCTGTGTACTGCCTCACCAAGCGGCTTCATATAAACATTGAACAAGAGAGGGGACCAAATGGAATCCTATGGGACCCCACATGAAAGGTCCCCAGGGGACGAGGTACAGTCCCCTAGTACCACCCACTGAAATTTACCTGTGAGATATAAATGAAACCATTGTAAGATTATCACGTCGTCAACCCCAGCCAGGTCCCGCAGGCAAGTCACCAGCATCTCATGAATCATGGTATCAAAAGCTGCTGATAGATCTTATAAAACCAGCTGGGTCATATGGCAATTATCCAGCTCCAACAGGCGGTCATCAGCCAAGGTCACCAATGCAGTCTCCATGCCATAACATGGACGAAAACCCGACTGTGTGGGATCAAGAAAAACTATGCTACCCAGATGTACCTACAACTGGCAGACTGCTTCCCATTCAATAACCTTGCCTAAAAAGGGAAAGTTAGAGACAGGTCAATAACTCGCCGGAGCATCAGCATGAAGCAATGGTTTCTTGAGGAGAGGCCAGACCACAGCCTCCTTGAGGCAGTCCAGCACCTTCCCATCCCAAAGGGAGGCATTAATGACCCTCACCAGCACCATCTCCAACATCTCCCTGGAGGTCTTCACCAACCAGGATGGGCAAGGATCTAATTCACAAGTTGTGACCCAAACAGACTCCAGTCCATCTGTCGCCTCAGCAAGTGTCACTGATCTGAAATTTATCCCATAAATCCTGACAAGACAGGGCTTTTCTTACCTCTGACACTGTCACTGCCTCCAAAATGGTGGAGTCAAAGTTGTGCTCAGTGCAAACGATTTTATCCGCAAAGTATGCAAAAATCATGTCACAGCAGGCCTGGAAAAAGTCCAGCTCCAGGCTGGACTGACCAGCCCCCTCACCACCCAGAACAGCTCTGCTGGACACAACTGAAGAGACGTGGTGAGGGCTGCAATCCGGCCTCTCCATGGATGTTGAAGTCCCTCAAGACGATAAGCTTGGGAGACCTCAAGATCAAATCTGAGACCAGCGTGGCTAGAGCAGTCAGTGATGCTTCTGCCATGCAGTGGGGTGCACGGTAAACAAGTAGAATACCTAAACTGTACCTGGACAGACCCCCCAGTCTGTCTCCAGTCAAATCAAACACAAGATGGAGGTCCTCTATCCCAGACTCAGTCTGCACTAAAAACCTCTGAGCGACCTAGGGGTGTGCATGTCATTTTAGTTATTACAATAATGATAACAAAAATTGTGGTTTTCATTATTGTTATTGCAATAATTAAAATGACAAATAATAATAACAAAAATAGAAATGAAAATAACATTTTGTTTTTTAAATAAAGGGAAAAAAATTAAAAACATATTTATGGCTATAACCTTTTTTGTTTCTTATTCAATTCTGATGAAACTTGGGGCGATTGTACCCCCAATGGAGTGCACTATGTGTGCCAAAGTTAGAAAATATTAGATAAATGGAACCGATTGTAGAAGCAACTGAAGTTGTCCCATTGAAGACCATTATTCAGATAAATAGCAGCACAAGCAGTGCCAGTCAGAGGCAGGCACCTGGCATGGCAGGAGGAGAGAGGCTGTAGGAAGGATGATGTGGAGCAACCCAAAAGACTGACAGACACATTCACTGATCAATTACTGCATACTTCTTGCTTTACAGGACCAATCAGTAGTGGCTTCAAGGTGGGCATAGGGGGCGGCCGTCACACGGGCATCAAAGGGACATAACTGGGACTTTGGGGACCGCATCCCATCAGGCTGACCAGTTATCATCACAATCACATGCTGTAGCACTGTGACAGAGGACATAAGAGAATCTGTATTGGCTCTTTCCTGAACTGATGCTTCTGACTTCCCAGTAACAACAAGTGGAGGAGAGATGTTGGGATGGGCACAGCATAGAATGAGGATATTTGGTTGCCATTTATGCTGCCAACTGGCATCATAAACCGATCTTATACTACAGTGACATGTAAGAGAATCCCTGGCATAGGCTCCTTCTCTGCCTATGCTATGCAGGCATATAAAATTGGAACCGTTTATTATATCTTTCTGATATTTGGCAGAGATGATCATGAACATGTGATATAGATGCCTACCAAAATTCATGTACACTGGTTGGAATACAAAGTTGTTACAGTCAGACATACATTTATAAGTTAATTGCTTATACCACCAAGACCCTTTATACAATCCTTGTGAAAGTTATTGGAGATAATAAATATGTGAAGGGGTATAAACTTTCCAAGTTTCATGTACATTAAGTGTGAGGTAAAGAAGTTACAGCTAAGAATGTATATGAAGATTTTTGCAAACTAAAATAATTAAACTGCTTCTAAAATTGGATTCCTTTATCCACTCTTTTGGGAATTTGGTACACATCATGCCTTCCATTGAAGGAATAATCCCTCCACGTGTCAGTGAAAAACAACAAAGTTACATCCAAAAATGTTTTTTCCATTGAAACCAATGGAAAATGAAAGCAAAAGCAAAAACGAAAACAATTTGATATTTATGAAAACAAAAACAACATATTTAAATAATTAAAACAAAACAAAAATGGACTCCTGGTACACACCTCTAGCAACCAAACATCCCTAAAATAATGGCTACCCCCTCCTCCCTGACCCTCCAGCCTGGCCTGGTGCTGGACAGAGTACCCAGCTAGAACGAGCTCAGCCAAAATTGGCCCCAACAACTTGTCGAGCCAGGTCTCCATCACACACACGAGGTCAGCCACCCTGTCCAAGATAAAGTCATGGATTATGGAAGATTTATTAGCTACCAACCTCATGTTGAACAGTACCAGAGACAGGTCGGGGTCACCTGACATCTTGACTGTCTGTTTACCTGAGCCCAGGGGAGGCGAGTAGGGGACAGGCCCCAGCCACTGGTCCCTCAGTTCATGATGGCATCTCCCTCTCCTTTAGGCCTTAGTTTACCCCTCCACATGACAACCCCAATTGCCTCCACCATCCCCCAACCCCCGGTGGACCACCCCCAGTCCAGTTCCAGTTCTCCAGCAGGCTCCCTGGCAGGTTGGCAGGGTAGAGATCCCCCCATTCCTATCCTCCTTCCCACTTACCCACTCTCCCTGTCACCAGGGGACATAAATAACCCCCACCCACCCCAATCATATCCCCACTTTGCCCCAAACAACAACCCCCATCCTCCCTCTCACAGGGAAATGACTAGGGGACACCCTTCCACCCATACCCTTCTTCCAACTCAACCACAACCCTCCATCCTAAAACAACCAACCCACCTAATTTCAATCTGGGTTCTGCCCCGGATATGGTACGGAGACGACATTGGTGGCCTTGGTAGATGATCTCCACTGGGAGATGGATGCAGGATGTTCAACATTCTTGATCCTGCTAGATTTCTCAGTCACATTTGACACCGTGGACCATGGGCTGCTGCTGAGACAGCTGCGAGACATGGGGGGTCTGGACAGGACTGTCCTAGGGTGGTTCCGCTCATTCCTCTCAGGGAGAAGCCAGCGGGTGGTGCTGGGGGCTGAAACATCAAGCCCCCGGGCCTTGACCTGTGGCGTTCCGCAGGGTTCGATATTGTCTCCACTATTATTTAATGTATATATGCAGCCCCTGGGGGAGATTGTGAGAGGGTTCAGGGTGTGATGTCACCAATATGCTGACAATACTCAGCTGTACCTCTAGTTTTCAACTGACCCAGATCCTGCTGTCTCATTTCTTTCCCAATGTTTGGAGGGTGTGGCAAATTGGATGCGGCAGAACAGACTGAAGCTCAGTCCTGATAAGACGGAGGTGATGGTGGTGGGTAGGGCGAGGGAGGTACTGGCTCCCCTGGTGGGGGGGGTCCACCCTCCTGTAGGCCAGCAGGTTCAGAGTCTAGGGGTGGTGATGGACTTGGGGCTCCGGCTGGATCGGCAGGTAGAGATGGTGGCTAAGTCCGCCTTCCGCCAGCTGTATCTGGTACGGAGGCTGTGTCCATACATTTCCAGGCCCAACCTGGCCACCCTCATGCATGCCTTCACCACCTCAGGGCTAGAATATTGCAATGCGCTGTACGTAGGGCTTCCCCTTGTTTCTGGTTCGGAGGCTGCAGCTGGTGCAAAATGCGGCGTCCCATCTCCTTATGGGGATGGGAAGGCGGGAGCACAAAACACCTGTGCTCCGTACTCTGCACTGGCTGCCTATAGCATACTGAGCCTGATTCAAGGTGCTAGTATTGATCTATAAAGCCCCACATGGTCTGGGCCCATCATACCTTGGGGACCGCCTCACTCTCCGCGCCTCAGAACAATCCCTGTGGTCCACCGGGTGTGCCTTCTTGGAGGTCCCCCATGTTAAGCAGGGGGCCACAATGGAGAGGGCATTTTCAGTGGCCGGGCCGAGGCTCTGGAATTCACTCCCGGAGGAAGCTCGCCTGGCCCCAGGTCTGTTGGCGTTTTGGTGAGCCTGCAAGACCTGGTTGTTCACCCAGGCCTTTGGAGGGGAGTGTGGGAGGGTGGGGCAGGGGGTGATTGTATTTTTAAAATATTGTTTTAATGAATTTTATTGTTTGTTTTTATGCTGTAAGTCACCCCAAGATGTTGTAGGCATGAGAGGGCGGCTAACAAATATGTATTAATTAATTAATTAATTAATTAAACTACCCACCCCATATAAAAACTAGAGCTGAAACTCTGTCTTCAGAAAACTTCAGAATCTGTCAAAGATTCCGGTACTCGATTCCAAAATCCGAAGTCCAAAGTTCCGAGGACCAAGGTTGTTCCTTGGAAAACTTTGGAAGCTACTGCATGCGTGACTGGACAGTGCTTTTTCTGGAAATGAAAATTGGTAGAAGGATGGGGGAGAGTATGGGAGTGGGCAGTTGAGTGATTGTAAGCCAGTTGATTGATTGTAAGCCAGATAGCAAGTTTTGATTGGCTGGCCAAGACAGATGGTAAGTTTTGATTGACTGACAGGGTAAAATAAAAGTGACTGCAACTATTTTCCATTTGCTTTCGTGAATTTGGCTGTATGCTATAGTTCTGGATTTGTAAGTAATCAGCTGGAGAGGAGGGGGGCCCTGGACCTGGTATCACATGGTTTGGCCTGTCCTGACCATAGGGCCAATGTTGGGGAATGAGGATTACCTTTACCTTTACCTTTACCATGCCATGCTTTAAATAAAATAAATAAATAAATAAATAAATTTTTCATTGGATGACACATTGCTACGGCCTTCTGCTTGGTTGGCTCTTGGCACCATGAGGCCAGAGGGATCTCTCTGCCTGGCTCCACATCCCCGTGCCTAGTCTCTTCAAGTTACCAGTGCCACAGTACCAATGCTGTGCCAAGACAGTGCCCCTGGGGTGAGTGTGTATGTGTGAATGTCTGGTTTGTTTCTTTTGGGTGTTATAATTTTGTCTGCTGGGCTGCATAGATTTTGTGGGATTTATTTCTCCACACAATTGCACACTGTTTTGCAGGGTTCTCTATGTTGTCTTTCTTTTTTACCAAGACTGTGGCTGCTTCATGGCACAGCAGAGACTAATTGTAAATTGTAACTTCTGCTGTTCTGCCCACTACTTGGCACCATGAGACCAGAGGGAACTCTCTGTCTGGCTCCACTTCCCTTTATGCCATGCCTTTTTTAAAAATAAGAGGGTGCCTCTGGGTGTGGGCGTATTTGAATGTCTGGTTTCTTAATTTTTTCTACTGGGCTAGATGGCTTCTGGTTGGATTTATTTCTCCATGCAGTTGTACACTGTTTTGCAGGGTTGTGTGTGTTGTCTAGTCTGTGGCATGGCACAGGACAACAGAGCCTAATTGTAAAGTGTAACTGTACGTTCTTCTGTTGTTCTGCCTGCTTCTTGGTTGGAACCAGAGGGATCTCTCTGCCTGGCTACAATTCCCCTTTCCTGGTCTGTTAAAGTTACCAGTCCTATGCCTTTTTTAAAAACAAAAGGGTGCCCCTGGGTGGGCTGCGTGAATATCTGGTTTCTTAATTGTGTCTGCTGGGCTGACTGGCTTTTGGTAACATTTATTTCTCCACACAGTTGAACACTGTTTTGTGGGGTTGTGTGTGTCTTCTTTATTTTGTATGAGGGCTGTGGCTGCTGTATGCCACAGCAGAGCCTAATTGTAAAGTGTAAGTTAACTGTAACTTCTATTGTTCTGCCAGCTACTTGGCACCATGAGCTTGGCACCATGAGCTTGGCACCTTGGCTGCCAGATGCTTGGCACCAGGAGTTCCCTCCACCACACTATGTCCCTCTCCTTCCTACGCCACAAAGAAACTAGGGATGTGCGAACGCAGTTCAGAAGTTCGGAGTTTGGCCCGAACTCGGCCTGTTCGGACGACCAAACTGAACTTCCAAACCGAATGCTTGAACTTCTGAACAGTTTGGAAAAGTTCGGATGAGTTCGTGAGCAGGAAAAATGTGACTTTGGGTGGGAAAAACATGACTGGAAGGGGGAAACAGCTGAGGAGCAGACTTCCTGTCACCAGGGGTGGACACCAGGGGTAGTTTCAGGGCCAAAAATATCGATTCCAATAGCGCTATTTTCAGATGTTCGGCCGACTTCGGCCGAACCGAACTCTGCCAAACCGAACAGTCAAACCTGAACGACCAAACCTGAAATTGGGTTTTAAACTGAATGACCGAATGTTCGAACATCCGAACAGTGTTCTGTTCGCCCATCCCTAAAAGTTTCTGCTGAATTGCAGCACCTTATAAACTGTATGGGAGGGAGGGAGGGAGGGACTGCATGTGGTGTTGTGCACCATGATTGGCTAGGCATTTAAACAGCTGCAGCTGCTGCACATGGCAATACCTGCTGAGGTGCTGAGATGGCACTGAATTGTTCCGATGTTCTGAGTTTCTGTTCCAAAGTTCTGAATTCTCCGAGGTCCAGAATTCCATTTCTGAGTTACGGAACGTCGGAAACAGCAACGAAGGGATGGACAGATTACCCAGAACTTCATAAATTGACCCGAGTACCCAGAAGTACTGTTTGGTTCAACCCCCTATACCACCAACCAAGCCACCCCAAGAAAACCAACCCTTAACCCAATACAGACCACCAAAACCCACCACACAAATCCAAAATTCATCAAAAATCTCCCCCAGACCTCCAGATCCCGTCCTTTGGCACGGCCCTTAGGTGCACAGTTTGCTGTGCACACTTGCAATGCTTCTGGAGGACATACCGCTTTAGTTCACTTCCCCTGGCCTCACCCCCTTTCTCTGCCTCAGGGGGAGGAGGAGATGTCACTGAAACCTAGGGCTGCAGGGTATCCCCTGTTCTGGTGTTTTGCTCCTCGCTGGCTGGGAAGGGTTTGCTGACTGGACTGGGCTTCAGTGGAGCAGCTGGACTTGAGCAAGCCCTCCTGACTCCCAGCTCCCTGCTGTAAAGTCAAGCATACGCATGATCATGTATCTCTGGCATAGGGTCCCCGGCCCATGCACAAACTGCATGGCCATGTGTGAACATGCACAGGCATGGGGCCCACTAGGGGTGTCATTTTCATAATTACAATTACATTTTTGTTATATACAATAACAATAACGTTAATTGTAATTTTCATTGTTGTTATTGCAATAACGAAAATGACAATGTCATTATCATTGTTGTTATTATTAGTACTGTTGCAGATGGGTTTTGGAGAGGAAATGTGGAGAGGGGAGGATGGATAAGACATCTCAGAGCCCTAAACAGGGTTGAACTCTTGAACTGTGCCTTTGTTGGGAGGGGCGAGCCACTCAGCAGTATCTGATGGCTGTATCACTGGCCTATGAGCAGCGCAAGCAGGCCCCAGCAGTCTCATGGCACTGTGTGATTATTTACTAAATGCCTGCTGCCTTCCATAACCATTTGGGAGCTCTGGGAGAGGGCACTGCAACCCTTTATAACAGGAGGGCCAGGCTTCTGTGAGAGCTCTGCTTGTCAGGTTGCATTTACAGAACTGTGGTGCACACTGGCTGCACACACAACAAAAAACCTCCCTAGCCCTCATTGTATTACCACCAGTACCTTTCCTTCCTCATACCCTACGTTTTACCTTCTCCCTTTCCCTACCCTTCTCCCCCTGTACAGTATATATATAGGTGTATAGTATCGATTAGATATAGATATATATTATAGACATATTGATTAGATTAGAATAGTTATGCAGATAACTGATTAGATAATAGTTTTCCTTTTCCCTTCGCCTGTCTCCCTTAGATTTAGATAGATATTACTTGTATACATATATAGAGAGATTAGATATTATATAGGTATTTAGACTAGTCTGTTTTATTATATTATGTTATAATTATATCAGACTTGATACCGATACCAAAAATAAAATCTTTGTTTGAAACGATACCGATAATGAGAACAATAATAAAAATGACATTTTTAAATACGGAAATGATAACAAACAACAAAAATGACATGGAAGCCTGGTGTACACCCTGAGGGCCCATGGGGGTTGGGATTGCAGCCAGTGTCCTTTTCCCTCCTGCGAGCCAGTTTGAAAATTAGTGCAAGCTCTACAGGCTGGATAAGAGTTGATGAGAGGGCTGTATAATGCATGTACTCACAATGGAGGAAGGAAGGGGAAGATTGATATCATGAATTCACAATCCATCTTCTATCCTAGGGGTGTGCATTTAGTTTATGTTTTCTGTTTAACTCAGATAAAATTCTGAAATGTTGTTTAACGCAAACAGAAAACATAAGCAGCAGTGAGCAGGCATTGTCATTGGAGCTCTAACGCTTATGTGCGAAGTAACTGGCAGGCACAAGAGGGAGAGAATGTGGCAGGCAGTGAGGTGGGCACCCTCAAAGCCATAGATTGCACTGCAGCTGCTTTGTATGACTGCTGCTAGCTTTAGAGGATTGTTTGACAGTTTATCCTCGATTTCAAAATCAGACATCTATACCCCCTAAACCACTTATTTTTCACTCCAGATCCTGCTGCTCTTCTGCCCACCCACTGCCTGTCACATTGTCTCTGTCTTATGCCTGCCAGTCACTTCTCACATAAGCGCTAGAGCTCCGATGAGAATGCCCACTCACTACTGCTGCTGCCTGCCTCAATGAGAGAGAGAGAGAGACAGACAGACACCAGGCACCATGCCCACAGAGGAAGTCACCTAATGAATGGGCCACAACAGTTCACAGCCACAGTTTGGGGACAGGGCTCAAGCATTTCTTTGGGCCCACTACAAATTTGTAACACAGGGCCCCCTCCCACACATGACAATCCCATCCCATACATACAATCCCATGAGTCATGAAAGAGAAATTTCTATCTTATTTCTGAAATTACATTTTTACATTTCTGAAATTAACACCATTTGGGCCACACTGGAGCTTTTCTACCATACCCCTAACCCCAAAACATGCCCCCCCCTTTTTATTTTATTTTATTTTTTGCTTTTTTTGTTTCACTTCCACCCTGAAGGATTTGAAAGCTTCCTGACTATTTTGTAACTTTTTGGTTAGTTCTAATAAAGGTATTATCTTGTCGTTTTGATTTTTTTTATTCGAATGGATGAACGCGGTTGCAAACATTTTATCAATTCGACCAATTGAATTTAAAGCTTTATTTTTCTGAACTTTTTCATTGCAAAATCATGAATTATCTCCCCAAGTCAATTTCTCTTACAAGTTCACACTTGACAGACAAAAGAGCAAGGTGGCTTAACCGTTCTTGCCCCATAGTAGAACACCTGCAGTTTTTGATGAGTGCTAGCTTGCTGAAACTTCTTTCAGCTTCTGCCACAGTCACTGGCAGTGTGCGGAAAAATACATAGGGCTATACAATAGGGCTATACACACTTCACGGAAGATTAGTTCCAGATGCCTTTTGTAAATCTCATTTAATAAGATAAGTGGATGTAGTTCATACTCTTTTTCCAAAAGAAGCTGGCCCTGGCTCCAGCAAATCTCACAAGAACTGGACACCCCATAGGTACATAAGTTTCCATAAATATCCTCAAGAATCATGATCTACAATTTAGCCTCAATTTGGTTGCAGCCTGGGCTGGGCTCCCCTGGATCTCTGGCCTATGGTAAAGTGTATACACCACCACCACCACCACATGCTTGGGCCCTGTTTGTGACTGGGAAAGTATCAGAGAACCAACATAAAACCCGTTATTTTGGAATATTGAAGCAATGCAAGTGAATGCCCACTGAAATAATTAGAATAACATTGCCTATTGAAATGAATTGAAAATGAAATTTTAAATATAAATGAAATAAAAACAAAACAAAAAATTAAACAGAAAAAGTATCAAACACAAACTTAATGAAAACAAAAACAAAAATGTTCCCTCCTGCACATTCTGACTGCATCCATCCCTTATCCTTGAGTGCATGCTCTCATCTCTGCTCCCTCATCCTGTGCTCATGTTTCCAGTGCTTGAGTGTAGGGCAGGCGCGGCTCCCCTTCAGGGACGTTGGGGGCATTGACCCCCCCCCCAAGCGCTCTGACAGGCGCCCCCGCTCAAAGTAAAAAATTATTTTAAAAACCC
>QEPC01002663.1:882582-913491 GCA_003113815.1 Sphenodon punctatus
AAAAAATCCTCAGAAGTTGGCATTGTTCTTTTTCTTCAGGGAGAATTTTTAATAGTGAAAATTGGTTCCAGGAGTAACATAGAATCAATATTTGTGGAGATGGGAAAAGATGCTACTTTTTAAAAGTCATTTTATCTTTTTTTCCTCAGATACATATTGATTGAAAGGGGATTTTCAGCATGAATTGCTATACATGCCTCTCTCTTTCACTGCATCTGGTGCAGCTATGGTCTTGCCTTCCCAGCATGTACAGCCTTAACACTCAAGACACAGGGCAACGTTTTGTAAGTCATCGAAGAGTGAAACGTAACTGGGTTTGGGAACGGTTATTACCATTGGAGGAGGAACAGACGCAGCCTTTAGAAGTTGGCCAGGTACAGTAACTTTTCTGTGGAAGGTGCAGTAACTTGAGGCCAGCCAGCACTTGATTTGAAGTGTTGATTAGTTTCTGCTGGCTTCAAAAAACCATCATATACTTTCAGAGAGCAAGCCCCTTGGGAGCACAATAAAACTTTTCTCAGGGGTAGGTAAAAAGATGTGCCAGGAATATGGTTCATTACAGACTTCCATATCATTTGCTGTTCAAGCTTAGTTCTGTGCTGAGTTTCCTGTGGACACAGGTGACCAAACCCTGTGATCTGATTTCAGGATTGCAGCCTCAATATATGCCTGGTTTCAAACCATCTTACAGTTGCAATCACTTCACTTCCTTAAGCACAAAATACATCATCTGAGTAAAAATAAAATCAAATGCAGTAGGTGTTGACCTCAGAGTTTAAAGCTCCTTTCTGTCTTTTGAATGAAAGCAAAGGAATCATTGATCAACATATAGCAATTTGCTTGTGCTATTTTTGGCACTGCATCAAATCAGCCATACTGAGCACAATATAGTTTACAAACAGTAGTTAGCATGGTTTTCTATTACACTAAGTAGCAGCTGATTTACCCCTCATTAATTTTTAATGAAGCAGATTAATACTAAATCCTTTTACCACTGAGAAGCTACAGGAATGTACATGGTTCATTAGATTAACGTGGCTGTAACACAATGAGCAATTATTTTTCACCCTCCTTTAAAAATGTGCTTTTCAATAATTTTCTTAATGAGACGTTATCTGTCTTTCTGTGTCTATTACTATTATTTATTTATTTATTTATTTATTTAAGCAGATACCATTTTAATCTTGAGATGTGATGTTCTTTTTGGTAAGGTACTTTCTAGCTGCATGAATTGAAATAAGTTTAACTGCTAATTAACTAGCACTAAAATTTAATTGGGCCCAAAGGGTAAAGTGCTCAAAATTCATTAATTACTTTTTCACATTCTTTCTAAGGAACTACTCTGGAAGTAAGATGTCTTACTTCTAAAGGAGCACAGCCTATGTTTTTGTCATGGGAGTTAAACATCCTTTAAAATGGATTTGGCAAACATTATTTATTGTCACAAGTTTTTGCCAAACATAATTACCATTTTTGTCCTCCCAGTGATACAGGTAAACTAACGAGAATGGTAAATTGCAGAAAATAGCTTAATTTCTGCTGGTTTGTTGCTATTAAAAGTAAATGGGACTGATTTATACTTTCTAACAAGCAGATATGCTCTGCTGTCAGAAAATGAAGTGATAGACTAAGATCAGCTGGTGATGTTTTATGGAGTTTATGGACACAGGGCGAAATCCAATGGCCTGAGTATTCCACCTGCAGGCACTGCGATCAGGCTAGAACATGTATGCTCATGTGTGTGCTTGCATGCACAGTACACATGCGCACCTGAGCGCGCACATTCTGACCTAAGTGCAGTACCTGCAGGCAGTGTATGTGGGCCGTTGGATTGCCCCCACTGAGTCAAAGTAGTTCAGATGGTATCTTTTATTTGACCAAGTTCTCCTGATGAGAACGTGTAATCAGGGCCCTTCCTTAGGAATGTAAGAAGTCTTACAGACTGCACAAGTCAGGCTAGATATAGGTGAGGTCATTAGCATATTTCTGCCTCAGTCATCATTCAATACCCTTTGGAAGGGCCTTGTGTAGTCTGAAAGGTTGCAGTCTCAACACCAGAAGATGGACCCCAAAATATGTCATCTGACCTAATTTGAACTGTACCATATGAAAGTTACTAATAGAATAAACTGGAGAGAATGTCGTTCCCATATGGTTCCTAAATGTAAGAGATTAGACAAATTCTTCTCCACACAATGAGCTGCCCCTGCAACCCCCGACCAGATCAAATCAGTGGACAGAAACTAATGTTCTCCCAGCCTGACCCAGCCAGGGAGGGGAACAATACATGGCTGGCTAGCTCCGCCCCCACTCTGCAGTTGGTGTTGTGCCCTTCCCCATCATGATGGGCACCCATAGCTGCCAATAACATGCAGCCATGGCTGGCTGCTATGATGACCATCCCACCCCCATGCTGGTTCGGGCAGACCCCAAAATAAATGCACACACCCAGTTTGACCCAATCTGGCCTGCCTGGGCTGTTTGTAGAGCCGGAACATTGGTCCAGTTTGTTCCAGGCAAACGTTTTCAGCTCTGTCACCAACCCTGCTAAGGTTTGAACTGGTTCCACATCTGGCAGAACCAGAACAGATGTGCAGGATTTGGCACTGGGCCAGGCAGGCCAGGACGGATGAAGTGAGCCAGTGTTATGTGTGTTAACACCCTTTGATTGCACAAGCAAACTATCTTAACATCAGGTTAATTTATTCATTACCACCTAATCCTCTGAATGCCACAGCATTGTGGTGACGAATGAACTTTTTGACACCTTCTGGAATTGTTGAAAAGAATTTTGGNCGTAACTGGGTTTGGGAACGGTTATTACCATTGGAGGAGGAACAGACGCAGCCTTTAGAAGTTGGCCAGGTACAGTAACTTTTCTGTGGAAGGTGCAGTAACTTGAGGCCAGCCAGCACTTGATTTGAAGTGTTGATTAGTTTCTGCTGGCTTCAAAAAACCATCATATACTTTCAGAGAGCAAGCCCCTTGGGAGCACAATAAAACTTTTCTCAGGGGTAGGTAAAAAGATGTGCCAGGAATATGGTTCATTACAGACTTCCATATCATTTGCTGTTCACGCTTAGTTCTGTGCTGAGTTTCCTGTGGACACAGGTGACCAAACCCTGTGATCTGATTTCAGGATTGCAGCCTCAATATATGCCTGGTTTCAAACCATCTTACAGTTGCAATCACTTCACTTCCTTAAGCACAAAATACATCATCTGAGTAAAAATAAAATAAAATGCAGTAGGTGTTGACCTCAGAGTTTAAAGCTCCTTTCTGTCTTTTGAATGAAAGCAAAGGAATCATTGATCAACATATAGCAATTTGCTTGTGCTATTTTTGGCACTGCATCAAATCAGCCATACTGAGCACAATATAGTTTACAAACAGTAGTTAGCATGGTTTTCTATTACACTAAGTAGCAGCTGATTTACCCCTCATTAATTTTTAATGAAGCAGATTAATACTAAATCCTTTTACCACTGAGAAGCTACAGGAATGTACATGGTTCATTAGATTAACGTGGCTGTAGCACAATGAGCAATTATTTTTCACCCTCCTTTAAAAATGTGCTTTTCAATAATTTTCTTAATGAGACGTTATCTGTCTTTCTGTGTCTATTACTATTATTTATTTATTTATTTATTTATTTAAGCAGATACCATTTTAATCTTGAGATATGATGTTCTTTTTGGTAAGGTACTTTCTAGCTGCATGAATTGAAATAAGTTTAACTGCTAATTAACTAGCACTAAAATTTAATTGGGCCCAAAGGGTAAAGTGCTCAGAATTCATTAATTACTTTTTCACATTCTTTCTAAGGAACTACTCTGGAAGTAAGATGTCTTACTTCTAAAGGAGCACAGCCTATGTTTTTGTCATGGGAGTTAAACATCCTTTAAAATGGATTTGGCAAACATTATTTATTGTCACAAGTTTTTGCCAAACATAATTACCATTTTTGTCCTCCCAGTGATACAGGTAAACTAACGAGAATGGTAAATTGCAGAAAATAGCTTAATTTCTGCTGGTTTGTTGCTATTAAAAGTAAATGGGACTGATTTATACTTTCTAACAAGCAGATATGCTCTGCTGTCAGAAAATGAAGTGATAGACTAAGATCAGCTGGTGATGTTTTATGGAGTTTATGGACACAGGGGGAAATCCAATGGCCTGAGTATTCCACCTGCAGGCACTGCGATCAGGCTAGAACATGTATGCTCATGTGCGTGCTTGCATGCACAGTACACATGCGCACCTGAGCGCGCACATTCTGACCTAAGTGCAGTACCTGCAGGCAGTGTATGTGGGCCGTTGGATTGCCCCCACTGAGTCAAAGTAGTTCAGATGGTATCTTTTATTTGACCAAGTTCTCCTGATGAGAACGTGTAATCAGGGCCCTTCCTTAGGAATGTAAGAAGTCTTACAGACTGCACAAGTCAGGCTAGATATAGGTGAGGTCATTAGCATATTTCTGCCTCAGTCATCATTCAATACCCTTTGGAAGGGCCTTGTGTAGTCTGAAAGGTTGCAGTCTCAACACCAGAAGATGGACCCCAAAATATGTCATCTGACCTAATTTGAACTGTACCATATGAAAGTTACTAATAGAATAAACTGGAGAGAATGTCGTTCCCATATGGTTCCTAAATGTAAGAGATTAGACAAATTCTTCTCCACACAATGAGCTGCCCCTGCAACCCCCGACCAGATCAAATCAGTGGACAGAAACTAATGTTCTCCCAGCCTGACCCAGCCAGGGAGGGGAACAATACATGGCTGGCTAGCTCTGCCCCCACTCTGCAGTTGGTGTTGTGCCCTTCCCCATCATGATGGGCACCCATAGCTGCCAATAACATGCAGCCATGGCTGGCTGCTATGATGACCATCACACCCCCATGCTGGTTCGGGCAGACCCCAAAATAAATGCACACACCCAGTTTGACCCAATCTGGCCTGCCTGGGCTGTTTGTAGAGCCGGAACATTGGTCCAGTTTGTTCCAGGCAAACGTTTTCAGCTCTGTCACCAACCCTGCAAAGGTTTGAACTGGTTCCACATCTGGCAGAACCAGAACAGATGTGCAGGATTTGGCACTGGGCCAGGCAGGCCAGGACGGATGAAGTGAGCCAGAATTATGTGTGTTAACACCCTTTGATTGCACAAGCAAACTATCTTAACATCAGGTTAATTTATTCATTACCACCTAATCCTCTGAATGCCACAGCATTGTGGTGACGAATGAACTTTTTGACACCTTCTGGAATTGTTGAAAAGAATTTTGGATGTCTTAACCAAGACGTAGTAATGTAACAAATATGTTTTGGGCGTTTGGAGCACTTCTGTACAGCCACTATGTAACATGAAGGTTTCTTTAATTTACTATATCATTCCTCTGACTTTGTCTAGTTTACACCCACTTTTTATCCCCTTTAGATTACCAGATTGGTATGCACAAGCATTGCTGTAAATAAGGTTCAGGCTTTTGGTGTAATTTGTGAGCTTGTATTCAGACATCACATCAGACTAGAGCTGCAACCCTGTACCCAGCAAGCTGTCCAGTTGAACTATGTACTTCCCTGCTTGAGTTTTTTGAGGGAGGGGGAGTGAGGAGACCTCTTCCCACCTGTGTGGATCCCCCTAATAAGTCCACTGTTCCCAGGGGCTCCTATATCAGGGGTACACATGGATCCTGCATGCACCACCATTTTTGGTTACCCTGGGAATGGCGGACACATTAGAAGGGAGTACACAGATGGAAAGAGGCCTCCTCCATTCCCTCTCCCCTCAGAAATAGCCAAGTGGGGAAGTCCCCAGGTCAGATGAGCAGCATAGAAACCGGAAAGGAGTAGGGCGCAGAGACCAGAACCAGAGGAGCAGCATCCCAGTGGTGAGGTGAGTCAGCCTGGGGAGTTGTGGGTGCTATGATAGGCATCCTGGTGCATCATGGAGCATCCCAGGACATCCCAGTAATACCCATATTTTTGGGGCACCAGATACCCAATGGGAGGCTGGGTACCCCATCATGTGTCTACTGGGAGTGCCAGAAAATGTGAGTATTACCCACAGGTAGCAAATGTGCTACCTGCTGCAGCTCTACATCAGAACCTAGGGGCAACAACATCACTTTATCTCAACTAGTTTACTGCTTGATAGCATTTCAATGACATCAGCACAAATCTCCTATGTGATAACAATGAGGTAATCCATGATAATGGCACTACAAAAAATTAGGGAAGGCAAGAGGGCATGAAATGATGAGGAAGGCACCAGATGCAGTAAGTGGAATATTTGGAATGACAAGGAAAAATACAAAGAGTGTGCAGGATCAAGTAAGTGGGCGGAATGACAGGAGGAATTTAAAATAGTTACAATAATAAGGTTCTGAGTGAAATAACTGATTCAGAAGACTGATGGGATACCAGGGGGATCAGTCCTATTGTTTTACCCACAAGACAAGACATTAAATCAAATAAACTAGTGCTTCTGTAAACTAGTTTTATAAAGAAAACACACTGTAAGGGATGATTATAAGGAGTAAAGACTGCAGGTTCTAACTGGACAAAGAAGCAGCTTAACTTTAAAAAGGGGAAAGAGAAAGTTAAAAGCAGAAGTTGCTGTCTTTGCACTAGCTCTAGCCAGGCACCTATCTGCACATGTTTTTGCTGTATCCTGTCTCCAGAAACGGAGTGCTTTACACTTATGGAGGACTCCCCTCACTGACAGCCCTATGCAAGGTGGCTCACTCTGCTCTCTATGATCTCTCTAGCTCATGGCTTGCACAGGAGTCTCCCATTCTACTCCCCACTGTCAGAGCTCTTTCCCTTGTGCAACACTGGCCACTCTCCTTTCTATAAGGACCTCACCCTGTACACGACTCCCCCTGGCTAACTCACTCCTTTTACAGAGCGCCCTGACTCTGCTGTGTCCATGTATAGGACTCTTCACCTAGTATAATGCTACCCATACTGCAGCTCTCCTCCTGTGCAGAGGTCCCTTACTCAGTTTTCCTCTGTACAGGGTTCACCCCTGGCACAATTAGGGTCATTATTCTGCTGCTCTCCATCTGTACAAGACTCCCCCACTTTGCTCCCTCTTAATCAGGGCTCCCTTTCTTGCACAATGCTGCCCACTCTGTAGATCTCCCCCTGTACTGGGTTCCATATTCGTTATCCCACAATAAAACTGCTCCCTGTAAAGTGTGCCCCCTGTGAATGGCTTCCACTGTGGGAGCTATTTACAGGAGCTGGGAAAGTTGGAGGGAGAATCAGTGAAGGAAGACTGATTCCAGCCCACCTGTAGCCGCCTGTCCCTAACTCTGGGACAAACCTCTGCCCTCTTCCTGCACCTGAGATCCCAGACAAACTCCAGATCTCCAGTCCCAGTCATGCTTCCCCAGTGGGGTACCCCGTTGGAGCCACAGTCCAGACACCCTGCATTTTTGGAGGGTCAAGGGGTGGGTGTCACTGAAATCCATGTGTTCTGTGATTCAGGGCTTCTTCAGAGGGCAAGATCAGCCACCCCAAAAGTGACTGCGGGATTAGCTAGCTCTGTTGTTTAGCCATCTTGGTGTCCCTGGCCCCCAAGCTGAGGTGCCTGCTCTGTGGGAGCATATCAGAATGATCTGATCCTGCCCACCCAGACCTGATCTTACCTGCACCGCCTGTGCTGAACTGCCCTGCTGGTGAAATTAACATGGGTGAATTATGGAAGCAGAGCCTCACTGTTGGAATCCACAGTCAGCCCCTGTTCCTGACATCCACCTGTGCCCCCCTGTTGTCCACCCATGCCCCTCCCTCCCCCCAGTGACCCGGACCCAACCTAACCTGCCCCCTGTGCTCCTTCACCTACAACCCCCAGACCTTACATGCCCCCCCTGTTTAAATGCTGATTCAAACCAAACCTTCAGCTCTCTTCCTTCCACAGTCCTTTCTCTCCCCCTCTCTCCACAAGATAAGCTCCAAACATGGCTGACCAGTCACTCACACTGCCCCCCTGGGAGTTGCAGTTCCTGCTTTTTTCCTAGCACAGATAGACTCTAGCAAGCAGTGCCTGCTGGGAGATGTAGTCCCTAGTACTCAAGACTGTCTATTTTTAAACAGTCTCTGCATTACACATAGGATGTTCACAAGCACTCCACACTCTGGACACTCTCCATAGGCTAACACTGAATTTCAAGACTTCATAACTTCAAAACTACTAACCAGATATACAAAAAGTAAACCAAAGGCAGCCACTACCAGCCTCCTAGAATTTTCTAAAAGGCTTACACCTCCTCCCAAACAACACTAAACCCCTCTACCCTGCCCAGTTAGAGACAATCTGACTGGCTGAAAAAATAGACTTCACAGTGTGGTTTTCAAACTGTGATATCTCAGCTGTTATGCAACGTATTCGACTAAAGTTTGGTCTGCATGGACCACTTACCCCAGTGATCCTTCATCATTAATAGCACAATCATAACTTTAATCATGTCAACTTTATAATGAATAGAATATTCAGGCTTGATAATGGAGCATGCAACACACCTTAACTATAGAGCGGATCCTGCCACTCTATGATGCATGCAGAATGCTACCCATGGTCAGATTCAGACTTATGATGGGGTATAAAAAAATCTAAATGCATAATTTTATTTTATTTTATTTTTGAAAAAATAAGTGTGTGTGTAACAATTTACCCTCCATTCAGTATTCTATTGCATGTAAAACCATATTTTCTGTGTGGCTGAATAGATATATTAAAATATCCTGTTAACTAGTTAATATAAAACCACACTGCTATCCAAATTAAACAATGGCCTGAAAAAAAGCACCCGTATTTCTTTGGTTTATGTTTTTAAGTGTTATCTGCAAACCAAAGTATTATCTGCTAATTGAAATATTATCATACTTCCAGCTGAAATCTGACTTAGACAAGCAAAATGGGACTTTCAAATACATTTTGAGTGGAGAAGGAGCTGGAACCCTTTTTACTATCAATGAGTATACAGGTGTAATTCATGCGATACAAAAGCTTGATCGAGAAAAGAAAGCTTCCTACACTCTCCGAGCCCAGGCACTCTACAGGAATACCAGTGTACCTGCTGAACCAGAGTTAGAGTTCATCATCCAAGTTCGGGATATCAATGATCATGAACCACAATTCTTGGATGGACCTTATGAAGTCACTGTTCCGGAGATGTCTCCTGAAGGTACTATTCTTTTCCCTCCCCTCCCCTCTCCTATTTTTACTGGGTTTTCATTATTAGATAATACTAACCAAGAATATGTATTATTACATACAGAATGCCTCTCATTCTGAAGGATTCTAGATTAATAATAATAATAATAATAATAATAATAATAAATAAATAAAATAGGTCTTCAATTCTGCAAAGATGTAAATGCTTATGCAACTTTAAGCATGTGAACAGTCATGCTGAGATCAATGGAATTACTCCAGAACAATAAGACTGTAGGCTCTTAGCAAGATATTTAACTGTAGCCAGAACTGCTGTCTCCCTGCAGAGGCAGGGATTCCAGAGTTTGGAGTGTCCCTTCACTGCTGGAGATCCATGATGTGTCAGATAGATTGTGTTCCTTAGATTGTGTGAAGGAACATAGTAGAGGGTAGTGCTTGCTTGGTTGAAAGTTCTAGAAGTGTTCTTCTGACACACCTGTGGGACATGGTGGAGGGAAGGGGTTTGGTCAGGTTTGAGCCCTGGGTACAGGGCTCTCCTGCTTTGAGAGTCACAGAGGACCCAGAAACTATCATAAAAGCCTTCTTACAGATACATCCCTTCACCCACATGTTAATTACCCATTTGCCTGCTTGAAAGAGATATCTGTTTAAGAGAGCATATAAATGCCTCATAGCATATCAGAAGAGGAAGGTTGCTATTGAAGCTACAGAGGAAAATTGAGACAAAATGTAATAGGGGTGTGCATGTCTTTTTCGTTATTACAATAACAATAATGAAAATTGTCATTTTCATTATTGTTATTGAAACAATGAGCATGACAAATAATAATGAAAATAGAAACAAAAAAGACTTTTTAGTTATAAAATAAAGGGAAAAAAACAAATGTATTTCTGGATATAACTTTTTTATTGTTACTCAGTCCTTATGAAACCTGAGACAATTGTACCCCTAACAGAGAGCACTATGTGTACTAATTTTTGCGAAGATTACATAAAAGGAACTGACTTTAGAAGCAACTGAGTATTGTGATTTTAAGAAAAGCTCCATACACATTCATGGCTATAACTTCTTTATCTTCCATCCCCTTTGCGTGAAACTTGTGAATGGTATGTCTTTCTGCAAGCTTAACACTCCTGACAATTTTCAGAAAGTTTGGATAAAGGGTCCTGATGGTATAAGACATTAAGAAAGAGGGATGGCAGGCAGCCATAGGTTTGGTAGCTCAAAAAGGGATAACACCATTCCCAAGAGGGCGTACAATCATATGAATAGCATATTTATCCACGATCACTGACCTATTGGGGGGGTGGGCTTATGCTTCCCAAGTTGTTTGGTCCTAACCCGTGACACACCACTTTCTCAGGTAACAGCAGTACTGGCAGCCTGTGATGCCGTAGCTACCTGTAAAGGCACCGAACCAGCCGAGGGCACCCCTACATTTGATAAAGCGGTCAGATCAGTAATAATACCTCGCAGTTGGCAAGTGAAGCGACCCAAAATCTCACCCCAACTGACCACATTATTTTGCAAAGAAGAGGTCAGATCAAGCAATAGGCACCCATAATGACTAACCTATGCCGCTAAAGAGGGCAGGGCAGGGGGCAAGGGAGCAAGAGGGTCCATTGGTAAAACATTGGGAGGGCATGGCTCACAGCCTATATTAACAGAGGCAGGGCCGTTACCAGAGTCCTCTTTGGAGAATTCCGGCCCCAGGCAAGCAAACCGGTTCTCCAATGGGAAACAAGGGGCTGGGGTAGGTTCAGCAGGACGTGTGAAAAAATCCACCATTCATGCTGTTCAATAGAGGCAGTTGGTGAATTGGACTTCCTGACCCTCTTTTTTTCCATGGCTGCTAAGTCAGCACTTGTAAGAGGCCTTTAAAGTACAATCCTCAGAGACAACGTAGCTAAGCGGTCCAAAAAGGGGAACAATCCTGCCCTGAGCCAAGGCAGGTGAGTAGTCCCCAGGGACAGCACAGCAAGGCACAGCGGATCCTCAGCAGGGAGCTCACAGATGTCCTAAGTCAGGGCAAAACCAGCTGCCGGGCGTTCTCTGGGTCCACCTGCCTGCACTATCCCTGCCAGCCACTCAAAGGATGTCTGTCAAAGAGGGGGATGCCACTGCCACCTTGGCCCCACAAATGGCCCCGACAATGGCTGACACCCTTAGGTGTCCCCCAAGGGGGCCCCAGCCCCTGTATAAGTACCTGCAGATGGAACGGTAGCCAATGAGGACTAGACAAACCCTTCTTCACTCCACCCCTCGCTTCTCCTTCCACAAACTGCTGGCAGGACACACCCAAGGGGGCCTCAGCCCCTGTATAAGTATGTGCAGAGGGAACGGTAGCCAATGAGGGCTAGGCAAACCCTTCTCCACTCCACCCCTAGCTTCTCCTTCCACAAACTCGTCAGACATACATTTATAAGTTAATTTCTTATATCACCAGGTCCGTATATCCAGTTCTTCTGAAAGTTGGCAGAGATAGTAAATATGTGAAGAGGTATAAACTTGCCAAGTTTCATCTACATTAAATTTGAGACAAAGTAGTTACAGCTAAGAATGTATATGAAGATTTTTGCAAAATAATATAATTCAACTGCTTATAAAATTGGATTCCTTTATCCAATTGTTTTGCTATTTAGAAAACTTAATGCCATCAATTGGAGGTAGAAACCCACCAGGATACAGCCAAATATAATAAAAACCAAAAATGTTACAGTCAAAAATGTGTTTTCCATTGAAACCAATGGAAAACAAAAACGAAAGCAAAGATGAAAACAAAAATTTGATATTTATGAAAACAAAAATGATAGATTTAAATAATTAAAACAAAAATAAAGAATGACATGGGCCCTACTGCACACCTCTAGAATGTCATTTTACACTCTTCTGAATTTGACTAGTACAGGTGAACACATTTAATCACATTAGAAGTTTGAAGGGATCGTCACTTATCACACCAATCAATTCTTCAGGTCTCTATCTTTGTAGATAAGAACAGGTACATATTGAAATTTCTGTGACTGTAGCCCAGGGTGGGGAAACTCCAGCCCGTAGTCCAATTCCACCCAGCAGGGCAATTTTCTCTGGCCCGCCACCCTTCCACCCTACCTCCATGTTTTATGGCCTGTCACCTAACTCTCTGTGGCCTGGGCAGACCTTGGTGGGCCACACAGTACACAATTGCATACCCAAGTCTCACCAGAGAGTAGGAGGACCATCCAAACAGCTGCAGAAGCTAAGACCCTGACAGAGACCAGTCACGCCATTGGGATGCACAGCGCTGGGCCAGTGAGCAGTACCCACCAAGACATCTGAAGCTATCCAGGAAACTTCAAAATCCCCTGTGTCTTCAGGGGTGGAGGAGCAGCAGGACTGGGCCATTGAGCAGCGCCCAGTCAAGACAGCCGGTGGAGGAGGAGCAGAGGAAGGACTGGAGCAAAATCCAAGGTACAGGGAGAGCATCATCTGATCCTTCCTCAGCCTCTGTTTGCAAAAACACAAGTTCCTTGCTTTTTCTTCCAGTTTATCCCTTAGCTCCTGAGCTCCCTAGAAAGGGCTGTGAGGAGCAGGATGCTTGTATTTTGTGTGCCATGTTGCCTTTCATTCTAGAGCTCTCTGCCAGTCTGCTAGTTTGCTTGACTGATTCCCATATATGTTTCTGTCTCAGGAGGATGCTTTGTGGGATAGAATTGAATTCTGCTTATTGAAATTACTCTCATGGGAAGTAGGAATGAGAAATTTGCTGCAAGGCAAAGCTCCCATCAGTGAAACTAACAAGGCAAAGCTTAGGGCTAAAGCAGCAACTCCTTTTTTTTGCTCTGCTATTTCATTCCACCATTTCAGACTTGCCCATGACTTTACGCAGCTTTTCCGCCAACATTCCGCTAATTCCACCGGCATTCCGCTAATTCGGAAATTGTCTGAACAAACATTGTTGTGCTACTTCGCAATACCGGTGGAAATTGTGGAAGATAGAAACAGTTGGAACAAACATTGTTCTGCTATTTTCGCAGCCACTGGAAGTAGTGAAATGAAAGCAGCAGAATGGCGGAAGTAGCAGAATAAAAGTAGCAGAATGAAGTCTCTATCACACCATGCCGTTCATTGTGGAAGAGCTTTTTCCATCGGAAAAAGCTACCTCAGCAGCTTGCCATTTCTGCCCTAATTCCCATTAGTGAAACCCCTACCTCCTCACTGATGAAACTGAAAATTAATTTAAATTGATTTAAAATGCTTCATTGATTAGTCTTAATTCTAATTGATTTCTAATTGGTTTTGACGTGCAACCCCTGGCACGAACGGTCCCCGAAAATGAGACCCCTTGCCACAAAAAGATCCCCCCACCCTTGTGCTTTAGCCTATATTGACTCTTCCAAGTGTATAAGTAATATACACTCCTTCAATCTGCTTTGAACGTCCCAACTTGTGTGCAAGCAAACTGGTCTATGCAGAGGATAATACAGAGTTATGAGTCCTAAGGTAATTCTCCCTCCAAGTACCATGATATGTAGTGGGAATAGACATGTTTCACCATCCTTGAGTCTGTTCCCCTCTCCATGACCTGCCACTCCCCTCCTTCACCATTGATGTCCATGTCTGAGCTCCCATTTACTTTAATGACAAAGGATTGCAAACTTTCTCTCTTGTATGGGTGACAATAGGGATAAAGAGGAAGGTGACATGTGCCCATCCTTGATGTAACATGTAAGAACCAGACACAGTCTTCCCAGAATTTTGTGTGGAGCTGGAAATTTTATCCTGTACGTTATGACAACATTATTATTCTTATTGCTATTTTAATATCATTATTATTGTTAATAAAATAATACTTGACAAAAATATGGAAAAGAAAAACAGAAATGTGAAACGGATGATGCAAAAGGATAAATTTTAACTGTTGCCTTCATAAGAACATATATCTGTCATTGTAGTGCTATACTGGGTCAGACCAATTGTCCATTAAGTCCGGCACCTGTCTCCAACAGTGGTAATTTCTTTGTTGCTTGGAAGAAATACCCAACAGATCACAATGGGGTGATCCCAAATCACTTCCAACTGTTCACTTCCAGCTTCTGACGGTAGGAATTTTAAGGTGCCATCATGCTTTGCTCCTGCCTAGGGTGAGGGCTCTCACCCCAGGAAGGATTTGGTCTGACTGCTGAACAGACATGTCAGTGACCCAGGCCAGGAAGGGGGTGAGGAGAGAGCGGGGTGATGTGTGGAAGTGGATCTGCACAGCCCTACCCCCACGTTGCTGAATGCAGCCCTCCCTCCTCCCTGATGGGTGGACACAGCGGCCTTTGAGGCTGCTGTACCTGCCTGGAACAGTCCTGGACCACGATCAGCATCAGGTAGCATGGGCCATCAAACATGAAGGCCTGCTTTATTCTGGTCAGGAGTTGCACGGGCTGCAGAAGTGCTTAGCACGGGCTGTTTCTTTGCAATGTGTCCATACCACAGTCTGGACTAAAGACCACCACAGCCTGTGAAAACCCCGGGTCTGGCCTGGGGAAATATCTGCCGGGCCTTTCCAAACATGACAGGACCATGAGAGGCCACACAGGTCAAAGCATGGCCTCTGACTGAAAATACCCAGTAAGAAATTACGTTCCCCAAAACCTACCTGGCTAAAGGACTTATCCTCCAGACCCTTGTCCAGTCCTTTTTTAAAACCCAGCTATACTATTGCTGGCCTTGACCACATCTTCTGGCAACAAATTCCCCAACTCAATTATGTGTTGAGTGAAAAAATACTTTCTTTTACATGTTAATTTCATGGCTGTCCTCTAGTTCTAGTACTATTTGAGAGGGGAAATAACTGTTCCCAGTATTTACGCATTCCATGCCACTCATGATTTTATAAACTTCTGTCATATCCCCTTTGTCATCTTTTCTCCAAGCTTCTCCACATTATCTTTCAAGTTAGGAAATGCAATGAGCCGAATGAATTGTCAGAGATGCGTTATAATATCAGCTTTCATTTTAAAAGTAAGTTTCTAGTCATCATGTTTGTGGCATGGGAGGCTAAAATAGAGAGAGCATTCTCGGTGGCGATGCCCAGGCTGTGGAAGAAGAACGTGTACCTGAGCTCTTGCATCCTCATGATTGTCACATCTTTGTCTCTCACTCTGTTCCCCCTTCCCTGTCTCGCCTCCCCCTGTCTTTAGATTGTAAGCCATCGGGCAGGGATCGTGTCTATTTTATTCTTTGTAAAGTGCCCGGTACATTGCTGGCGCTATATAAATGCTAATAATGCTGCTAATGCTAATGCTAATAATNTGTGGAAGATAGAAACAGTTGGAACAAACATTGTTCTGCTATTTTTGCAGCCACTGGAAGTAGTGAAATGAAAGGAGCAGAATGGCGGAAGTAGCAGAATAAAAGTAGCAGAATGAAGTCTCTATCACACCATGCCGTTCATTGTGGAAGAGCTTTTTCCATCGGAAAAAGCTACCTCAGCAGCTTGCCATTTCCGCCCTAATTCCCATTAGTGAAACCCCTACCTCCTCACTGATGAAACTGAAAATTAATTTAAATTGATTTAAAATGCTTCATTGATTAGTCTTAATTCTAATTGATTTCTAATTGGTTTTGACGTGCAACCCCTGGCACGAACGGTCCCCGAAAATGAGACCCCTTGCCACAAAAAGATCCCCCCACCCTTGTGCTTTAGCCTATATTGACTCTTCCAAGTGTATAAGTAATATACACTCCTTCAATCTGCTTTGAACGTCCCAACTTGTGTGCATGCAAACTGGTCTATGCAGAGGATAATACAGAGTTATGAGTCCTAAGGTAATTCTCCCTCCAAGTACCATGATATGTAGTGGGAATAGACATGTTTCACCATCCTTGAGTCTGTTCCCCTCTCCATGACCTGCCACTCCCCTCCTTCACCATTGATGTCCATGTCTGAGCTCCCATTTACTTTAATGACAAAGGATTGCAAACTTTCTCTCTTGTATGGGTGACAATAGGGATAAAGAGGAAGGTGACATGTGCCCATCCTTGATGTAACATGTAAGAACCAGACACAGTCTTCCCAGAATTTTGTGTGGAGCTGGAAATTTTATCCTGTACGTTATGACAACATTATTATTCTTATTGCTATTTTAATATCATTATTATTGTTAATAAAATAATACTTGACAAAAATATGGAAAAGAAAAACAGAAATGTGAAACGGATGATGCAAAAGGATAAATTTTAACTGTTGCCTTCATAAGAACATATATCTGTCATTGTAGTGCTATACTGAGTCAGACCAATAGTCCATTAAGTCCGGCACCTGTCTCCAACAGTGGTAATTTCTTTGTTGCTTGGAAGAAATACCCAACAGATCACAATGGGGTGATCCCAAATCACTTCCAACTGTTCACTTCCAGCTTCTGACGGTAGGAATTTTAAGGTGCCATCATGCTTTGCTCCTGCCTAGGGTGAGGGCTCTCACCCCAGGAAGGATTTGGTCTGACTGCTGAACAGACATGTCAGTGACCCAGGCCAGGAAGGGGGTGAGGAGAGAGCGGGGTGATGTGTGGAAGTGGATCTGCACAGCCCTACCCCCACGTTGCTGAATGCAGCCCTCCCTCCTCCCTGATGGGTGGACACAGCGGCCTTTGAGGCTGCTGTACCTGCCTGGAACAGTCCTGGACCACGATCAGCATCAGGTAGCATGGGCCATCAAACATGAAGGCCTGCTTTATTCTGGTCAGGAGTTGCACGGGCTGCAGAAGTGCTTAGCACGGGCTGTTTCTTTGCAATGTGTCCATACCACAGTCTGGACTAAAGACCACCACAGCCTGTGAAAACCCCGGGTCTGGCCTGGGGAAATATCTGCCGGGCCTTTCCAAACATGACAGGACCATGAGAGGCCACACAGGTCAAAGCATGGCCTCTGACTGAAAATACCCAGTAAGAAATTACGTTCCCCAAAACCTACCTGGCTAAAGGACTTATCCTCCAGACCCTTGTCCAGTCCTTTTTTAAAACCCAGCTATACTATTGCTGGCCTTGACCACATCTTCTGGCAACAAATTCCCCAACTCAATTATGTGTTGAGTGAAAAAATACTTTCTTTTACATGTTAATTTCATGGCTGTCCTCTAGTTCTAGTACTATTTGAGAGGGGAAATAACTGTTCCCAGTATTTACGCATTCCATGCCACTCATGATTTTATAAACTTCTGTCATATCCCCTTTGTCATCTTTTCTCCAAGCTTCTCCACATTATCTTTCAAGTTAGGAAATGCAATGAGCCGAATGAATTGTCAGAGATGCGTTATAATATCAGCTTTCATTTTAAAAGTAAGTTTCTAGTCATCATGTTTGTGGCATGGGAGGCTAAAATAGAGAGAGCATTCTCGGTGGCGATGCCCAGGCTGTGGAAGAAGAACGTGTACCTGAGCTCTTGCATCCTCATGATTGTCACATCTTTGTCTCTCACTCTGTTCCCCCTTCCCTGTCTCGCCTCCCCCTGTCTTTAGATTGTAAGCCATCGGGCAGGGATCGTGTCTATTTTATTCTTTGTAAAGTGCCCGGTACATTGCTGGCGCTATATAAATGCTAATAATGCTGCTAATGCTAATGCTAATAATAATAATAATAATAATAATAATAATACATAAATTAATAACGCCCTTCCAGTGGAGGGCCAGGTGGCCCCGGACCATGCCTCATTTCGGTGACAGTGCAAGACTTGGATGTACTGCCAAGCCTTTGGTGAGGGAAGGGGGTGAAGGGTGAGGGTGGGTGGGGAGGATGGGTTTTTTTAGATTTTCTTTTATGCCTCCCTTTTATGTATTTTATATATTTGATGTGTATTTTTACATTTTTTAATTTTTGTAAGCTGTCTCGAGCTGCCTAGGCAGGAGAGATGGGGTATAAATTATGGAAATATATAAATAAATGAATGAATTAAATAAATAAATAATTGTGTATAAATTCTACAGATCAGTAGATACCACTTCAGTTACCTGCCACCTCAGCTGCCACCTCAGTTAACTACTCTGCAATGATTTGCCAGGTATATGCCTTCGTTCGGCAGAACTTTCCTTGTTAGGCTCCCCCACCTCCCTTTATCTCATTCCACATCTATTTGTGTGGTACTGCTCATTCATATTTCAATTTCTCTGAATTTCTGAATATGAGTAAGAAAATAGTTCTCTGCATACATTCCATATCTGTGTATGCAAATATTGTGCACAGAGCAAGAAAAATATAGTTAGCACACTACACATCTGGTCACCTGACCCTCCTCCACTTCCCCTTCCTTGCAAAATTTAGCCCGAAGGAAGGTTCTGGTATCAATACCTATATTAATGTGAATACACATTAGTCTAAGATTTAGTGTGCTTTCTTAGCTCTCCCATATCTGTGACATTTAAATTTTGCTTGGAATCTATATGCAAGTGTCATCGCAAATGAAAAGTGTATCAGTAAATGGACTCTTCTGGGAGTAGAAGACTATGGTTTTCCCTCAGGCATCTGGTGTCATTTTACATGAAGTGCCTCCATAGAACTATTAAACTTCCACAGACACAGTACATGTAATAAAATGGGTAAGAGAGATATGGATTAATCTGTACTTAATATTTATATGGATGTGGTGCTTGAGTTAGAATGTTTCCCAGATGATTTTCCTGTAATTTACGTGACATATTTATTTCTTCACATTTTTATCCTGCCCTTCCCATAAGGCTCAGGGCAGGCTACCCTACGTAAAAATACACAGAATAAAACAAAATAAAATTTGCAAATCCCTTTAATACTAGGTCACACAAATAAAACCAAATAAATCAAGTAAAATCCCACACCCAAAATTTTCTAAACCTTCCATATGTCTGGCCGAACCAAAAGGTCTTACATTGACTGTATAAGATGAGCACGTTTGTGCTTAGCTGAACCTCCAAGGGAAGACAGCTCCATAATTGTATGACAACCACCAAGAATGCCTCTGCATGTCCTTGTATGAACTTAAGGTGGTATTTGCAAGAGGGAGCTCCTAGCTGAACTCAGAGGCTGCAAAAGGACATGAGAGGAGAGGCAGTTTTAGTTGACCTACTAAATGTTAGTCATTAGCATAATTGTAGTGGGGAATGCTGGGGATATTCCCCCACAAATTTCCTCCCCCATAGCTCCAGGAGCATGGGTTGGGGCTCATATGGACCAAGCGAATCCAGCATCCACAGAGTTTAACCCAACGTTATGACACTAACGAATTACACTTGTTTTGTACCACAGTGACTAAAATTAAGGCTAAATTTAAAACATATATGGAAGTGAGATTCCAGAAAACAATAATTCCCAAATAAATTGAAGCATAGTCAAATAAATTTCATAAGATAACCAGGTTTCCTAGTTTTCCATGGGGAAAAAATTGGAAATTCTCTAATAAAAAACCCCATATATTTTCTGATTAAAAAAACCAAATCCCTGTTTTCCTGTGATTAAATGTAAACACTAAAGTTGACTTTCCCTTACCCCAATATGTAGAGGTATGAGTTAGAACACCACATCTCATTGTGATATTTTGATTTATTTTATTTTATTTCAGTTTTGCAGCTACCTGTCCCACCAAAAGTCCAAATATAAAAATAAAAAATGGATGTCTATGGCACCCCTCCAAATCCAGAGCTCTGAACCCACCCACCTCCAGCACATGCAGTTAGGTTACTTTCTGTCTACCCCACACTCTCTGCTGACTCTTCCTAGTCTGGTCCCACACTGCTCAGCCAACCAGAAAGGGGGACCATATAGAGGCTGGCACTTGGGGAAGCTGCTATCAGCCCAAATAGGCTCCCTTCCTGTCCCTAATTCTCAAGGTCCAGAAGATGTGACTTCCCCATATCCCAACACCTCTCAGAAGGCCTGTGGCACCCCTCCAAATGCAGAACCCCTCCCTACACAGCAGATGCCTTTAGTTTACTTTCTCTCAGCTCCAAGTTTCATCATCACTGCTCCGTGCTTGCTGTTTCTTCCTCTCAAACCTGTACATTTTTGCCGTTTTCTGTGAAATGATCTGGAAAAAGGCAAAATCTCTGTTTTTCTGTTTTTAATATTATTATTATTATTATTATTATTATTATTTTATTAAGCATTTATATATTGCCAGTAATGTACCTAGTGCTTTACAAAGTAATTGAATAAGACACAGTGCCTCCCCTAGGGCTTAGAATCTGAGAGATGGGAGGGGGGATACGATGGAAGGGGAACAGAGGAAGAGACAAGGAGTGTAACATTCACGAGGATGTGAGGTCCCAGGTGCATGTGCTTCCATTGCAAAGAGAAAACTAGGAACTCTGGTGATAACAGAGTTAAGTGGCATCATTTCTGAACATCTAAACATGCATTTAAGGATGTTTCCTTAGTTATGTATACTAATGGGACAATGGTATAGAAGTGTCTGGTGTTTTTCTCCTGAAGAATAACATTTCCCAAAGCATGCAGAGACTTTCCCCCAAAAGTGAACCCAAAAAGAGAGAGAGAGACCCTGCCTTTAGCAGGAGGTGCCATTTGCGGGGGCTGGTCCAAGACCCAATATCCCTTCCCACCTCTCCCAGGTGTCACATGTGAGGGGATAGCTTGGTGGCTTGATACCTTCAAGAGCATTGCCCCACTAGTGGAGCCGCTTCCATTGAGATGAGTGCAGTCTTCATAATACTTGGCCCTATCATGCCTCATACCAGAATGCGGGCACGATGGAGAGGCTCTCGGGTTGCTAGGCAACCCGAGGCGATGCTTCTGGACTCCGCCAGGGCTGGCAGAAGTGGGAACACTGCAGGCCCAGCAGGGGCCGCACAAACTCCTCCCCGAGCACCAAATGAGATTGCCCCGCCAAGACATAGTGCGTGCCTGGCGGGGCAAAGGGCAATGTAAGGGGTGTGGTTTCACCCCAGTCTGACCAGTTGCACCAGGTAGCTGGCTATAAAGGCACCAACAGGGCTGACAAACCCCGCCGGTAATCAATTCCGAGAGGCTGGCCCCCTACCTTGAAAGAGTGTCCCTGATTGTAGAGCACAAGTATCCTTAGTTACCTTTGTATCCTAGATTGTGTGATCCCTGATCTACTTCCTCTGTTCCCCCATCCCCCTGTTGGGAGTGCGTGTACCTTGGTGTGAATCACCCTCTCACATCCTTGGCTCTGCCTCCCTACTGCTTCCCCATTAACTCCCCCCCTCCAGGAAGTAAGCTCTCTCCTCTTCCCCAACTACCCTCCCTTTCCTCCCTGCTCCGCTCACTCTGTGGAACCCTTACCCCTTCCCCCCTCTTCACTGCCGGAGCACGGTGCCCTGGACCCTGTGGAGCCTGTGAGTACGCGGGTGTTTGGGTGTTTGCAATTCCTTGTTCCCCACCCCTTTGGCCACTGGCGTCCTCTCTTTCTCTATGATGAGTCGGGTTGCCCCCCATTACGGGTGGAAAACTCAAACACGACTCAGTATCTCTTTCCCCCTCCACCAGTTGTTGCAGGTAAGTAGATAGCTTGGTGGCCTGATATCTGGGGTGATTGATGCTAGGCCAATCAGCAGGAACAAGACACGTGGGGTTTAGAGAAGGAGGTGAGGAGATACAGACACTCCCCCTCATCACCTGGGCAGTCTCTTGGAACGTCTGCTTCCTGGTTGATTCAAGAACCACCCACCCTCACCTTAGACTTGGTTATTGTAGAAATTGTTTTTATCGTATTGCATCTGGATCCTGCTACGGGCTTTTGCTAGTCACTAGTTTCGGAGCTGAGAAGGAATTTTTCTGCAATTCATGATTGGCTACAGGGTGTGGGTTTTTTGCCTTCTCCCTAGCATGCAGGCCTGTTGTGGTGACAGTTTTGTAGAATGTCACAACTGCTGGTGGATATCAGATAGGCAACCGGTAGGGATGGGCGAACGCGGTTCGGATGTTCAGAGTTTGGACCGAACTCAGTCTGCTTGGATGTCCGAACCGAACGTCCAAACTGAAATCTCGAATTACTGAACAGTTCGGTCACGTTCAGATTAGTTCGGATGAATTCGGGGGCAGGAAAAAGATCTTTTCAGGACCAAAAAGATAGGTTTCAGTTTCGTTTCATTTCCATTTCCGTTTCACTGTTTTTGACTGTTCGGCCAAGTTCGGCCAACCCAAACTTGGCTGAACCGAACCATCAAACCCGAACTCGAGTTTTGAACCGAACGACTGAACATCCGAACATCTGAACTGCATTCTGTTCGCCCATCCCTAGCAACCGGTAAAGTAAAATGTCTGTTTGGGCAGAGAAGGAAATTACGACAAGGGCTTCAACAGCCAGAGGATGGGGGGAGGTCCCAGTCCCAGACTGACCTGTGTGTGGCTGTGCAGTGTCGCCTCCCCTTATTCACACTTCCCTCACCTGCAGTAGGGGTGGGGACAGCCCTGCACTATAGGCAGAGCCAACAACGGGGGAAGGACAGACCCAGCTGCTTTGCCCCTCTCCCAAAGTGGTGGATATACCAGTCCAGTCTTGGTTCCCTCTCTGATATGGTCACAGGCTATACCTTGATAGGAGTTGCCCTTATGAATATATTCTGGGATGCCCCAGGGTAATAGGGGTGTCCCAGAATAGCAAGTTGTATCCTGATATGGGATGCTAGAAGTGATGTTGTATTCAATAAAGTTGCAGCCAATGTCCTTCCGACTCCAACTTGTTGTCTTGTGATCTTCTGGGAGATGCCTCCACAACTAATCCTTCTCAGTTCACTGTGCATCTAAGGAAATTGAGTTCTTCAGGGAAGAGAACACCAATTTTCTCTATAGAATTTTGTCCTTGATAACTATATTTCCCATGATGCTACCAGCTTTTCTGATGCAGACTTCATTTACATGAGATGCCTCACATGGAAAGAAAAAAACCCAAACCTGACCCCAGTCTAATTTGTAAAGATGTGCAAGGTCTAGGTCCCATGTACAAGGTGCAATTCATGTTGAGCCCCAAAAGTTAAGTCAGAAAAGTAAGGTTTGACATACCTGCATTTCCTGTATCATGTGAAATTATTAATCTGCATATCAGTCAGACTTAATTGCTGTAGGCGGAGAACAGTGCATCTTCTCCACCATAGAGGATGAATCCCTGCTGCCTGCGTACTGGGGAAAATACATTTTTGATTTTGAAAAAAACAAAAAACAACCCCCTCCCCCCAAATAAAAATGGAACACTTATTAGTGGTCGCAGAAGTGTGCACAGTAACTTTTAAAGTTGTGAGAGAACTTTTCAAGTGGGGTACAGAAGTTTTGAAGCAGGAAAGGGAATGTGGGAACAATTAAAATGAGGGAATCAGAGTACAGGTGGGAGATGTCTCTGTGAATAATGCAGCCTCTATGTTCTAAGTAGCTTTCCATGCTAAGGAACAAGTTCTGATTGGCTGGATTTTCATACTGTCATATTATTCTGACAGGCCATGTTTTCATAGTGCTTTAGGATGAAAATCTGGTCTAAAATATCAAATTTCTCATGGAAGGGGAATTCTATTTTCCCAGCCCCTCTTTTTAATTTCTTCATCTATTTTTCATCAAAGCAGGAAACTTTAAAATCTTTTAGACTTGTATAAAGGCAAGAATGTGAAAAGCCTAATTTCAACAGATGCAACTAAAAGTGTCAGTGCACTGACTGAAGGAATGGCATTGGCGTAATGTACATACTACATAGTGTACCATCATCACTGCCTTTCTCACTAGGGATGTGTGAATGTGGTTCGGACGTTCGGGGTTCGGCCAAAACTCAGCCAGTTCGGATGGCCGAACCGAATGGCCAAACCAAACATGGAAACCCCTGAACAGTTTGGGCACATTCGAATGAGTTCGGACAGGAAAAAACCTGGCTGACAGGCCCGGGGGGGATGTCATCTGAAGAGGGGTGGAGAGGCTTGGACTAGCAGCCAGCCTACCCAATCACCATCCCTCTTTTCCTCAGACCACTCGCTTGGCATTCTGCGATTGGCCATGGGCTAGGCTGCACAGAGCCAATGGGGCTTGTGGTAAGGCGGGCGCAGCAAGTAACAAAAGTAATTGCCCTCCCCCCCTTCCATATTGTTCTGAGCTAGCCAATAATCCTGTCAGCAGGCGTTTTCAGAACTCTCCCTCTCCCAGCAGTTTGTGTTCCTCCCAATCCATTGCCATCCTCCTCCTATTTCACTCATTTCCACACATTTACCTCCATGGTTTCATTTATTTAGATTAGATTAGATAGATTTGGGTGTTATTTTTATTTTTTACCCCTCCCTGTGTCCTTTCTCCCTAACTCTCCATTGAATCCTTCTCTCCTCCCTGTATATATTCCATCCCTGATTCCCTTCCCCTGTTTTTGGATTTATTTAGAGTAGGATTAGATTGATTTAATTCCATTTTGTACCCCCCCATCCCTCTGTGTGTGTGTGTGTGTGTGTGTGTGTGTGTGTCCTACACACACACACCAACACACACACTATCTATCTACAGTAACTATCATATATTGAAGCGGGAAAGGGAATGTATATATATATATAAAATCTATGGAACTAAATGGAATATTTTATCTACAACTGAATCATTATACACTATCTCTATCTATCTTTATAACTAAGCTAACTCCTACAACTATCTATCTATAGTAACTATCTAGTATATATAGTTATATATATTTATTAGATAGTTACTATAGATAGATAGTTGTAGGAGTTAGCTTAGTTATAGAGNGAACCGAACGACTGAACATCCGAACATCTGAACTGCATTCTGTTCGCCCATCCCTAGCAACCGGTAAAGTAAAATGTCTGTTTGGGCAGAGAAGGAAATTACGACAAGGGCTTCAACAGCCAGAGGATGGGGGGAGGTCCCAGTCCCAGACTGACCTGTGTGTGGCTGTGCAGTGTCGCCTCCCCTTATTCACACTTCCCTCACCTGCAGTAGGGGTGGGGACAGCCCTGCACTATAGGCAGAGCCAACAACGGGGGAAGGACAGACCCAGCTGCTTTGCCCCTCTCCCAAAGTGGTGGATATACCAGTCCAGTCTTGGTTCCCTCTCTGATATGGTCACAGGCTATACCTTGATAGGAGTTGCCCTTATGAATATATTCTGGGATGCCCCAGGGTAATAGGGGTGTCCCAGAATAGCAAGTTGTACCCTGATATGGGATGCTAGAAGTGATGTTGTATTCAATAAAGTTGCAGCCAATGTCCTTCCGACTCCAACTTGTTGTCTTGTGATCTTCTGGGAGATGCCTCCACAACTAATCCTTCTCAGTTCACTGTGCATCTAAGGAAATTGAGTTCTTCAGGGAAGAGAACACCAATTTTCTCTATAGAATTTTGTCCTTGATAACTATATTTCCCATGATGCTACCAGCTTTTCTGATGCAGACTTCATTTACATGAGATGCCTCACATGGAAAGAAAAAAACCCAAACCTGACCCCAGTCTAATTTGTAAAGATGTGCAAGGTCAAGGTCCCATGTACAAGGTGCAATTCATGTTGAGACCCAAAAGTTAAGTCAGAAAAGTAAGGTTTGACATACCTGCATTTCCTGTATCATGTGAAATTATTAATCTGCATATCAGTCAGACTTAATTGCTGTAGGCGGAGAACAGTGCATCTTCTCCACCATAGAGGATGAATCCCTGCTGCCTGCGTACTGGGGAAAATACATTTTTGATTTTGAAAAAAACAAAAAACAACCCCCTCCCCCCAAATAAAAATGGAACACTTATTAGTGGTCGCAGAAGTGTGCACAGTAACTTTTAAAGTTGTGAGAGAACTTTTCAAGTGGGGTACAGAAGTTTTGAAGCAGGAAAGGGAATGTGGGAACAATTAAAATGAGGGAATCAGAGTACAGGTGGGAGATGTCTCTGTGAATAATGCAGCCTCTATGTTCTAAGTAGCTTTCCATGCTAAGGAACAAGTTCTGATTGGCTGGATTTTCATACTGTCATATTATTCTGACAGGCCATGTTTTCATAGTGCTTTAGGATGAAAATCTGGTCTAAAATATCAAATTTCTCATGGAAGGGGAATTCTATTTTCCCAGCCCCTCTTTTTAATTTCTTCATCTATTTTTCATCAAAGCAGGAAACTTTAAAATCTTTTAGACTTGTATAAAGGCAAGAATGTGAAAAGCCTAATTTCAACAGATGCAACTAAAAGTGTCAGTGCACTGACTGAAGGAATGGCATTGGCGTAATGTACATACTACATAGTGTACCATCATCACTGCCTTTCTCACTAGGGATGTGTGAATGTGGTTCGGACGTTCGGGGTTCGGCCAAAACTCAGCCAGTTCGGATGGCCGAACCGAATGGCCAAACCAAACATGGAAACCCCTGAACAGTTTGGGCACATTCGAATGAGTTCGGACAGGAAAAAACCTGGCTGACAGGCCCGGGGGGGATGTCATCTGAAGAGGGGTGGAGAGGCTTGGACTAGCAGCCAGCCTACCCAATCACCATCCCTCTTTTCCTCAGACCACTCGCTTGGCATTCTGCGATTGGCCATGGGCTAGGCTGCACAGAGCCAATGGGGCTTGTGGTAAGGCGGGCGCAGCAAGTAACAAAAGTAATTGCCCTCCCCCCCTTCCATATTGTTCTGAGCTAGCCAATAATCCTGTCAGCAGGCGTTTTCAGAACTCTCCCTCTCCCAGCAGTTTGTGTTCCTCCCAATCCATTGCCATCCTCCTCCTATTTCACTCATTTCCACACATTTACCTCCATGGTTTCATTTATTTAGATTAGATTAGATAGATTTGGGTGTTATTTTTATTTTTTACCCCTCCCTGTGTCCTTTCTCCCTAACTCTCCATTGAATCCTTCTCTCCTCCCTGTATATATTCCATCCCTGATTCCCTTCCCCTGTTTTTGGATTTATTTAGAGTAGGATTAGATTGATTTAATTCCATTTTGTACCCCCCCATCCCTCTGTGTGTGTGTGTGTGTGTGTGTGTGTGTGTGTCCTACACACACACACCAACACACACACTATCTATCTACAGTAACTATCATATATTGAAGCGGGAAAGGGAATGTATATATATATATAAAATCTATGGAACTAAATGGAATATTTTATCTACAACTGAATCATTATACACTATCTCTATCTATCTTTATAACTAAGCTAACTCCTACAACTATCTATCTATAGTAACTATCTAGTATATATAGTTATATATATTTATTAGATAGTTACTATAGATAGATAGTTGTAGGAGTTAGCTTAGTTATAGAGACAGATAGAAATAGTGTATAGTGATTCAGTTTTAATATTTTATAGTGTGTTTGTAGGACTAGGCCATTAGGCCTGATTTTGGGAAACAGGTTTCAGAGGCTTCCAGCAGTGGCAATAGAGGTGTGGTTCGGTATCGCCTCCTGCCAGTGCCCTCCACTGCCATGCAGGGCACTGTAAGGACTGCAGTCCAGGAAGCTGCGGCTGTCTCTGCTGCGGCTGCAGGAGCAGGTGCAGGTGCTTTGGGTCGGATGTTCATCATGGGCCACCAATGTCCCCCATTATTCATGTGATCCCCTGAAGTCCAGGGCTGGTGGATCCCACCCCAGCTGCTAGAGGCAGGGCCTGATCCCCAGGCAATGGCAGCAGGGAGAGAGGAGTGGCAGTAGCAGCTGGAGTAGCAGCAGCAGCTATAGGAGCACAGAGAGAGTGGCTGCAGCATGGGCAGTCAATCACCCTCAGGGTCCGAGTACTCACCTTCACAGGAAATATTTCAGATTGGGGGCAACGAGGCAGACACTAGTCCTGTGGAGGAGATGTCTACTGCTGAGGCGATGGCTGTCACTCTGAGAGCTGCATCGCCAACATGTTCTGCCCCTTCCAGCAGTGTTGTCAGTGGTGCATCACCCAGTGCGGACCAGAAGGCAGGAGAGGCAAATCCTCAGTTGGGACACATTTTAAGTTGGTGCAGGCAGATGATCCCAGGGAGGAGCAGTGCTGTTTGTGCCAGAAGGTGGTGAAGAATGGGCAGGTACTCANCAGCCAAGTAGGGGTGCCAGGCCAGACACCAAGTCCCAAGCCTTCCCAGTCTCTGCTGTTGCTTCTGGGTCTCAGATGGCCAGCCATGTCCCCATGGGCACCCCTAAGGGCCAAGGGCTGATCCTGTCTGCCTGGACAACCCGAGGTGCCAAGCTCCAAGACTTCCTGATCTCTGCTGCTGCTTCTGTGTCTCTGATGGCCTGTCATGCTGCAACGAACACCCCTGGAGCACCCCAAGCCTCGAGATGGCTGAACTTCTCAAACGTTCCGAACTCTGCGGGACCAAAACCACGAACCTAAAGTAAGTTTTTGGGCTGAACGGCTCAACGACCGAACCCCCGAACCCTGTTCTGTTCACACATCCCTATTTCTCATTGACAAATATTGCCCCTGTGTTTCATTGCGTTATCCTCATTTCTCTGTTGTTAACCCCATCCTATTGTTTTATGTGCTATTCTTAGGGTAATTTCAGATGCTACGGGATCACAGACAACCACCCTGAATCACAGTGGCTGTGATCCCGTGAATGTCTATTTGCTCCCAGACAGATGTTCACCACAGTGAACACCCAGCTGGGATCAAATTGACCATGTTTCTGGAGGTGAGGCCGACCTCACCTCCAGAACTGTGGTTAGGTTGGCCACGATCTGGGAAGGAGCTGACAATAGCAACGATGAATTACTTTTTGCCAGCCCTATCCCAGAATTGGGTCCCAACCATGGGATGGGATTGGGCGCAGTGGTCTGATTGGCTGCTGCACCCACCCGTCTCCCCAAGAGTGGTGGCCATGGACATGTGGGGGGGCGGGGCTGAGCAGCCACACATCTTGCCATGCAGCCCCGCCCCCTCCGAGATTCCACTCTGAGATCAGGCCGGCATATCTAATGGACGGCCAGTCTGATCACGGACTGGGATTTGAGATGGATCCCAGTCCAGGCTTCAGCATGGCAGGCCGAAAGGTCTGTCACATCCTAAATTACCCATAGATTGTAAGCCCTTCGGAGCAGGCAGCATCTCTGTTTTGTGACTTATTCTTGATATCAAGTGATTGCTGTGTTAGTCCCAAATGAAAGAGATTGAGACAATGTAGTTAATCCAATAAAAGATATAATCTGAACTACTTTGTAACCATTTGAAAAATGCCTTGCACAATGGCCTCTGACTTTGGTTCCTACTCATAACAATAATGTGTGGGTTTTTTTTTTAAGTAAGTAAAAAGTTTATTGTTTGGCCATAGACCATAACAAATTCCAACCAATACATAGTAACAGTAGATAAAATATTCCAAATTGTCGGTCAAAAATTACCAACAAAAACATTAATAAGGTAAAATACCATCGCCTCAAAAAAAAATTGGAGGTAAACTTATCTCTTTCATACAGGGTCAGACATATTAAATCCATAGACCTAACCCCAAAACTAAGAAGAAAATTATAATATAAGGTTTACAATTTACTATAAATTTCTTTAACCATACATCATAACCCAAACTCCAAATCACTGACCATACAATGAGAGCAGAGGAGAGAGTGATATTGGATCTAATGATGTTACATTAATCATTAGTGTGCAGTATATATCATATATTATATATTTAGTCCAGGACAAAACAGCGACACAACAACACATGGAAGTGGCCTTCACCACATAATAGGCCACGTAATGAGCTTCTAAGATAGTTACACCCTAATGAAGATACAGCCAGTTAAACAGTCACTATTCTACCACCGAAATTCTCTTATCCCTAGCTAACGCGGCAGACCAAGTAAATTTGGCCATAGCTTTTGTTATATTCTTATTGAGATTTGATAGCAGATAGGAAATGTTCCACTTATTATTCCAGTATCCTTTCTCCTTCAATAGCAGTGCCACCTATATACTTCTCAAAGTCTCATTATAGGGACACAGAAGCAGATAGTATTCCAAGTACTCCACCCTATTTAGAGACCACCTACAAAACCTTAAACTTTAGGGCGTCCTAATGTATCTACCAGAAAAGACGGCAGATGGAAATTGATGTAACCTCAGATGTGCAAGGGCCGCTCGAGTCCTCGCATCTTCAATCTGCAATAGATAATCCTCATACTTAAAATTAGTTTTAAACTCAGCAAAGGCAGGGGCCAATACGGTAGATTTGACACTGGCCAACTCTGCTTGGATAAATACGTCCTTGAGTCTGGGCCCTCAGTTTCCCTGATAAGTTGTTACGTGGGACCTGTATAGACATCCCATAAGCTTGCACTAAACTTTCTGTTCTATAACTCCAGGTAAGTTTTGATTTCAATTTTTTTTGCTCAAAAAGGCACATCCTGGGTAGCCTGGAGTCTTCCATCTATATCAGATGACTCCAATATCTGAAAATTGCTTGCTTTGCCCGATATTCAATAGGAAACGCACCAAGTTCAGCTCTTACCATTGCGGATGGAGTCGATAAAGGCACCCCCAGCACCCTTTTACAGAGCCTTAGTTTCAAAATCTCCAGCCCTTGAAAGTGTGCATAGCCCCATATCTCTGCTCCATATATTATCTGTGGTATGAGTTTCTGGGTTAGTAATTTCACAGCTGGTGTAACTAACCTTGCTCCTGCTGTCTGTCAGAACCTTAGTATGCCGTTAGTGCGCCCTGCCTTCAGTTTTACAAAATCGAGGTGGGTTGTCCATCCACCTGTATAATGAAGTGGACGCCTAGATATTTGTACGACTTGGGGTATTTTCAGACGTTACGAGATCACGCTCAACCACACTGAACCACACTCAACCCCGCGGCGGG
>QEPC01002663.1:914186-935156 GCA_003113815.1 Sphenodon punctatus
TTTCCCTTGTGTGTGTGTGTGTGTGTGTGTGTGTGTGTGTGTGCCCGGGTGTGAGGTCATGCAGTGTGTCCCGCTGTGGGTCTGCTGTGTGTGTGTGTGCATGTGCTGTGTGTGGAGCCTGTCAGCCTGTTCTCCCTCTTCCCCCCTCCCTTCCCATTTCCCTTGTGTGGGCATTCCCTTGTGTGCCTCTTGGCTTCGTTTGCCCTCAGGCGGCCATGTCTGTGTCTCGCCCCTGCCCCCCCCTTCTGGGAGTTTTGACCACAGCGGGGGTTCGGCTGCATGGCTGTTGTGCTGCCCCGGTCCGTGATGGTTCGGCCCGGTTCCCGGCCGTGGTCCAGATCCCGTCACGTCTGTTTGGGTTGTTTTTCCACCCCGGGGCGTGGTTGTGCTGTTCACCCCCCTTGGGGGTTCACTGTGGTGAACCGCCCGCCCGTAACTTCTGAAATCACCCTTGGTTTGCTTGATTGAATGGGTCCCTATCCGCCAATGAGAGGCTGAGAAGTGATTAGAAAAGACCACCTCTTTAGTCTTTACATAATTTATTTCTAGGTGGTTATGAATACAATAATTATTCAGTGCTGTCAAAATTCTCCTCATGCCAACCTTGGTAAGGGAAAACAAGACCATGTCATCTGCATACATTAAGGTGGGAAGTTGTTTTTGTCCTATGTTGGGCGGGTGGAATTGTTTCCCAGTCAGAGCCTCCATAATATCATTAATGTAAAAGCTAAACAGGGATGGCGCCAACACACATCCCTGTTTTACACCACTATTGGATGGAAAACTCTCTGTGAGCTGCCCCTCATTGTCCAAGCTAACTCTGATATCAGTTTCTGTATAAAGTTGGCGAAGTAGTCTCAACAGTCTACCCTCAATATTTAGTCTCCCAGGCTTATCCCATAGAATGTTCCTGTCAATCGAGTCTAATGCTGCTTTTAAGTCTACAAAGACTGCCTAAAGTTTGGATCTCTTTACTAACACATATTTGGTAATCAGGTGGGACAGAATAAAGTACTGATCCATAGTGGATCGCCCAGGGTGAAACCCCGCCTGTTCTTCTGCAATAAGATGGTTGGTCTCTACCCAATTTCCCGATCTGTTTAGCAAAACCCTAACATGCACCTTGGTCAGAATATCAATAACGCTGATCGACCTATCATTGCCTGGAGAAGTTTGATCCCCTTGTTTGAATATTGGCACTATAATGTTGGAATTCCAGCCTTCTGGAATACTCCCTGTATAATTAATATGGGTAAATAATTTACAAAGCACTGGGATCCACCAATCCATGTGTTGACGAAATAGCTCACCAGGGAGAGCATTCTCACCAGGAGCTTTATTATTAGGAACATTCTCCAGCAAACTTCTAACCTCCAGTTCAGAGACCGGGGTCAGCTGGGCTCATTTCTCCAGTCAATCCATAGAAGACTAGGACTTGGTGTCTGTTAAAGATAGCTTGAAAATGTTGCTGCCAAGCTGTACTGGCAATGGGGGGAAGGATAATTGGCACTGATCATATCTGTTCCACTTCTAACCAACCTCCAAAAGATTACAGAGTCCTTATTTGCCATAGCCTCCTCAAACCATTCCCAAAGCCGATATTGATGATTAGATTTTTTCTTTTTAATCAGCTTTTTATATCTGCCTTTAGCAATGATCAGTTTGGAAAGTCTCGGCGACAGAGGATCATTTTTAGCCGCTCTCGCCTTCCTATTTAAATCCGCTCTAAATTTTCGACACTCCCTGTCAAACCAGGGAGCTGAGGGAGCCTTTAAACTCCTCCTCTGGGGGGGGGGGTAAATAGCTGATTTTAACTCCGGAGCCCCTTTGGTGTTGTAGTGATGGGGAAGAATAAAAGGAAGAGAGCAGTGGTGCAATCTCCCTCGGAACAGATATTCCCTAAAGACAAGCAGTCTAAAATAATGATGTTTTTACCAGTTCCTGGTAGTAATAGCTCCCTTGTTCCCTTATCACCCATTCCCTTCTCCTGTCTGACTGATGAGGCTGGTTTTGCTGAAGGGGCAGGGCCTATCCTTCAGGAGTTAAATAAGGTTATGGCTTCACCAAATTTGTTCCAGTCCTCATTGATTGATAAAGGCCATGCCTCCGCCCAGGATCAGCGGCAAGATAAAGCAAAACAGCCTCACTGGGATGATCTGGCAGATTTGCTTCGATCACAGTGTCTTCTAGTGAGTCAAACTATCTCCTTACTATTTTCTAATATCACTGATATGGACAAAGTTTTATCTTCTGTTATGAGTCATCTCAAAGAACTTGTGGGTAAAGTGGATGTTCTAATGCAAAAAAGGGGGCATGGGGAGGAAATGATGTCAAGCCAAATTATAAAAGAACTTCTAGAAGGATGAGCTTGGAGAACTATGGTCCAAGACGAAAGGACTTTAATACCCTTGAGGTTGATGAACAATGCATGTTAATCCATGCTCGCCCATTTCCCAATGGGTTTTTTCCCTCTTGGGAAATGAAGTTTCTGGTGCAAAGGAACTTATTTCAGGTATTGGGGATTAAAATAGCAGATTCCAAAATTCAGGAGATTAGGGTCCTCCCACAGGGACGGTTTGCAAGTAGGATCCAAATCACTTTCTCCCAGAGGGAAACTGTTAGAAGGCTTTTTCAGGCTCTGATGTCCCTGTTAATGAAGGGGATTTCCATTGGTAGAGTTCTTGTATCTGCCCCTGTTAAAGGCAATGCGGGCCCTCAGTCAGATATAGGGATTGATATACAGGAAGGGTACATGGATAGAGAACCTGGCCTGAGTGCATCAGTATACCATTTCCCCAAACCATCAAGCCCTGGTTTTCTCTCACCTGTTAAAGAAAGGTTATCAAATGGATTTGATCTGATGGATCTGTTTATGAATACAGGTGGGGGTGTGAGTAAGGAATCTGAATTTTGTGCAGCTTATGAAAAACTTCCAGTTATTGATCAGGATGTGATTATTCAGAAGTTAAACTCTCTACTTGCGAAACTAGAGAAAAATAGCTTGAGTTTTTTTGCTCAGAGACTTAGAACAAAAGTGGAGGAATTTAGAACAAAGGGGACAACAAACAGAACCCATAAAGCTGTGATCAAATTAAATAAGGTAGATGAGGGAGGCTTATTAGACCATGTAACAAAAAATAAATCTGATCAGAAGAGTAAGTGTGCCAAGCCCAAAGGGCACGATAAGTGTACAAAATCAGGGGTGGTCTATCGACAGATTGCTAGTAAGGACATCATTGAGACCAGCAATCCAGGAAGCGATAATGGGATAAATCAGAAAATCAATTTATGACCCTCAGGCAGTGCCCTACATCAAGTTCCCAGAGAGAGATCTTTTAGGGCACTGTCTTGGAACATAGCAGGATGGAAATCAGAGACTAAAAGTGATCTTTTCAACTTATGTGTTAATTATAACATTGTCTGCTTACAAGAAACTTGGGAGGAAAGTATGGTAGATCACCAACTTGCAGGGTATAAGGTTCGGACAAGCCCAGCTACCAAAATTGCTAAATTTGGCAGAGCAGTAGGAGGCCTGGCTATTTACATTACTCAAAATGTTCAACTATATACTCATTAAATAGCAAATGCCCCGAAGAATACTATGGTTATTTTGATATCTTGGGGGGCAGTGTCCCCTCTTATTATTATCAATGTATATCTCCCTCCAGCCAGAGGAATATATGAAAGGGTTTGTTTTTGGCAGCAGCTTGAGGAATTCCTCATTAATTTGGAGGAGGAGTACCCCAGTGCTATACCCATTGGGTGAAAACAAACATGATGCTAACCACCCTTTAACCACCCTTGGTGGTCATTTATGCATGTTTCAGGGCTGCATAGGGCACCAGTACAGCCCTGCAACATGCATAAATAACCACCAAGGGTGGTTAAAGGGTGGTTAGCGTCATGTCTGTTTCCACCCTACGTCTCACCCAAATTGCTCTCAAAGCTTACAACTCTTCAGAGAAATACTGCCATAAACATGCACTCTACATGCACTTCAGTTTATGCTGTGGTTACAGGAAAACCTAAAATATACCATTTATAGTGTAATGTTAAACTGAGCTAATTTAGTTATTTTTCATCACTACTGAAACAAAGCATTATGTTTTGATTTATATTGGGGAAAACAATCTGTTACACACAGAAAACAAACCATCCTACTAGTTGTGAAAGCTGGAACATCATAATACTATGGCCAAGTGANACAGCAGAAGGGAGTCTACCTCAGCGGGCATCTTATGGTTTTAGGATTCCTCGCTGAAATGATAACCTGGCAGAGAAAGCTGGAGTAGTATTGCCTCCAATGAGTTAATAATGCTTAGGGAGGAATTTGTGGCCTTGGACCCATTTGATGACAACATAACTCTAGCCTTCTCTAATATGGCTAACTATGTGTATTAATTAGAACAGTACAGATAACTTCTGGCTTTTTGCTAAGTGTGTTAGTGTCCATATGCAGCTATTTTTAATCAAAATGGGGGGAAAAACTGGGAAATAATTTTTTTCATTTAAAAAAAAAATAAAATTAAAATAAATTGTACTTCAGTAAATGTAGTGATTTCCACCACCTAGCAAAAGCATATGGACAGAGTATGGGATCTGTGTGAGAAGCTGTCATGGGGTTAGCCTCAAGCTGGGTAAGTATCTGCAGAATTAAAGCTGAAAATGAGAACCTGCAAAAACAGATTTACACATCAAGTTTGTGGTACTTGACTCAACCTGCCATCATCAGCTACTACTGGTACCTGATTAGTGCCTGGCAGGTTTCCTGAAGTCCCAGTTTACCAATTTTCATCCCAGAATACTGACTTCCAGTCCCAATTTTTCAAGTTTCCATCCCAATTTTCTAAGTTACCATCCTGACTTTTGCTACTTGCCCATACCATTTTACCAATCAGTAACCTGGTCAGTCATTAATGGCAAACCCCAGTTTTTTAAAAATAATTGGATGCCTGATTGATACTCAGGCAGTCTGTTGGGTATCTGACACAGTTCTTGAAAATGCATATATTACCCATGGGTACTCAATTAGGTATCGGTTTCCACTCTATGCAGGATAAACCTTGTTACTATAAGTAAAAACACATGTGATGGCAGTGTGGCAACAGCCCGATCTGACCCAGGAAGGAAAACTGCTGAGGACATGGTATGACCAGGTCAGGGCCTCAAATGAACGTGACCACGATCAAGCCGCCGGGGAGACTGGGTAGAAGAATGAATGTGTGGCTGACCAGCCCCATCACTGTGCTGCCCCCAGCCATGGTGGGCAGCCAAGGCAGCCACGACCCAGGCCAGGTTGGTGGCCTACTAACAGATGTGATTGCCCACTGTGGCTCACTTTGATACAGTCAAGCAGACCTTAGCCCGTGCTGTAACCTTGGAAATTTTTCGAGGTCACAGCTTAGTTAGCCTCTGACATGGCCCGGGACAATTCCAGGTGGCACCTGCTGCAGGTGAGGTCTGGGCCAAAGGCATGACAAGGCAAGCCCCAATGGGCTGCTGTCGCATCTGTTTTTACCCTCTGTCCGCCTCTGCCCCAATCACTCAGACAGCAGGTACTGTCAAATTCTGCTGAAATCTCTCTCCTCCCGGATCTTCTCCTCCCCACAGAAGCAAAATATAATAACTAATTTTAAATGTTCCTTGTACTTTACGGAATTAATAATCTGCACCCCCTCACCCAGAAAAGAAATGAAGTCGTGTATTTTACAAGTTAGGTGCAAATTTTTAAAGTAAAACGTTTTCCCCATCTCAAGTTCAAGCATGTGCTTGCCTTGTCTCATACTGACCCTTGACCACCATCATACATTTCCTTTTATTCCCAGTTGAATCTGATGGGTTATTAATTACAGTGAAAAAGGTACCAAATTTAGCACCTGTAGGTAATATCTGCATTTTCTGGGAACCATATTGGGTACTAGATGGGATACCTGGGTATCAATTTGGTACCCAGAAACCCCAAAATTCAGTAACTTCTGGTTCTTATTTTTTTATTTTTTTATTTTCTGATTTTCAGTATATCAGGTTGGAAAACGGAAAAATCCAGATGGAAATTAAAAAAAAAACCTGGGACCAGAAGTTGATTTTCTAGGCATTGGAAGTCTTTTTTTGATTGATTTGATTTATTAACGGCCTCAGCCAAAAACCAGATAAATTTTATACAAAAAATACAAAAATAAAATTGCTTGAAGAAACAGCCCTAGTTCCTTGTATGATTTTCCAAAACACAGTTTATACACATATCTGGGCAATATTTGCCCTTATAAGGTAAGCGGAGAAAACACACATAAGAGCAAAGAATAACCCTTTATATTACTTGTCCTATACCATTTCAGTTTTCAATCTCCTTTACCCTCCTCTTACGTTGCAGCTGTGCTGCATACAGGAATCTGGCCAAAGCCGTTATTGTTCCCCAACTCTTATCTTGTAAACATAGAGCTGTTTTCCTGTGTACAGTAGCTCCCAAGGATACCACCTCTAAAGAGGCCAGCCACTTCTGCCTCTCTATTACATAGAATTGACATTCCCACAGAACATGACACACATCTTCTATTTTACCTGAATTACATGGGCAAAGCCTCTCCTTCAAAAGAACCTGCGCCCATCTACCCTCCTGAAGACTGGAGGGTGTCTGGGCAAAAAACATTTTTGTCATGGCTTGCCTCCACTGCTGCCGTGGCAACCTCAGATAGAGCGCCGGAGATTCCTTCCAAATTCCATATATATTGCCAGGTAAATATTTATACTGGCTTACCCTTTCGTGATCCTCTTGGAAGTCAATACATTTAAATACATTGAGTATACCTGTTTATGCGGGTACTCATTTCAGCAGTACTACTAATCCTAGGTTTCTGTACTCTCCACCCCTTAACATTTTCCTGTCTGCTTAGAATCTACACTACATTAAAATCAACAGGCAACTGAAGGAACCCTCTCACACCTTCAAATATTTCTTCATGTAAAATGGTTAGGAAGTCATACTTGACTTAGCTGAAAGGAACCTGAGAAGCACTCATCATTGCAGTCACGAAAGCAATCACTTTTCTTTGTATCTATATCCCTGATCTATTAAATATAATCCTATAAAAATAGGACATTTTCTAAGCTTTCCTGTTTGTATTTTAGTTCCTGTCTTAAAGATAGCATCAATCTCACACCATATCGCCCGGATTATCCACAGTGGTAGCTTTCTTCCCTATTAATACTCAATTACGTCAAAAGGACTGCATTATCTTCTTGCTGTATTACTTAACAGGGGGATTTCCATACTCCAGTAGTGGTTAACTGGAACAGCACTCTGGTGACCTTCAGCTTCCAGATCACAGTTTGTTTGAGTTGGCACTTACGTACTTGAGTGCACACATTTCCTTTACATTTCAATCTTACTTGAGAGCACTGTTGCTTCTGAAGTTGAAAACATTAGATATCTGTGGTTGTTAAAGATTAACCACGCTATTAAAAAGTATGAAAACTCCTTTAAAGCACCTATATTCTGCCCAGCAATCTCATCAAAGTAAGAGGCAAGTAAGTAGCATTTCATTCCAGACTAGCCACGTCACAAGAACCTTTAGACTACGACGTTTTTATAGAGTTATTTATTTTAATATCTTGAAAGTAACCACCACTTAGAGCAACATATTTATAGATGATGCCATAGTATATTATCAGTGACCTAAAATCCTCAGGGTGCAGCAGATCAGAGAGATGTGCAACAGGAGACTGCCTTATGATAAGATAATAATGTGATCATATGTTAGAGAGCAATCGAAAGTGACTCTAGGTCTTATTTTTCTCATGAGGGGAAACTGTTTGCATTGTATAAGGTAGGTATGACATTAAACAGAAATTAACATTATATTAGCAAATTAGATGCTGGCAAAGAATATCTCCTTTGCATGGATAACCTCACTGCAGGCCCAAAATGGGTGTTGCCAATTTTGTATCTAGGACATAACTGAGTCCCAACTAGAAATGTAATCTTGTTCTGCAAATTGATTGTGCCATCTCTTCTCAGTGGAAAAGGCTCATTAAAGACCACACGGATATAAAATGCTATCAAAGTCTTGTATTTTTTAGCTGCTTTGCTTGTTAACCATTTGTTAATTTCTGCTGCTGTCTAGGCCTTAAATTAGAGGTTGATACAGTATTCTTGTTTTGTTTTGTTCTGTTCTCCATATGGAGTACTTTAATAAAACATCTTAAACGATATTGAAGGAAAAAATATCAAAGCAGCTCATCCACATATCATAAATTAGGTTTTGGATGAAAACTCTAAAGGGAAAAAAAGAGCTAAAGAAAAAAATATACAGCATCGAATATCACATGAATAAAAGTCCCTTTGAAAAGTTATACATTAATTTTTGTTTAAATAAAAATTAAGAGAGAGAGAGGTGCTATACAACCACACACTATTTTTGAACTAAAAAAAGATTTTCTTTTTATCACTGTGAAGGAGCTACGTTTTATGGAATGTGCTACATGAAATGGTTACAGGGAGGTGGGTTTATATAATAACTACATGATATATACAAAGAAGAGAGTAAAATAAAAGGCACAAAAAGTTGAAAAAATTAAAAACAAGAAGATTTTTGTGATGGTTAAAGAAGAAACTTATGCAGCAAACCATTTTTTTTTTCCTTCTTCAAATAATCAACACATAAGCAAATGCGTATTTCTTTCATTGTCTTCTCAGGTACTTCAGTTATACAGGTGACTGCTACAGATGGAGATGATCCTGGAAACAATGCCCGTCTACTTTACAGCATCCTACAAGGACAGGCCTACTTTTCTGTGGAGACAACTACTGGTACTGATGGATTGCACTGGAGTAAAAGTAGTCAAAATTGAGAGGGTGAAAGCTCTACAGTCTAGCCTGTAAAATACCTGTCCCCATTTATACAATAAAACATCTTTTTAAAAAGAAATTACACATACAGCATCCCTTTATATAGTTCAGAGTTGATCTCCTGACCTTTAGGTTTCCTTTTCATAACTCTGCTATGTGAACTACAGAAAACAAAAAAAGGACTTTTGATACTGCCCAGTAGGTTAAGTAGAAAGCAGGATGCTGTTGCAGCATTGACAGTGTGGCTGAGTGTCTAAGCTTTGGGCAACCATACTAAGAAACCTGGCTTGTATTGCTCACTTAGCCTTTATGTCACTTTTTTGCTAGTTTATGTATAAACAGATATAGCAGCTCCTAATTCCTTACGATGCCAGCCTCCCCCTCCCCCCATTGTATACATAGAATGGATGGTAATATAATAAAAGCTGACTCTGCAAGCTATTTTTGTGAGATAAAACAAAAGTGAATTATTTTCATCAAAGAGAAACAAATTTTAGTTTCCCAACATCCGCCTCTCTGTTTTTCTGACCTTGTCAGGTATAGACGAGATTCTCAAAACCCCCAAAGCGTTGTACGCGAAATGTCCAAGATAGTCATTTTGCACATGTGCAGCCACCCAGCCACTGTTTTCAAGAATCTTGTGAGAATCACGGCAAGAAGCCGTATTCTCACAAGATTCTCAACATTGAAAAGCTGGTCATGGAACTGATTCTCAACAAGACTTTTGAGAAGGGAAAAACGGAGTTTCAGCCCGCCTTTAAGTGTAAGTAAAGCAAATACATTTTGATAACATTTATCAAATAAAAAGAATTTTGAACACATTTTTTTTAAAGTATCTAGGCAAAAAAATCTCAACTGTTTTTGAGAAATTTGAAGGCTTGATACATTCTGGTATCTAGATGTAACTCCTCCACATAACCACACCCTTCACCCCTTTCTACTCTTTTGGAAGCTTGCTATTCCTTAGTGGCTGGCCAGGCCAATTTCTGTAGAGAATAGTATTTTATTCACACAGAAGCTAACTGCGATTCTGTCCTAATTGCTCAGCCTATACCAAGCTTTAATTTAGAAAAGATATGCTTGTAACTTTGCGTGAGGTCAGTACAACTGCAGCCTTTTTTCCTTCCTCTTATCAGACCTGGCTGTGAGCCACTGGAAGATAATCTAAATAGGTAACTGATATTTTTTATGTCTTTCAGGGGTCATCAGAATTTTTTCCCAAATGGACAGAGAAACTAAAGATCAGTACTTGGTTATTATCCAAGCCAAAGATATGGTCGGGCAAACGGGTGGAAATTCAGGAACGACAACTGTAACGGTTAACCTCTCTGACGTCAATGACAACCCACCCAAATTTCAGCAAAGTGAGTAGAATTCCTTGAACTTTGACTATGCTAGACATGACTGGAGGAAAATTCAGATTCAGTACAGCCCTAATGAATGCAACAGTGTGTACATTTTGACCCATTTGTTCATGTATATTCAAATGAAAGATGATAACGCTTATGGGTAATTTCAGATGTGATGGGTCCTTCGGCTCGTTACGTTGAACCACAGTCTGGGATCCGTTTCGGACCCCGGACAGGAATCAGGCTGTCCATTCTTTAGATGTGCTGGCCTGATTCTGGAAGGGGATTGGGGAGGGGACGGGCCTGCGCGGCGCAATGTTGGCTGCACAGCCACACACCCCCGCGCTCCCCCGGCCGTCTGCCTTCCAGGAGATGGGCGGGCGCAGCAGCCAATCCGGCCACTGTGCCCAATCCCGCCTCATGGTCAGGACCATGATCCAGCAGGGCTGAAGGTAACAAACATTACATTTGGCCCTTTCCAGACTGTGGCCACCGTGACCATGGTTTGGGCCCGATCCCACCACAATTCTGGACCTCCGGGCGGCCAGAGGTCCAGAATCATGGTCAATGTGATTCCTGCCCGAGGTTCACTGGGGTCAACATCTGGTGGAGCTCACATCAGACGTTACTGGAATCATGGCCACCTCAGGGGATTCACTGTAGTTGACCGTGATCTCGTAACGTCTGAAATTACCCACTGACATATCTAAGGTTACATGTACAGAGATCACAGGCTGGTATTGTGTTTTGTTAGAGTTTTTGAAGCAAAAGGCACGAACTTATGGAAAGCTTACCAGGAAAAGTATTTTTCTTTTGGAGAAAGTTGCATAATTTTTCTTTATTACTATTGATGTACGGACAACCATAAAATTAGGTTTCTCTTAGGATAAAAACTAGGGCTGAAATTAGCAGTTAAATTGCTGCTTGGAGTAAATCTCACCATATCAGGAACTGGAATCAATTTCCTGACAGTTTCCTGATATGATCCAATTTCTTGATTCTCATAATACCACGAGATAACATCCCAATTTACTAACTTTCTGCTTATTGTTTACAGTGTACAAGCCATTCATTTACCACTTACCACATTGTCGAGGACACTGTTTTATTTCCAGGTTTGTTGTGCCCACATTTCTGAGTCAATCACTGTTAGAATAGCCCACACTTTAACCTCAACTCCTCAGGTGCCTCCAATCAGAATTGCTGTTCTATGCTCCTTTTGCTTTGACCAATCTGTAACTTGATTACAGATTAGTAAAAGAGTCTCATTGTACCAGCCAATGAGTGACAAGGAAATACAAGGGGAAATGGAGTGCAAAAATTGTGGTATTTCATCGGTATTACCTCTTACAATTTGAAACGGATAGCAAAAGTGGTAAATGGCTACACAGTGAATGGAATCCAAGTAAACAGAAAGTTGGTTTGATGGGATTGGGCCTCCTCTTCCCCTCTCTAGACCAGCCTTGAGTCTAACCTAAATTGCTCACTTACATTCCCCACTGTACCAAGCTCCCTCCAGAACTGTCTCAGCCTGAAAGAGGTCACTCTTCTTCCCACCCATAACCCTGGAGTCTTCCAGTTCACAGAAACAAATTTAAAGTTTTGCCCAAGTCTTTAACCTGAAGCTCCTCTCCACTGTGTCACCCAATGTCAGTAAAAAACATGCACACAAGTCTTAGTTAAAATAATTGTATATTTGGTGAGTGAGATGGTGAAGGGTGGTTGGGACTGGGTGAGGGTGGTTGGGCTTGATGTATTTTTTTTTAACAGCCTCCATGTGGCAGAAATGTTTTATGACATGTTTTATTTGTATTTATTATTTTATCTTATTGTATTTTTATGAATTGTTAGTCACGTGATCTGTTTTGGTAGGAGGGGTGGGGTATACATTAAAAAAATTAAGTACAGTGCAAGATTGATCCAAGAGTGCAAGTCAAATAAAAGAATATAAGCAGTTTCCATGAACTCCGCTCCTCCTCTGTCCCCTCTCTTGCTCTCCCATGCCTCCCCTGCTCCCCTAACTACATTCATCCCTTCTCCCTAACTGCCCCCCAAGCCTGGAACTTCCTGCCTGTGAAAGTGGATGGGCAAGTCTTTTATTTGACTTGCACTCTTGAATCAATCTTGCACTGTACTTTATTTATTTAATTTATAGCCCACCTCTCCTATTTATTATTGAATCTTATTGTATCTTATTGTATTTTTATGAATTGTTAGCCACCTGATCTGCTTTGGTAGGAGGGGTGGGGTATAAATTAAATAAATAAAGTACAGTGCAAGATTGATCCAAGAGTGCAAGTCAAAAGAATATAAGCAGATTTTGTGAACTCTGTTCCTCCTCTGTCACCTCTCTTGCTCTCCCATGCTTCCCCTGCTCCCCTAACCACCTTCGTCCCTTCTCCCTAGCCACCCCCCACGCCTGGAACTCCGTCCCTACCCACATCCACCTTGCCCCCTTCCTTTGTACCTTCAAATGCCTCCTCAAGACCCACCTCTTCCGCTCTGCTCTCCCCAACTCCTTGCTCTCCTCACCTAACTCCTGCTGATACCCTCCATCCAGTACAATCTGTTGCCTGAGGTCTGTGTACTCATATCCTTACCACATGGACCAACCAGTCATCATTCTTGATGTAACCAAGCCAAGCGCGTGCACCTGGGACCTAGCATCCTCGTGAATGTTGCATTCCTTGTCTCTCCCGCTGTTCCCCTTCCTTTGTGTTCTCCACCCCCCACCCCACACCCCCCTTGGTCTCTCAGATTGTAAACCCTAGGGCAAGGACCATGTATATCCAATTAATTTGTAAAGTGCCAGGTACATTGCTGGTGCTATATAAATGCTTGATGATAATAATTAATAAACACAAAGCTACACCATTTTGTTAAATCTCTAAGTTAAGGTCTTACCCTACATGAGTTCATCTTTAATGTCCATAAGAACATAAGAAATGCCATACTGGGTCAGACCAATGGTCCATCGAGTCCAGCACCTGTTTCTGACAGTGGCCAATCTCTGTTGCTTGAAGAAGTACCGAACAGGTCAGCATGGGGCAATCCATTCCCTGCTGTTCACTCCCAGCTCCCGACAGTAAGAGGTTACATTCCCCCAAACCAACCTGGCTAATACTCATAATGGACATATGTCTCAGACAGATGATATGGCAGCTGGGTGCTATCTTCCTGCTTAATTGATATGCTTTTTGGTTCATGCCATGACTTTAACTCATAGAATGATAAAATCACTCTGTGTTTGTTTTTGATGTCTGGAAGGACCATCAGAAAGCTATTTAAGTCATTTCTGGGATCTTCTGTGCTTATCTCTCGCATAGGTCGTGCCTCAGTCATCAAGGCTCCATTTACATTTCTATTGCCTTATTTATCTGTCTAATACCACACTGTTGTTTTTGGAATCACAACATACTTTCTAAAGTTATTTTTGTTACAGAGTTATTACATATAAACTTTCATACTGATTGTATTTCTCTTAATTATGAGTTGGTTAATACAAGACATGCCTATGATACCTGAATATAGTATACTCCAAATGGTAAATTGAGGGTCCCCACAGTAGATCCCCAATTGTGGAAAACTGCCAAACCCCCACCCATGGATCCGACAGGCCCCAAACAGACATGGCAGGAGTGGTACCACGGCAAGGAAACAGACAGCCAGGCCATGAACTGTGACAGCTCAACAGATGTTACACTGATCCCGGACCATGGCAAGAACCCACAGAATAAACCAAGGTGGAGCGGGACATAGACATGGCCGACCGAGGGCAAAGGAAGCCAAATGCGCGATAAGGCACCATCCACACTAGGGAAACAGGAAGGGACGGAGAGGAGGGAAGAGAATGGCAGAGCCGTGCACACAAACAGGGAGAAGGAAGCCATGGACAGAGCAGAACACAAACCACACACACACAAAAACGGGCACACACACAGCAGAAAGGGAAAGCAACGCAGGGGGAGGCTCACAGGGGCACAACAACAAGGGGACAGGAATGGACAGACACCCAGGAAAAGACACGGGGACAGGGCACCCCACACACCTAGGAGCAGCCGCTCAGAGGGGGGAAATGGTGAACAGCACACTGGGAAGCCCAACAGAGAGCACCAAAGAAAGGGGGGGCAGAGGTCAACAATGGGCAAGGATACAGGAGGGGGAAGGGGCCAGAACAGAACAGGACATGGGGGTAGGTACTCAAAACCCCACGGACAGCATGGGCAGCACAAGGCACCCAGCAACAACACAGGGAACTGAACCCACAGGGGCCCCCACGCTGACAGAGTAGGGTCACAGTGGAAGAGCCACCAATCCAATTAAGTCACTGGAGAGGGCCGAGGCAGGTCCCAACAGCAAGATACCCTGTCCAGGATGAACATTCTCGGGCACCAAGGGACCGAGCTCCGAGCCGCTGACAGCCGATGTAGCACCCACCCCAACAAGGGGAATCTGGTTGTCACAGGCAGGAGAACCCCAGACATAGAATGAAATGGAGGCAGGGTGGGGGTGGGGGCAGGTCATGGACACAGGTGGGGAGCCAGTGGAGCAAGGGATCTAAAGGTCCACGGGTATCCCCAGTACAGTTGTCAGATAGCACCCACCAGCAGAACGGGGGCAGGTCACGGACACAAACCCCATGGCTCCAGATGGTAAAGCGGTGCCACACAGATGGCCCTGGGGTGCAGGCAAACTGGCACAGCAGAGCTGAAGGGAGGAGACAGGACAGCAGCGGGTCCGGAATGGGAATGATGGAGCAGGTCACATAACAGAATGTCCAGGGAGGTGCAGGGAACAGATGGTAAAGATGACAGTTGAGACACAGATGACCCTGCGGGAATGTACAGTCAGCTGCACGGGGTCATGAAGGGTGGTGGGATAGAGTGGCCCAATAGATGAATGTAGTGCGGCCACTGCAACATACTCTGCCGATAGCCCATCTGTGCCATGTGGTGGGCAACAAGATAGTAGGCCTCAGAAGGATTGGGAACTGGTGAGTCCAGCCTGAACATTGTCATGGGACCACACCTAGGACAGTGGCAGCATCTCAGGTCCAGTGGGATCAGGGGGCAGTGGGATTGTGTGCATGGCTCTGCCATAGTCAGATGCAGGGGGCCACGCCAACTGTCCAAGCTCCAACAGGCAGTAATAAGATGCCCCACGCAAACGCTGGTAGCCACGGGCCCCAAGGATGCAGCAGAAGCAGGAAACAGCCAGGCCAGAGCAGCCCTCTGCCAGACAGGTCTGGAAGCTGGACAAGGCACATAAAGGTAGAACTGACACCATCTCAACATCAGACCATGACACCAGTGACCCCCTCAACTCTGGAATGTGCCCATCCGGAAAGAGACAGAGGCCCAGCTCCCCTGCATGAAGCCGTCACTCGCAAGCGCACATATCCAAACCAGTGAAGGCCCGAGCTCAGACACCTATAGGCATCCAGAAGGATAAATGGGAAGCTCAGGAGCAGTTGAAAGGGATGGGAATGCCACAGGTCAGCTAGACCCATGGTCTCCCAGTAGGTCCAGCAATGCAGACTGGCTGTGAAACAGCTGAGCGGGAGCTCCGAAACAGCTGTATCGGCCATGGTGCAGCTGGTAGAGGGTCTGATAAGGAAGGACAGAGGGGCCCCACAAACCGAAGTAGGCAGAGGAGGCAACCAGGGGAGCTCCAAGGACATGCAATAAGGGTACAGGCATCACTATGGGATGGCTAGGAAACAATGTGTGGGGAGCGGACACAGGACAGCTGCAGGAACCAAAACCTGGGAATGGTCAACACACAGACAGCAGTGTTACACAGACAGCATACAGTCAACCATACAATGCCCACACATAGCCACCTACATGCCTGAAGCACATCCCACCCCCCCCCCCCCGCCATTAACCTAAGCAACCAACACGGTCAGCGAATGGTACCAGGGGGCCCATGACATACAGGTGTAGCCCTCCGGTACGGGTGAGTGGCCCCATGCCACCCAGACTACCTGTTAATGCATGGCCCACAACCAATAGGTGAAGCGCCACAGTACAGGGCCCAATGGACAGTTGCTGGCATGTGGGTGTGTGCCGACTACAGGCCCATTATAGCGAACCACAACCTGTAGCACATCGGCAGGAGCATGCCTCTGAGCAGTGCGCATGACACTGACAGGCAGTCGATGGTTTGGGTCATTCGCTCCAGTGCCTCCATTTGCCTGGTGTAGTCCCATTTCTCCTGCCTCCTCTGCTTCCACATCTCCGCTAACAGGTGCCTGTCCCTTCCCTCCACCTGCTGTATGGCTCTGTCGGTGGCAGCCTCCATCCTGTCTATGGATGCGATCATTGCCTCCCCCTGCTGTGTACTCGTATGCAGGATCTCCTCTGCGAGGTCCTCCCGTTGGTGGTGTACATGTGCCCTGTGCTCGCGCATCCTCTGGGCCGGTGGAATAGGTCCCTCTCGTGGCTGGGTGGCCTGCACGGGCTGTGGATCTGTGGGATATAGGTTAGGTATGCTCGGTTGTACTCCCGTTAGCTGCATGTGTACCTCCCCAGATCACTGCTGGGAGGGGGGGCTGAGATCCCAGAACATCTGTCCCCCTTTCCCTTGTGTGGCAGGGTCCCCTCCACTCCCTCCGTGTAGCTGTGACCCGCAACCCCTCCCTTGTTTCCTCATGTTCACCCATGGCACCCCTTCCAGCAGTTCTGCTTTCCATTCCCCTGCAGCCCCTGGGATCCGTGTGTGCGTGTCCATCTGCCCCCCCCGGCCTGCTACCCTCTGGTGACCTGTAGGGCTGGCCACCCCTCTGCCCACTCACCTTGCTGCTCCCACTACTGCTGCTGTTGCTCCCCCTACGCTTCATCCTCCTGCGGGTGTGGTTGTGGTCCTGTGTGGGAACGGACGTGGTGGTGGTCACTGGGGTGCTTGTGTACCTTCCCCCTTGTCTCTCCAATACCCCTCCCTCTCCCAGCATCCAGTGGTCCCCGTACCTTTCTCTTACGTTCCTCCATGTGTTCCACCACTCCCAGTGCACGTTCCCCCTCCGTTACCTCCTCGTCTACCTCGGTCATGCCTGCGGTAATGGGGGGGGCTTGGTTAGTTCCATTCCATGACTGTTGGTCCCCCCCTTCTCCCTCTTCTGTGTCCTTGATGTCCCTTGTGTTTTCCACACCCTGTGCTATCTTTTATGTCTGTCGTTGAGTTCTCCATGGCTGGCTGCTCCATGGGGCTCTGCTCCGAGTGCTCCCCTCGTGTTCACTGGCTCAGGGTGACCAGTGTATTGTCACTGGAGGCCCCCGAACTGGACATCAGCCGTGGGCTCCCCGTGCCTGTCCGTGATGGGGGCCTGCTGCTCCCCGAGGTCCCGGGCTGTTCTTCTTGGGGTGGGGGGTCAGCAGTGTCTGTGGGTGCACTTGGTGCTGCCATGGGTGGTGGTACTTCCTCCCATGGCTGGCCCTGTGCCACGGCACTCCCTACAAGCCTGGGGGCACAATGGAGCCCTCCATGTGCAGGATTCAATCCAGGACACCATAATAGGACGCTGTCCTAGCTGCATGACCGGACTATTGGTTGTTATCCTTTATGTTCTCATGCCCCCTCTTTGGTTCCTTGGCCTTGGACCTGCATTGTGCTGCCGACCTTTGGTATCCTGCCTCTTCCATTTCCCTAATGATTTGATTGAATACATGCTTGTTCCACTTGTTGACTGCTAGCTCTATCTATTTTTCCAGGGACCCCCAAGATCTTTATGAAGTCCTGTGTCTCCTTGTATGCCCACTGTCCCCCTCTCTGGTACCTCTGTTTCCTGGTGCCCCCTCCTGCTCCAATGCCGCCACCTCTGCCTCCTCCCTACTGGTGTCCTGTGGGGGTTCCAGGGCTTGGGCTCTTTTACTGGTGCTGGGCTCTTTCTGTTCTGGCCCCCACCTCCCACCCTCCCTTCGTGGCTGTCCGCTACCCTTGCACCCCCACCCTGGCCATCCCCCCACCCGTTGTGGTCTCCTTACCCATTTGCGGGGAGCCTATGTCCCCTGTTAGGTGTCCCCCTGTAGGGAGGATTGCTGTGGGTCCTGCAGGTGTTGCTACTCTTGCTCCATTGTGGTGTAGTGTCATGTTGTGTCGTGTCATGTCTCTCCTCTCCTCTCCCTTCCTTTTTGTTGTCTCGCCTCCTCATTCCCCTGGTGCTGTGTGCCCTTTAAGTATCCCTCCTTGTTCTGTCTGTTGGTTGTTGCCTGACAGCAATGCTGCATGCCTTCGCCACGGCTGGTGGTTGCCATTCAGACATTACATTTGGCTATTTCCCAGTGGGAATTGCATTGACCACGGTTCTGGAGGTGGTCCCATCCCGAGCTCCAGAACCGTGGTTGGCCTTGGCCCCTACTGGTTGACTGGTGTGACCCCCTACTGATTGACTGGTGTGAACATCTGGATGCCACTGAACAGACATTCAGGGCTCATTGGCCATGCTGGGGGTTTGTGTGTGATTCAATGTTGTTGACTGTGATCTTGTAATGTCTGAAATTACCCAGAGAAACAAAATGTTGGTATAGACTAGGGTTGAAATTTTATTCTTGCTTTCTCACATTTCTCACTGAGAAACAGGATTTTCAGCTTGTTCTTGGAAATGAGAATGAACTGAGAATTGACTGGATTCTCGCCGAGAAATGCAATAATCTAAAGAACAGCCCTTCCCTACACCCTGTCTGAATCCGGGGCTGCTCCAGGACTGCTCTTCCCTCTCAGCTTCTCCGTGGGGCCAACAGGGAAGCAAGGAGGCTGCTTCCCATCTCAGGGGGAAAACTAATAAAATAACAAATAATCATTGTGCATGTGCAAAATAGCCACTGAGGCTATTCTGTGCTTACACAGCCTTTTTTTACAAAATGGCAGCGGCTTTGCTGGTGTCATTTTGGAAAAGGGACACACGTTCAGAATGGCCCTGGTGACCATTCACAGTGATTTTCTGCCCCAAGATCTCATGATATTTCACACTGTTAGTGAGATCTTAGCAAAGTCTACTAAGGTCTCTAAATTCTCCTGAGAATCAAACTGATTGTCATTTCACTTCTAGTCAAGACATTACCAAGTATTGAGAGGTTCTCAATTTGATCAAGGTGGTATCAGGAACCAGGATTTTAACAGATTTCCTGTTTTGGCAAAGTCTCATTTCAGTCCTATAAAACCCTCTCCTTCAGGACAGATTAATCAAGCAAGAAATATAAACTGAGTTGTTTGGCAAACAGTGCATATTATTTCTGTATAGCTAACTTCAGTTCTGGAAGAAAGACTATACACAATGCTACTTAAGAGAGAGATCTATATTTTAATAGAGTATTTGCGTATATATATATTTTTAAAAAGCCTGGGCCTCTGGCCACAGGACCCTGTGTGGCTACAGTGATCACACAGGGCTAAGGACTCTTGAGCTCTAAGCCCAATTTCTATCCAGCCCTCACAAAAGCAAAGAGCAGGGTCAGTTGAGCAGCCAGAGCTATTGTCTAAGCACACTTTTCCTTTCTGCTGTAATGCAGCAGGTTTTCAATGGGAACATGACTGAGCCAGTTCAGCAGGAAAGAGAACACTACCAGTTAACATTGTGCTCATTTACAAGAAAATCAGTGGAGTCCAGCTGTAGAGGTGGTGGCTTCTGTCACCTTCAACAAAGGGTGGGGCTAATTTAGATATTTGAGGTCATGATTTATGTTATTTCCAGTGTGTAACAGCTTTCTTAAATAATGTTCCTCAGGTGTCACCAGTGGTTCATGACTGGTTGCTACTATGCTAGACTATGCTAGCTCACTGACAAATTCTAACACGATGGTTTTGGGCTGTTTCCTTAAGAGCCTTATTATATGACTGTCTCAGAAGCAGCACCAGTGGGTACCACCATAGGCAAAATCATGGCAGATGACAGTGACATCGGGGAGAACGCAGCAATGAATTATACAATTGTAGGAAGCGGTTTACTTCACTTTGACATCATTACTGACAATGATACACAAGAAGGAATTGTCATACTAAAAAAGGTAAGGCATTGAAAACCACTAAAATGAGATATTTCTTTGGATGTTTTAAAAGAAACCAACAAAACCATGTTAGAGACTTGGAGTATGTCTAGTTTCTTTGAATAGTGATGATCTGACTGGAAATAGGTCTTGGTATTGGGTGGTGAAGGAGAATTTTCCAGTATTAAACTTTTCCTTTTTTTCTGTCAGGAAAGGAAGGATAGTCACATAGCTAAGCCAGTGCATTTGGGCTTTCTTCAGGATCTGGATATTTATTTATTTATACAATTTAATACTCCGCCCAACTCCACCCCAGGCAGATTGGGGTAGCTTAAAATAAATTCATATAAATATAAAACAACATTCTCACCCAACTTAAAAACATAAAACACACAAAACCCTCCCATAACTTCCTCCCCCACACTTCCTAACACGTAACCACCCTCACCCGTCCCCTCCATCAAATGTTTTGCGGAACAGCAAGGTCTTACACAAGTGATGAAAGGTCAACAGGTCCGGGGCTAGGCGAGCCTCCACTGGGAGAGAGTTACACAGATGAGGGGAGGAGGGGGAGAGGTGTCAGGGACAGCTGAGCCAGTGGGGGAGTCATTGTCCTGAAGAGGATGTGAACACCCCTCCCCCCACAATTGTAAGCCGCACAGCTGAGGTGCAGCTACCGAGAGTGCCCCTTCCATAGTGGTTCCACGATTGACTCAGGGCACCTCCAGGAAGGCGCCCCCGGACGACTGCAGGGGTCGATCCAGGACCCGGGGAGTGAGGTGATCCCGCAGATAGG
>QEPC01002663.1:963359-985954 GCA_003113815.1 Sphenodon punctatus
GGAACCAAGGAAAAGTAACGTCTGGACACCAATCCCCAGGCGGAACCAAAGGAAACGAGCCCCAGCCAGGGACAAGGCATGCAGCATCGCTGCTGGGCAACCAGCAACAACACAACCACCGGAGGGAGATTTAAAGCGAAATCAGCAGCAAGCAAGCGTGGCAGGATGGAGCGAGGAGGGAGGCGGAAGAGAGCGGAGGCAGAGAAAGCAACACAGGAGGTGGAGGAGGCAGAGGCAGGGGCAGCGATGGAGGTGGAGGGGGCACAGGTAGAGGAGGGGGACATGGGGGTGCACCCGAGTCGGGCATTGCGAGTCGGGCATTGCGAGGGCCCAGACCCCAATGGCCACCTGCTGGACCATGGGGATAGGCTCCCACATGGAGGTGTGCTGCCGCTCCAGCCAGGGTGTGAGGAGCTCCGATAGGCAGATCAGGGTGGCCTTGCCCATCTGAAAGTGGGCCCTCCACTCGGCCTCCTCCCAGTGGGACTGGGCCCGATCCCACCATGCCTGTGGGTGCTCAGAGACCCATAGGCTGGGTGCTATGGTCATAGCAAGCAGGGCTGCCCGGTGGAGGGTCTACCTTGCCCAGAGGAGGCGCCTCGCGACCCTGCGGAGCGCTGTGGTCCGGGTGAGGCTCCGGCTGGCAGCCTGCCAAGCCCCCCCAGACATGCCCTGTGCCCTGAGCCATGCACGGGCTCTCCGGCAGGCATGATGGGCCTGGAGGCCCATGGGGGCTGTCTGGGCGAGGGCAAACCGCAGCCGGGCGGCCAGGTGCAACTCTGCAGTCAGGAGGCGCAGCTGTTCCGTGTGATCACGGAACCACTCGGCCGCGAGCACGAGGAACAGCCAGTAGCCAGATGCCCTGTCGCGCTCCATGGTGGTGGGGCCCCGGTGTGGGCCGGGAGCACTTACACCGGGCCTGTGTTGGTGGGGCTGTCCAGGGGCCAGGCCCCTGGGAGGGCATGCTCCCCCCCCACCGGGGCTTGGCCGTGTGGGACTGCAGGTGGGTGCATCTCCGGGTGGTGCCCTTGGCCTCACCCCTGCATGGGCTCATGGGTCTGCGCTTGCCCAGGACAGCTGCATTCCATCAGCTCCCTCCACCGCCACCCCGACCCCCCTCCCCATGCTGTTTGCTTCAGGATGGCCTTGAAGGTGCAATTAGGTGGACACTGTGCTCGCTGTTGTGTTCTGCAGCTGTGCCGGGTCCGCACCCCACGCCTCGCTCTGTTGTGCTACAATGTTGCAGTCCAGGGCCGCCTTCCCTGTCCTGGAGGCCCCTCAGTGCCCCTTCCGGCCCTGTATGGTGTGTGTGCCCCCAGGGCTCTGTGTTATTCTCCCTGTCATGCCAGACCATGGCTGGCTGCCCATCCATGGGGCTTCTGCTCCCCGGCCCCCAAGGGGCCCCCCATTTCTGGGCCTTCCACGAGACCATGTCTCTTTGCGACCTGTGGCATACCCCTGCTGTGCAGCTTCTCTTGGCCACCCCGGGCAGCCATGTCGGTGCCTTTGAGAGCCTGAGCTCTGGACTCCGTTACTTTGGCTATGAGGCGAGCGTTCGTGATTGCCGGCTGCATACGGAGGCCCTGGGGCTGGTTTGTTTCCCTGAGGGGCACATCCCATAGATGCTGTGCGCTCATGTGCCCTGGACCGGGTCGAAGACTGTGCCAGCGCATTTGGTGTGTGGTCTGAGTGCCTACATGGAGTGCCTTGCTGAGGGTGGCCCTGCCTTGGCCATGACCTACTTTTCCTGTGTTCACGGGGCCCGTGGGTACCAGCGCACCCGTGGGGCGGTGTACCATTGGCTTCTGGAGCTGGGACATCTTCTGTGGCCCCCTTCTGCTGCCTTCTGTGTGCCGGAGCCTTCCACGGTGGAGATGTCGGCCCTGTTGGGGGTGTGGGCCCATGTGGACGTCCAGCTGGCCCTCACCATGCCTGATCCCTTCGAGGCCTACAGCCTGATCGCCCACTACATGTCCATGCAGGGGTACCGCCGGGGCTTGCTGCACTGGCCCCACCTGGTTCACCGGGCTGGGCACCCGGGGCCTCAGGGGCCCCCAGCGGCAGCCTGTAACCCCTGCTGCTCCTCCTGCCCCCCCTGGTGGCACACCCCTGTGGGGGCTCCCGCCACTGTCCAGGGGGGCCCCCGGTACCCGCTGCCTGCTCCCGCTCTGGTGTCTCCGCCTTGGTGTGCTCCTGCCTGCTTCGTGGGACACTGCTGCCCATGCCCATGGCCCTGGGCCCCCTCCGGCCCCCCCACCCCGGTTGCCCGTTCCGGTGGTTGGGTGCGGTGCTCTGTGTGGCCTCTCGGCCTGCTCGTGTGCAGCTACCGGTCTGCTCCCGCCAGCCCTGGCACTGACTGCAGCCCCCCCTCTTGGGGCTTGCATGACTTGCAGGTTCGGGCCCCCCCCGGACTGGACCGTGTTCCTTCCCCTGGTGGGGGGGTGTCAGAGTGTCGCTGAACCTGCAGGGGGCTCCACCGGACCTGACTGCCCTCCATCTGGCCCCTTGTGACTGTGGGGCCCCCTTCCTCCTCCTGGACCTTCTCCGCCGGTGTCGCTGTGCATTGCGGGCCCCCATTGTGCCTTGGTCCGGGGGTCCCACCCCCCCTTCCTAGACTGCCTATGTTGCTGTGGCGGCGCCTCTGTGGACTGGGGTGCTATGGGGGTGGGGGTTGCTGCTGCCTGTGCCTTGCCACTTGGCGTTGCCCCCCCTCGTCCCTCCCATTGTTCCCCGTGCTGTTCTCCGGGCACCCCTGCCCCCTCCCTTCCCGACCTTTCCCTTGTGTGTGTGTGTGTGTGTGTGTGTGTGTGTGGTGTGTGTGTGTGTGTGTTCCCGGGCGTGTGGTTGTGCAGTGTGTCCCGCTGCGGGTCCGCTGTGTGTGTGCGTGTGCTTTGTGTGGCACCTGTCAGCCTGTTCTCCCTCTTTCCCCCTCCCTTCCCATTTCCCTTGTTTGGGTGTTCCCTTGTGTGCCTCTTGGCTTCGTTTGCCCTTCTGCGGCCATGTCTGTGTCCCCGGTGCCTTCTCGGAGTTTTGACCATGGTGGGGGTTCGGCTGCACGTCTGTTGTGCTGCCCCGGTCCATGATGGTTTGGGCCGGTTCCCGGCCGTGGTCCCGGTCCCGTCATGTCTATTTTGGTCGTTTTTCTGCCCCGGCCCGTGGTTGTGTTGTTAACCCCCCCTGGGGGTTCCCTGTGGTGAACCGTTCACCCGTAACGTCTGAAATCACCCTTAGTCATGGGACAGCATTAACTCTAAAGTACTACTTTTCACCACAAGCAAAGTTTCCAACAAGTGACAACAGAAAGTACCATCTATCCATAGCAATGTTAACACAGCATGCCCTTTATACTTGGCTTTAGGGATGTGTATTTTGTTTTCATTAATATAATAAAAACAATGAAAATGAAATAGGGATTTTTAATTTTTGGTCTTGAATAATGAAAATGAAAACTTAAACATGAACAAAAAACTTTTGTTATTAGGAATTATTAGGAAAAACACATTTTTGCTGTAACTTCTTTATCTTTTGATTAGACATGGCAGGATTGTAACCCTAATGTAAGGTATTATGTATGCCACATTTCAGAAAGATTGGATGAAGGAATTCAATTTTATAAGCAGTTGTAATTTGTTATTTTACAAAAGTCTGCATACATATTCCTGGATGTAATGTCTTTTTCCCCAGTCTGATTTGGATGTAACATGGCAAGATTATGCAATTCCCCAATATTACTATCTCTGCCAGATTTCAAAATGATTGGGTAAAGGGTTCCTATGTTATAAGTGATTTATTTTTAAATGGATTTATAGGTGTAACATCTTTTTATTACATCCATTTTACATGACATTTGAGATGATTGTATCTCAGCTGTTCAGAATCATTGCTGCAAAATTGTAGAAAACTTTGAGAAAGGGTCCAAATTGTATAAGCATTTGAAGTTTTCCTCTTGAAGACTTTTGTTATTCAGGTGAGTAGCACGTGCAGTGCCATTCAGAGACAGGCTTGGGGGAGGGGACTGTAGAAGGGAGGCAGAGCATCCCAACAGACTGACAGACACATTTCACTGGCCAATTACTACATGTTTCCACCTTTACAGGATGACCAAGCAGTGGTGGCTTCAATTAGGTCATAGAGGGTAGATATGAAGCTGCCATTCTTTGGGCCTGGTCTTTGTCTGTGGTTAGTTCTGGCTTTGGTCAGAGCATTTTCTCAGACTTTGCTGGCATGGCTTGTGTGTGTGTATGTGCTAGAATTTACTGCAAGAGTTCAGCTAGCTACATAAATTCAATCCCCATGCACCTGGCATGCTTCCCAACATACTCCTGCCCTCTCCCTGGAAGTTCTCTGCAAGTTGACAGACACCCCAATTCACCTTTCCCACCCAAACTGAAGCCTGTGCCAAAAATCTGGGATGACAGATATATCCTGTGGCCAATTAGCTTGACATTTCAAAGACACCCTGGCTGGGACAAATTTGTGATTGCCTCAACTCTTACTGCATGCTTTCCAGGACAAATCCTAGGTGGCTCTGAGGTGGGCATAGAAGGAAAATAATTAGGACATCAGGAAGCAAGGTGGAAGCCAGGGAGAAGCATCCCAGCAATCAGGAGGCATGATTCACACATCCAGGATGGCCAGTTATCATTACAATCAGATTGTGCAGCACAGTGACAGAGGACATAAGATAATCCCTTTTTGGCTGTTTCTTAAGCAGATGCTTCCAACATCCCAGCAACAAGTGAGAGAGAGGGGTTGTGGTGGTCATAGCACAGAATGATATATGGGTGATATTTCTGTTGGCCAATTGGCATTACAAACACATCTTGTACCACAGTGACAAACATAAGAGAATCCCTTGCATAGGCTCATACTCTCCAGATTCTGTGAAGACTTATAACTTTAGGACCATTTATCAGATCCTTTTGATAGTTTGCAGAGATGCTCCTAAAGGTCTGAGATAAAAGCCTTCCAAATATCATATAAACTGGCTGGAATACCAAGATGTTACGTTCAGAAATGCATTTTAAAAAGTAAATCACTTATAACATCATGATCCTTTATCCAATCTTTCTGAAATATTGCAGATCTAGTACACCTGAGGAGGGGTATTATTTTGCTAATTGTCATCTAAATTGGATGGGATACAAAGATGATACAGTCAGGATTATGTACATATAATTTTATAAAATAACACATTTCACCTGCTTATGAAATTGGATCCCTTGGCATGCGCCGGTGTGAGTAGCTGGGAACCGCCAATGCTCCACTCCCTCAGCTCCTGAAACAAGCCACCGCGGGGCAAATAAAGAATAAAAAGTGCAGCTCCCAGAGACTATGTCGGGCAAGAACAAGTCCAAACAAAAGCTGGCCCAAGAGAATGTGCTCAAGCGATTCTGCCAGAGGAAAAGTGCTCAGGGGCCTAAAGCTCTGGGAAGGGACAACAGTGGGAAAAACATGGCGCTGGAAAAGTGTGAAACGGATGGGAAGCAGGCCTCAGCCGAACCAAGGGCAGAGAGTGACTCTGAGAAATCCCTGCAAAAGCAGCTGCTGAAAATGAACAAAGAAATAAAAGCAGAGATGAGGAAAATCAAGTCTGCAATTGATGAAGGGAACAAAAAGGTAGAGAGTTTAGTTAGAAGGACTGAGGTGGGTGAGGACCGAATCTCTTCTCTGGAGGACCAGTCCCTGACTTCGCTGGAACAAATCAATAAACTGTAGGGTGAGACGTCCTTTCTTTTACAAAAATGTGAAGACCTGGAGAACAGGTCGCGTAGGGGCAACCTCAGAATAAATGGAATTAAAGAGTCAGGAGGGACTGAGGGGGTGAATGAGCTGATATGGGCACTCCTAGTGGAAAACTTTCCAGAGGATGCTCATCTCCACAAAGCAGAAATTGACAGGGCCCACAGAGTGGGGCAACCCAGGCAGAAGGATACTGATCCCCCACCCACCCTATTATTGTCAAGTTTACTAAATTCCAGACAAAGGAGGAGATTTTAAGGAAAGCACGCATCAAAATGAAGCTCTCCTTTCAGCAGCAGGTGATCAAAATATTTCCTGACAATGCAGCAGAAACGTGAAAAAAAGAATGCAGTGGAATAAATACTTTGGGACTATGATAGAAAGAAATTTGAAGCCAAGATTAGTCTTCCCGGTGAGAATGATGATTATAGCAGAAGGGAGAAAGAAGTTTTTTCACAACCCAGAGGATTTGGAGACTTTCTTGGTCTCCCTGCCAGCATTCCCTAACCAATAAGTATTAGAAGGTTCAACATTAAGATATGAGGGGAAATATATTCAACTCATAGTTCTCTTTTTGAGTATAGAGAGGAGCTGTGAAAGTTATGAAAGCGACTTGAAATTAATATTTTGTACTTTAAACACTATGTTTAAAGATTTCTAAGGAGCAGGGGGGGAGGAAGTGGGACACGAGGGTTGTCTTACTTCTCTGTTGTTCTTTTCCCAGTGTATCCCAACAGGAGGGAGAGGGAGGATGCCTGGAGTGATATACAAATCCCAGACTGGACTGGGGACTCCCAAGGGGGGAGACTCAGAAGGGGGAGGAGGCGGAGGGAACAAGGAGGATAGAAAGAAATGTTAAACATTCACAGTTGGGGTTAATAATAGAGAAAAAATGTCAAGCAGTGTGGGGAGGAGTTGGCCCAATTTTTAAAGGAAAGCAAGGAAATCAGCCAAATATTGAGAGATAACATGTCTCCTAGTTCAGTGCAGTCAGATAGGAAAAGGCAGAAGACAGAGAGAATGTGTAATTGCAAGCCAAAAACCACTCATGGCTGAGTTTAAAACTGTTACTCTAAATGTAACGGGCCTCAACTCTCCTCAGAAGAGAAAGAGGGTCAGGAACTTGATAGAGGAACAGGGAGTGGATTTATTTTTCTTACAAGAGACTCGTTTGCTAGTCAGAGATATATACCGTTTTGCAAATGCTAATATTGGAAAGATATTTTTGTCCTGCTCAACAAAAAAAAAGGCAGGGGTGTTAATAGGTATTAAGAAAAATAGATCATTCACAGCACAAAAGATTGTCAAAGATAAAGAGGGTAGATTCCTATATGTTATTGAAAGCTGGATGAGAGGCAGATGACTCTAGCTAACATTTACGCTCCAAACGAAGGGAAAACAAAGTTTTTGAAAAATACTTCAGAATAATTGCAGAAAATATGGAGGGCTGGGTAATCATTCAAGGGGATTTCAGCTCCACTCTATCAAATCTAGACTACTCAAGGATAGGTGAACCAAGAAGTACACAAAAAAAGATGGCTCAGCTTGTAGAATCCTTTGGTTGGGTAGACATATGGAGATATATTAATGGGTTCACGAGGGACTACACTTACTTCTCCCCTACTAACAATAGTTACACTGGCATTGATCACGTTTTGACAACAAAACCAGAGGTACACAAATGTAAAAAATCATTTATACTTCCTGTGGTGCTATCCGATCATAACGCTGTAATCTCTATTTTTAGTGACACAGGAAGCGAGAGGAAAGGTACCATGGGCTGGCAAATGAAAAAAGGTATTATTAAAAATGAAAAGAACTGAAAATAATTACAGAAGGAATTGGAAGAATACTTTAAACTAAATGTGGCTTCAGTCAGCTCGCCAGCTATTTTATGGGAAACTGCTAAAGCTGTCATGAGAGGGAATATAATAGCCCTTCAGGCTAAATTGGTTAAAGATAGGATGCAAGAAATAAAAGAAAGATATGCTATCCTCCAAAAACTACAGGCACAAAATAGAATATCTCCCTCCAAATTACTGAGACAAGAGATAACCAAGAATAGGGAAATGATCAATGTGATAGAGTTAGAAAAAACAAAAGCTCAACTACAGAAGAAAAAAATAAAACCTTTGCAGAAATTGATGGTCTCCTGGTTAGGAAATGTAATCTTTATAAAATGATAGTGCTCCCAAAAATTTTGTATAGGTTCATGGTCCTCCCAATTCATCTCCCCAATACTTTTTACAAGACAAGCGATACCCTCATCAAAGACATAGTATGGAACAGTAAGAAACCCAGAGGAAAAAAATGGCCTTGACAAGAACATAAAACAAAGGGGGAATAAACTTTCCCGACATAAGGTTCTACCATATGGCAGCAGCTTTAGGAGCACTGCATGAGTGGTATCACAAAACCAATGCTCCAGAGTGGGTAGCTATTGAAAAAGCAATCCTCCAACTCAAATCATTAAAAGACATAATAGTAGATAAAGGAACAATTGGGGGGAAGCACAAACAGGAACATCTTTTAGTAGGAACGCTAATAAAATACTGGGAAAAGACCACAAAAAAAGGGGACACACTTGGAGGCTTCGCCCTTTACTCCCATAGACTCACTACATGTACAGGAATATATATATATGTACAGAAAATATATATATATTGTTTATTGCGGCCGAGGCCATAAAATTGAAAACATATACAAACAGCCAAACAACATTCAGAATTTAAATCACAAACTCTATCCACCCAAATTCTGGTAATAACACAGATTGTGTGCCATAACTCAGCAATCACTGCTCAAAAGGTTGCTTAAAGTGAAGGAAAAGGGTGAGAAGGTTTATAGCTGCTACTAAAAACTGGGATACAGCTTCTGAGGTGGGTAAGTCTTCACCTGTCAGGGCCAAAATACATACATTTTCGTCAGTATGACCTGGAAATTTCTGAAGAAAAACAGAAAGATATTTGAGGTGTATAAAGTCATATAGACGGCACTGGAACAGTCTATGGGAAGGTGTTTCCACATACTGCCAATCAAAAGGGCAAAGTCGCTCTGAGAAATCAATAGTGGGAAAACGGCCCTCCAAGACCATGGAAGACAAAGCATTAAATCTAACAGACATTATCAGATACTTGCCTCTAGGTGAAATTGATGAACACAAATAGGGGGCCATACAAGGACAGGACCTTACAGAGGGGAGGTAGTTTGCAATATTGCAAGTAGCTCTGATTACTGCCATCTTGTCCTCGAATTCCCTATCCTCAACCCTAAGCTTAAGATTCTTTAGCACTGCCGCCAACTCCTTCCCCATCCATTAATCTGGGCTAAACCCCAGCTGGCACAGAAATAACTCCACTGCCAGCCGCCACGAGCTCTTAAATGGATCATTGATCCAGTAGTTCACAAGCCCCCTCATTTGGGAGTTGTGTAGTTTCGCCCAGAATTTAAGGACACTGATCCAGGCCATGGTAGACCATCTAAGCTGCCCTGTCTCTTGTCTGATGGCCGCAAATGGAGTGGCGCTGGGAATCCTCAACAGCCTCTGGAGAAAGCGTGCCTGGACCCTATCCAATTTCCCCAGCTTAGACACGAGATGGGGGGCCCAGACCTCGGCCCCATATAACAACTGGGCCCATACTCTAGCACTTAGCACCTTACTTGATGGGAGTATGGCCCTACCCCCAGTGCTACTGTGGAGTCTGAATAAAGAAAAGGAGACACCCCTCACCGCAGACAATGCCTTCTCCAAGTGCCCCTTCCAAGACCCATCTGCATGAAAAGATAGACCCAGGTATTGGAAGGATTTGACCTGAGAGATACTATGACCATCAATGGACCACTGATGGAACTTATGGGCTCTGGAGAAAATCACTATTTTAGATTTTCCATAGTTTATCTATAACTAGTTTATCTGTAATGCGGAAGATGCAACAATTATTCTTGAAGGGGGTGTTTCTTCCCATCCATAGGATGAAGGAATTACTCCAAAACAATATTGAGGCCTTTCAATATCTTCAGCTTAGGAACCCTTGTACATCACCCCAAAGCAAAGAAGGTTTCTCCAGAGAACCAAGTAAACTGGAAAAGCTTCTGTTTATGCAAAATAAATCTGCGGGTAGGTTGGGCAGGATCTATAAAGAACTGAAAGATTTGCTGTACAAGAGGTCAATAGCATATATGGGGAAATGAAAGAAAGATTTAAAGATACACATTGGAGAAAAAGAGAAAAATAAGATATGGCACCACATGAGCAGATGCGCGTCATCACTGGAGGTCAAAGAGACTCAGATAAAAATAATTACCTTATATTATCTGACTTCAGTGAGGATGAAGTTTCGGAGTCTGGGGAGAAGAGGTATCTGTTGGAAAGGCTGCTGGGAACAAGGGAATTACCTGCACTGCTGTGGGACTGCAGCATAGTACAGAGATTCTAGAGGAAAGTCTGGAAAGTAGTAAATAAAGTGGCAGGTGTAAGTATACCGTTTAAGTCAGAGATTGCCCTCCTGGGATTGTATCCGGGGAAAAAAACTATTTTGCTCTGTCAAAAATCCTGTAAAGTGTTGTTTCTAGTGGCTCTAAATATCATCACAAGGCACTTGAAGACACAGGAGGACCTGTCCACGGAGGAATGGACCAACAGACTCTGGCACATGCTTACAATGAAAAAGCTGCATACAAGCCTTCAGGACAAGATGAACATCTTTAACGAGACATGGGCACCTATAGTCTGGGCATTAGAAGAGAGGGAAACTTGTACACTGGATCACCAACAGCTGTTTGAACACTGAATTTGACACTTACACAGAACACTGAATGGGGTTTAGATTCTTACTGTCCGACACTTTTTTGGGTTAGTGGGATGGGGTGTTTAAGGGACTGTTATCTTCAACCCAAGAAGCAGGGAAACACTGACTGCCCAGGCCCACATTCTAGTTACATCTGATATGTACGGTTGATATGAAATTGTTTGTACTGGATGGAAATTTGTCATATATGGAAAAAAACAATAAATTAAAAAAAATTAAAATGAAATTGGATCCCTTTAGCTCTGAAATGAGGGCACATATAATGCCCTCCATTGGGGGGGGGGGAGGATGAAACCCTGCCAAGTTTCATCAAAATCAGATGAGAAATCAAAAAAGTACAACCAACAATGTATTCTTCATTGAAACCAATGGAAATCAAAAACAAAAGTAATAGCAAAAAAGAAACAAAGACTAACAAAATATAATGAAAACAAATGACATTTTAATAATGAAAACAAAATGAATAACAAAAATGAAAGTGTTACTGTGCACATCCCTACTGGCTTCTGTTTGACCCTGTAATCCACAACTAACCCCAAGTATGAAGTACACTAAGAATCATCAGCATGCCATCATAGGTTTCTTTCATTTAGATTTACAAGGCAAGAGATTCTTCTTGTTACTGCCCCACATACACAGATGCTACTTTCTCCCTTCTCATAAGTAAAGGAGAGAAGACAAATGGGGAGGGGAGGACTATTTTTCAAGTATCTTCATCCTGCGGATCTGCAAGAATTACTCAATGGAATATAATTTTACTCAAAATGATAACTCATCAGTAGACCTTCCATGTTTTGAGAGACCCATTAAAGATAATTCTGAGTCATCGGGTATTTTCAGATGTTACGATCCCACGCTCAACCACGGTGAATACCCACATGGTGAGCAAGGGACCATAATGTCTGTAGGCCCGACAGGTGAATCCCACCAGATGTTCACCCCCGTGAATCACGGGTGGGAATCTCATTGACCATGCAAACGGCCCTCCTGCCAGGACGATGGCCGTTTTCATGGTCAATGAGATTCCTGCCCATGATCAACGGGATCGTCACGTCTGTCCCCTGACCACGGCCTGGAATCAGCAGATGTGCCCGCCACTGATTCCGGGCCATGGTCAATTCTACAGGGGTGGGCACTGCATCCGCAATGGCCGTGATACCTGCCCGTCTCCCAGGGGGCAGGCAGCCTAGGGAGCATGGAGGGGGCTGTGCGGCTGCACGTTGGCTGTGCAGCCCTGCCCCCTCCCACGATTCCCTGCCGGGATCAGCCAGCACGTCTGTTGGTCATGCAATTTTGATCCCGGCAGGGGATCAATTGGTGATTCCATGACAGGGCCAATAATGGCCTCGTCACGTCTGAAAATACCCATCCTCCTGAGAAATAGAGTGATGACAGCTTAGTCCTGGAGAGAGTCAAGCCACAACTAGAAAAAAAAAATATATAACACACAAATTTGCATGAATGACCTGAAATCCATGAATGTATCTCAAGATATGCACAGGTTTGGGAAATCTGTGGAGGCAACAGAGATTTCCTTAAAGAATAATATTATGAGATTTATTTTGTGAAACCGACACAGCTTCTTAGTCTTTGCAGGAATATTTCACTATTTATTATTATTATTATTATTATTATTATTATTATTATTATTAAGCATGTATATAGCACTAGCAATATACCTGGTGCTTCACAAAGTAATGGAATAGACATGGTCCCTGCACTAGGGCTTACAATCTGAGAGATGGGAGCGGAGATGAAGGAAGGGGAACAGAGGGAGAGACAAGGAGTGTAATATTAACAAAGATGCGAGGTCCCAGGTGCACGTGCTTGGCTAGGTTACATTGAGAATGATGACTGACTGGATCGTGTGATGAGGATATGAGTACACAGACCTCAGACAACAGATTGTACTGGCTGGAGGGTATCAGCAGGATTTAGGTGAGGGGAGTGAGGAGTCGGGGAAGGCATAGCAGATGAGGTGGGTCTTGAGGAGGTATCTGAAGGTACGAAGGGAGGGGATGAGGCGGATGTGGACAGGGAGGGAGTTCCAGGCATGGGGTGGTACAAGGGAGAAGGGACGAAGGTGGTTAGGGGAGCAGGGAAGGCATGGGAGGGCAAGATAGGGGACAGAGGAGGAACGGAGTTCATGGACTGGAGTACGGAGGTAAATTAGTGCATAGAGGTAGGGGGATCAAGGTTTTAAAGACCTTTATGGGTGAAGACTAGGAGCTTGTGCAGGATTTGAAGAGAGGAGAGGAGGGGCTGCATGTGATCAAAGCAACGGGCGAGGTGGATGACCCTGGAAGCAGAGTTTTGGACGGAGATAAGGGGAGAAAGGTGAGAGCGGGGGAGGTCAGTGAGAAGGAGGTTACAGTAATTGAGATGAGAGATGACCAGGGCATGAACAAGGGTTTTGACAGAGGAGACAGAGAGAAAAGGGACAATCTTAGCAATGTAATTGAGGGAGAAGCGAAAGGATTTGGCAACAGAGTCAATGTAAGTTTTAAAAGAAAGGGGTGAGTCAAAGATGAAACCTAAGCTACAGGCATGGAGGATGGGAAGGATGGTGACCCCATCAATAAGGATTGACAGGGAAGAGGGAGAGGAAGGATGAGGGGGGGACTTGTAATAAGAACTTGTATTGTAAGGGAACTTAAAGATATTGGGTTACCATGCTCTAGAACAGATATGTGGAATCTCTGGACCATGGATGAAATCCAGCCAAACAGATTTATTTGGCCCTTTTTCAATTCCTGGATCCAAGCATTGAAATCACTGAAACAGTGAGCTCTGAAGAAGGGAGGCAGAGATGAGGGCATGCACCCAGGGATAGGGCATAGATACATGATCTGGACATAGATACATGTTCTGGACATTCCTCTTTCTTCCCCCACCCTGAGCACACCCTCTAGCTCTTATCCAGCCCAAGGATCTTTTACTAAACTTCAAAGTGGCTTGTGGGAGGGGGGGCGTGTAAGAGGGGGAATGTCCCCCACTCCTACCATAAAAGATGGTTTCTGACCTAACAGGCATGTCCTTTTAGTGAATTTGTACCCATCCTGTTAGTTTATGGCTAGAGCCTGTTGGAGAATTCTGAAATGGTGCAAATTGTGAAGAAATGTTGACAGGGTAACAAAGAAAAGGATTGTATTTGCTTTTTAAAAAATAATAATAATTGATAACTAGCATCCATGGTGCCTTGTGCTATCATGCCAGCTATTCTGCATGAACGAATACGCATTCAAGTCGGTAGGGTCATATGCCCCACTCAATGATCAGACTCTGTTATCATTATCAGATTTATTTGGAATGGATCCCATAACCTCAGTTTAAAATCTGTAAACCTCTCAGTGAGATCTACAAAGCTTTAAGTAATTTCAGGATTGCAGTCTTAGTCAATGAATAGCAGAATGATTGAATTAGTAAATATAACACACATTTGAAAATACTTCTGGAATGTTTATAAATAGTCGAGAGATAAATGCTGTCATATTTAATAAGGTGTAGGTTTCCACCTGGTAGTATAACTAGTATACTACCAGTATAACTAGTATAGCAACAGCAACAGCAACAGCAACAACAAAAGAGTGTAAGAACTACAACTTTTAAATATCCCCAAGCTGGTGTTTATTCTAGTGACTTGCAGTACCAGAAGTGTTCTTTGGTTGTTGTTGCTGAAGTTGAATCTAGGGCATCACTTGCTGAACTAATTTTTTAGCTCTGTGGATACCACCAAGATCAGACTATAGAGGGAGACATTTTAAGTCTCAGTAGAAAAATAAAAAAAATTAAAATGTGATGGCTTAACAGAGGATTTTTATGCCTGACAATACTGCATTCTGAAAAAATAATATACAATGAATAAGTTGTTGATTCTTCATCAGATGTATTTATTTTGTTTCCTTTTGATCCAGGAAACCCCAAACATATTTCTGAAGCATATGTATATGTTCATGTTCTTGATGTTAATGATCATGCCCCAGAATTCTCCAAGTACTATCAGACATACGTGTGTGAAAATGCAAGAGCTGATCAGGTAAGTGGATGAAAAGGATGGTTAACCCATCTTTTCAATCTTAATATGAACTAAATGACATTTAATTTAAGATATTATTTGCTTTAAGTCATTTTATTTAAATATCTTAATACAGATTCAAAAGAGATGTTTTAAATTTCTTTTCAAGCTGTTTATATTGGTGAATGGGTTCAGGAGGCAGATATTTTACATATGTATTCCTTTACAATAAGAGGAAATTAATCAAGGAAATAATCCTAGCATAAGCAGAGAAAGGGAAATTAGTGGAATAAGCAATCATGATAATTTGTAGTGTCACAGAGGTAAAATACCAATTTGGACTGAAGTTCTCTGAAAGTATACAGAATATTTTAAAACAACCATTATTTATTACTTTATGAAATTTAGGTGGAATTTTATATATTCCCTTCCGGTCCTGATCCAAAAACACATCAATTCAGACTCTTATCCTTAAAATGTGCTACCAACAGGGATTTGACTCACTTTAATTGGGCTTGCATGAAAAGAGTCATTAAAGGATCAAAGTGCCCTCAAAAGCTTGAGTCCATTGTTCATGCACATTGTGCATGCACGGACAACACATGTGCACATGGCATGCACAACAGCATGTGCAATATATACATTGGGTGAAGCCAGATGAGCTTCAGCAGCCTGAGCCCCATTGTTAACAGGAGACCCGCTCCCACTCGTGACTATTGGGGGTGAGTACCCCAATATCCACCGTTCCTTAAACTTCAGGGGGAATTAGCTTAATTACTTAAAACAAGGTCTCCACGTGTTCAAAGGGATCAAGCTGAGGACAGTACGTGCTACAGGCAGTTTACGTACCCTCCCCAAATAGAAAGCAAGAGAGAGAGAGACAGGTGTCCAATAACAACAAGTTTACTGCTCTACAGAACAGAGAAACACAGCCCTGGTCTGACTGGTGGGATTTAAAAGGGGAAAACACAAGCAGCTTGTGGGGAGTATGGTAGGAGAAGGAGGCGGGGGGGTGGTGTTCCGGTATCGGCTCAGAGATGGGGAGTGAGAGAACATGAACGAGGGAGAGAGAGAGAGAGACAGGGCTTCCCCAGTTGGCTGGGAGAGGCTGGATCTGTGGTTACCTTTCCTTGCCTATTGAGATGGGACAGGCAGCCCACGGATCCAGCAGAGTTTGCAGGATGGAGGAAGGAGAAGGGGCAGACCAAAGTCTGGGAGATCTCTCAACTCAGACATGCACTGAGTGACCTGCACGTATCTGGGTCCTAAGATTTCTCAGCGGTTGAGGGGAAAACAAGGGACAGTTATTGGGTGCTAAACAAAGGATTTTGGGAGGCTACGAAGGGTTGTTCGGGGTACTCAATGGGTTAACAAGGGGAGAAGTCACAACTCTGAGTCATGGCTACCTGTCTTTTGTCACAAGAGGGTAAGCCCCCTCTCCTTAATGACTCCATTCTTTACTCCGAGGGCTCTCCCTTCCAGTCTTTTTCTCAACCTTAGGCTGGTATTTTTCTATGAGTGGTCCCTTTTGCCTAGGAGTTAGGGTGGTTGGGCTTGATCCTTATTTTCCATGCCCCCCCTCCTCTTGCATCCAGTGTGGGGAGACTATCTTTTTCCCAAGCCTCCTTGCCCTTAGTTACCCCTGAGGGCTTTGATGACCCCCAGGTCCAAGTTATTTGGCTATCACCACAAAGTGTGTGTGTGGGGGGTGTACATCCATTCTGGGGGGATGGGGACCACGGGTCCTGGCTAACAATTCCCCCCGTTGGGGACCTTTTAATCTCATTAAAATGGTCCCCACAATATGGGATGGGCCACACCTGAGCCTACCTAGCTCAATGTGTTGGCTCACAACATGTAAAAACACCAGCTGCTGGAAGATTTATGATCAATGTGGTCTGTTGGGTCTCTTCTTAAGACACTGATACCTAGAACCCCAGTTCAGCAAGATCCTCTTCCCTTTCACTATTGCAGGAAGGTATGGGGTTGGGTCAACATACCACAAGGTGGTGGGGGTGGAGTGTTCTGGGTGATGGAAGGGGTCACCAATGGAGGGGAGTGGAAAGACACAGGAAGGAGAAAGAAAACATGAGATAGTTCAGACCGGGGTACTTACAGTTAAACACACAATAATCAATAGAATTATAATAAAAATCAACAAACTTATATGCATAGTTACACCTCGGAGTAGGGCTGTAGCAGAATGTCGGAATGGTAGCTATTTCCGCTGGAAACAGCGTTTCCACAATTAGTGGTACGGTGTGGCAGAGGCTTTCATTCTGTTAGCTTCATTCTGCTACTTCTGCAGTTCCGCTAATTTCATTCTGCTACTTCCACAGGCTTCGCAAAATAGTGGAAACATGACATTTTCGCTACTTCCGCCATTCCGCCAGCACCACAAAATAGTGAAACAGCAGTTTTCCGACAGTTTCTGCAATTTTTCCACAATTTTGCAATTTGCAGAATGCCGGCGGAATTAGAGGAATGTCCGCAGAAAAGCCGCGGTGTGGCGCGGGCAATTCCGAAATGGCGAAATGGAATTGCGGTGCGGTAACAACTGCTGCTGCATCAGCCCTACCTGGGAGCTGCTTGTTACATCTACATTCTGGCTAGAGTCACCTGGGTTTCCTCCGGGGGGGGGGAGGTCCGGAGGAATTAAAGGTATTGCCACAGATTAATCTAGTTTTACTTACATGTGAGCCTTGGCCATGGCTCACTAATTTTCTTGACAGATCCTGCACGCTTAGAGGAATGGATCTCTTCTTAATTTTTGGTCCCTTATTCCAAATTTTACTTTACCAACTCTCCAAAAACCCCTGGCCATAAAAATGCAATTACCAATCTGCACCTGTAAGAAGGAGCTCGATTCAATGGGACAATTCCATCCAGGATATCCTATTTGGCATGATGGTCCATAACTTTCAGCTGTGAAAAGGAGCTGAAACAACTTAACAAACAAAGTTCCTTTGGCTGGAAGCTGGAACAACTACAGTGTGGCTAGGAGCGCGGAGAAAGCTCTTCTGCTCCCAAAGTCTCACGCTAACCGCCAGGCAGAAAGTTCTGGGTGGCGAGAAGCCTTCACTGAGGCATGAGTTCAAAGTTTGTGCTGTACCGCCGGAAAAACACCTGGTAACTGTCTCCAGGAAGGAAAGTTCTTTCGAGATTGAGGGGACGGCTTTCCATGATCTTTTTCCATGGAGCTGTGTCACAGACCGCTGGCTGTCTCGACTGGGAAGTGGTACCCCGAAGGCAGAGGTTCCAGACTGGTTATGGTAAACATCCGGATTCTCAATCTCCATTCCTGGTGCCAAGCTTTGGAATGACACCCTTCCCATCTTTTCACAGGGTTCGTCGATCTTTTTGTTGGCTCCTTTCCTGGCATGGGTTCAACAGCTACACTTTTTTCAACCGCCGCTCGCTACTGGATTTGCCTGATGAGATAAAAAGTCAGGGGGGCTTCTCACCCAGGGGTGAGGGTTAGCCGAGGACAAGGAGAGAGACTGAGGACATGGAAGTCCCTCCTTCAGAAAAAGGGAGAGGGGGGAGAGTTGAAGGGATGGACAGTTTTATGAACCTTTTTAATCGTCATCACTGACATATCCAATAAGGGGGTTGAATTCCCACATTTCTCAGTGGAGGGGGGTGGAGGGGAGTGGATGGAGGCTGATTTCCTTCCAGGACTGGATGTCAGTTCCCTGGCCTTCCCTTAATTACAACTCGGCCTGTGATGAACTGTATCACATGGGCATCTTCTCTCATAAACAGTTCCCATCTAGCGAAGCTGTTGTGGTAATACTTTACAACCACTCTCTCCACAACTCCCCTCCCCCCCCCCGGGGCTTTCCAGGTGGCCACCCCAGCGAGAGTTCTGTGTGGCCCTCCGGTCTCGCTATAGCAAAACCTTAAATGGAAGGTTTGCCTGATGATCAGGTTGCTTACCCTTGCGGCTAGTCTCAAGGCTGGATTGACTGAGACCCTGTTCCGGTGGTGTGTCAAGTGGGGGTACATCTGTCCTCTTGGTCTACTGAGCCTTACCCTCCTATTCATGGCTGCCCTGTGATGAGGCTGAGAGTTCTTCTACTGAGCAGGGGTGGAAGAGCTAGTCGAATCTAGGGCTTGGCTTGCCGTGGGCGCCACAGGTTTACCGGCCCGCTCCTTGAGCTGTGAGCTGTGAAAATACTTTCTCCATGGCTTACCTCTTTTACCTTCCGGGATTTCCACCTGGAAAACTACTGGACTAACTCTTGACTATTCTGGCAGGACCTTCCCATTTGTGTGTTAGGGAATGCTTTGAGGCTGAAAATTTTCGATACATTCGGTTAGTTCTCTCGACTAGCCCGGAGGAAGTGGGGTCTCCAGCTATGTGAAAGTGTTGTTTAATTCCCAAGGCTTTGCATAATTCCTGCATCACATCCCCGACAAAATGGGGTCCCATGTCTGAATCTATGCACCCGGGGAATGCAACATTTTGGCTGTTGTGCTGGCAGTGTTTTTACAGGGCAGTACTTCCAGTCATTTACTGAAGGCATCCACTATAACGAGACAGTATTTATTGCCTCTGGCTGTAGTGGGAAGGGGGTCTATGTAGTCTATTTGAATCCTGACCCAAGAACCCTCAATATGCTGGTAATTAATTGGAGCTTTAAGAGTCTGGCCATCTGCATTGACCATGGCACATGACAGACAATTATCACACCATTGGTCTACATCTGTTTTTAGCTGGGGCCACTGTCCTGGGTATTTTACCCTGTTTAAAGTATCCTGCTTACCTCTGTTCCCTTACTCGTGGACAAACTGTATAAGCTCCCCCCGTACATTCCCTGGGACGATCCAATATTTTTTACCCCCAGGATCGATTGCCCACCATACATCGTTGTCTTTGGTGATGGTGTATCTCCCTGTGCTGTCTTTTCCCCATTGTGCCAAGTCCTCTATTTCCTTGTCCCCTTCCTGTAGAGTGCCTAGGTCTACGGTGGTTACCCCTGATCTTAACATGCTGGCTCTCGTGGTGACTGGGGCTATGGGTGTTTCAGGGGAGGGTAAGTTCTCTGCAAGGTCGGGGGGGCTCACTCTGGGTGGCAGCTTCTTTTGCTAGCATGTCCGCTTGACTATTCCAAAAAGCTGCCTCAATAGGTTTTCTAGAATGCCCGGCAATATGTGCAACCCAAGTCAAGCCAGTTCAATTTTTAATGAGCTTGGCTATTTTAGTTCATTTTCCTGCATGGGCTACTGGTCTCCCATCAGAAGCAGCCATGTCTCTCCCTAGTCAAATTGGGAGCCAAGCTGTGGCGGCTCACGCAGTCCAGTCTGAATCCATATAGATGGCCAGGGAGATCTAGGGGCTCGAACTCAAGGACAGCCAATACATCCTGGACTTCAGCTGCTTGGATGGAGTGAGGGTGCACAGATCCCCTCAACACCCATCCATCTAGCACCCAAACTGATGCCTAGCCTGTTCTTGGTTACCCCTGTTCATAAAAAGATGATCCGTAGATGTACCACACCATTAACCCATTTCCTATTGCTTCCTCCTGATTTTTACCCCACTGTAAAGACCATTCTATGTGCTGGGGCTCGGGGAGTGGCAAGTATGCTCTTCCACTTCTACAAGTAAACCATAGGGAGCAGGGGTTTTCTTCTGTTCCCTACTGAACCCCACTCCCCCTGCCCGCCAATGCAAGGGTCCATTGTGCTATTCTGGGGCTACTAACCTGCCCATCCTGAAACTTGCCGGAGATGATGTATTTCAGGGGTGAATGGGGGGGGAGTTGAACTATTACCTTAGAACCCCCAATTATGTACTCCCAGTGCTTTAGGGCCCAGACCAAGGTCAGGCATGCCTTTTCGCAGGGGAGAAACCTTTGTTTCACCTCATCAAGCAGCCTAGAGGTGTAGGCTACTACATGCTGCCTCCCCATTTGCTGTTGATTGAGAGTGACCCCTATGCAAGTCACTGTTTCTGAAAATTGTATGAAGAAGGGAAGTTTGGGTTCCGGGTGAGCCAGTACTGGGGCTTGTGCCAAATCCATTTTTAGAGTTGCCAAAGCTTCTTCTTGATCAGTGCCCCAATCCCATGCCCATCCCTTTTTCAAGAGCTTGTACAGAGGTCTTGCCTTGTCTGAGAAGAACTCTATAAAGTCCCTAGAAAAGTTCAAGGTGCCCAGTATGGCTCTGAGGGAATGCAGGTCTGTGGGTGCATGTAATTTAGCAATCACTTCCACCCACTGGGTGTCTGGGTACCTTCCCTCTTCTCCCAAATTGATCCCCATGTATTTCACCTTCTTTTGCACAAGCTTTGCCTTGTCTCTATTCAACTTGAACCTGGTCTCTTGAATAATGGTGAGTACCTCCCTAGTTACTTCTGAAGTCCAGTTCCTGTCTGGGGAATGCACCAGGATGTCATCTACATATGATAAGACACACCTTCTTGATTTCAGCTTCAGTTTATCCCACATTTTTTGACACCACTGATTGGCAAATTCTGGGGGATGAATGGAAACCTTGGGGAGTTCTTGTAAAACTGTACTGCTGATTCCTGTATGTAAATACAAACTTGTACCAACAGGCTGGATGGAAAGGAATCGTAAAGAAAGTGTTTGCCAAATAAATGACAGAGTAACAGTGGGACTCTGCGGATGTCGCTGCTACTATCTCATTGTATTTAGCTACCACTGGAGCAAAAGGAGGAATCACTGTATTTAGAGCCCAATAGTCTACAGTCATCCAGTAAGTTGCCCCATATGCTTTAATAATTGGCTAGATGGGGGAGTTACAGACAGACTGCATCCTTACAATGATTCCTTGCCCTAACAGGCTATCTATTGTGGCTTGAATTCCCTCTTCAGCCTCTGCCGGATACTTGTATTGCTTTTTCGGCGGGGGATCTTTCTCCTTGATGAGCACCTCCTCCTCTACCTTCCCACACTCTGCCTTGTCCTTAATCCATACCTCAGTAAATTCCTGGGTCCATGGATCATTGGTCAAGGGGAGAATGGGAAGAGGTGCCTTATGGCAGAAACCATGGAAGGACCCCCTGAGACTTGCCACAGTACCCCATTAGCTAGGTCTACTGTTAGCTGGGACTCCTTCGAAAATGGAGCCCCGATGATCCAATTTCTTTTCCTTTATGGACACAACTTTCAATTGTTCCCTTCAGTTTGCCTAATTCAAAGGGAACCTTTTTCCATACCGGGGCTTCCTGAGTTTCCCCACTATAACCGCTGAGCACCATGGTTTTACCAGATGGTTCCCCTGTGTTGACCCAGTCTGGCCCAGCTCATGTCTACCAAGAGCTGGGCCAGAGTTCCTGGATTCCCAATGCTTGCCTTTTCATTTGGTCTTCCCCATCTATCAGGGTGTAGTCCTCCAAATCATCAGGAAAACTTCTCCCAGGCTTGACAGGCACTGGATTCTCTTCACAAGTGGTCTTGGAAGGGACATCAGTCTTTCTTGGGGGCTGACGCTTTATGTTGTCGCATCCCACGGAGGAATCTAAACATCTTAATAATTATTGTTAATAAGACACTCAACACAATAACAAGTAAAATTGGTTTGAGGTACTTGAGTAGTTGAATACCCGCACCTAAAATTGAGGAACCAATAGCAATTATCGCATGTACAGCAGAGGTAGCCATGTTTGCTAAGGAAGGCCATGCTGCAGAGACAGATGTACCTAATCTATTGAGCCACAAAGGAAAATCTCCTTCATGGATATCAATCCTTAATAGTTGCTTGACTTCCTGCAAGATATCTTCAATTGCATCATGTGTATTAAAAGAGTAATTTCTGATCTTTGCAATTTAGCTCTGATGCCAGTTAATAGTGGAAATTGCAAAGAAAAGTGAGGTACAAAAAATGTAACCTGAGAATGCATTGATCCCAAATTAGGAGGTAGGAACATTTGTTTACCATAGCAAGTGATTGTGCCATTCACGGTCACTATGGAGGGTTGCAAAGCTGGAATATTGCATTCAGATTTTCCAGCAAGCACTATATATGATCCATTTGTAAGGGAATCAATAAATACAAAT
>QEPC01002676.1:12688-23417 GCA_003113815.1 Sphenodon punctatus
TGTTTACCATGGACAAAATACAAAACAGCTTATTGAGTCAGATTGACGAAATGGATGAGAAAAAGGAAAAAAGTAGGAAGAAACAAAAAAATGACTTTGAAGCAAAATGGCTGGCGATCCTGGAAGCCATAGAGGGATTGGAACTACCCAAGAACGACAAGACATTACTATTTGATCGTTACTTGTGATTGAGAGTGCCCTGGTAGAATTGGGGGGAGGTTTGGAGTTGTAATTTTAGGTTGTTACAGGAACTGGACAGTATGTTACACCAATTTCAGAGAGAAATGATGTAAAGATACAAGAGAAAGATACACCGCCATAATAGAGACATGGACCAAAGCTGTAACCCAGGTCCTGGAAAAAGAATGTATTAGAGTATTGCAATATGGTGTATAAATGAAAAATGCTATCCAGAAAAATTATTGAATAAAAACAAGTTAAAAAAAAAAAAAAATGGACAAAAATTCAAAAAAAGGCAAAAATTGTACCAGGAAAATCCCCCTTTACTCCCATTGATATTAATGAGGCCAAAGAACTCCAGCTAGCTCTGAATCTGAGAAAAACTCTGAAATTGAGAGGGATAACTAAAATGCATCTATTATTCCTTAAGGGGAGGTTTATCCAGATACAGAAGATGGAGGAACTGACACAGCAAAAATTGGATACCCTTCAGTATTTACAATTAAAAGATTTATGCACAACTCAACAAAATATGGATAATTATGGGAGGGAGAAATTTTTTTTTGAAAGGCTGTTATTTGAGAGAAGTAAAACAGCCAGGAGAATGGGGAGACTATATAAAGAACTAAAAAATATACTATACAGCAACAGGAACACTTACATTGAAAAATGGAGTAAAGATTTAAAGATGGACTTGGGGGAACAGGAGGCAAAAATAATGTGAGAGCACATGCATAACTGTGCCTCATCGTTAGAAATTAGAGAAGCACAGCTAAAACTGACCATGAGGTTTCTCTTAACTCCATACAGAACAAGATACATGACACCAGGGGGCAAAGCGCTCTGCTGGAGAGGTTGTGGGTGTAGAGGGGACTACTTACATTGCTGGTGGGGTTGCAGCAAATTGCAGGTCTTCTGGGGAAAGGTATGGAGAGTGGTGAACCGACTGGCTGAGACTATGGTTCCCTTCAGACCTGAGATAGCCCTGTTGGGGTTATATCTGAAGGGGGAGAGTTAAAAGGCAAAAAGTCAATCCTGCAAATTACTATTTTTAGCTGCCATAAATATAATTCTAAGGCACTTGAAAGACCAAAGTGAGCTCCAGATGGAAGAGTGGCTCCAGAGACTTATCTTTATGTTCTCAATGGAAAAACTCCACTCAGGGTTACATGGGAAGCTTAACAGCTTCAAGGAGACCTGGATCCCCATTGTGCAGGCTTTGGATAAAGAATTGGCATGGAAGAAAAATCTCCACACCCTTTTTGATGTTCAGTTCTAGACGTTCAATAAGGAAAATGCACAATTCAAGAAAACTGATTGACATGGGTTAGACTCACTTCTGAGCACAAGGGTTATCATATCACTCTTTAGTAACACACGCACTAGGTTTTGCTTTGGCTAAAATTTTAAGTTTTCTTTTCTTTTGTAGTTGTGCTATTGTAATGTTCGCATTGAATTACTGTGTAACACGATTATGTTTAAAATCAAAGGAACTATGTTATTTTTGAAAATATCAATAAAAATTAATTTTAAAAAAACCCTCCAGTGAAACATTCACTAGCTTTGCTGTGCACATAGATAAGGCAATAAATAATAAGACCATGATCCTGAAAGTATGGGACTTAGTATATTCAGGATTGTTGACTAGGGATTGATCCTTTTTGTTTTTATATTATAACTTGCCATCTTTTCAAAAGACAAAATTGCCATAACAAATATAAAATGTAATGCATGTAACAAAAATAGATAATTTGATGTACATTACACAGCTATACTGCTAGAATATTCTAAACCAAAATGTGAGATTTGCCAGATAGATTGGGATTTATTTTGTATAGTGTTGAAATTATTATTTTTTTAATGGCTGTGATTAGGTTAGTGGTGTTATTTTTTTCCTAGGAGGTATCAATAATTAGCAAATAAAAACAAAGCACATTAATGCGGGAAGCAATAGTAAGACTTGATTTCTGTGTTTTTAACTTTTGTGATTAGAAAACAGAATATCCTGCCTCTGCAAGTTTACCTAGCATTTTGGTAAGTGCAGAACTAGGCTTTTTAAAAATCATTGCAAGATTTACTAGTTAATCTTTTCTAGATACTCTATCTTCCCAATAGACATTTGTTCCCCTGAATCTCCATTGAAATTCAAATTTAAAAACAAATGTCAGAGACACATCTTATCTGTTTTGTATACTGTGTCATTATTCTTCCCTCACTAGATTTTGAAAAGATTCCGAAGATAGATGGTGAAATATAACACAGGCCAGTCAGTCTTGCAGGGAAGCTCATGCAAGGTAAATTTGACCTCAGGTTTATCTTGCCTTCATATGATAAAACAGAGAGTTTATGTGCATGAGAATAATGGAAAGTAAAGAGAGCAAATATACTTGAGATAAGGACTTATCGTTCATAAAGAAATACAGCCAAGACAAATGTCTTGCCATACTATGTCTATTTATCCTAAAACTTTGTTTACAATATTACTATCAAGATAATTTTGAAGGTTGCTGTGTTTAAAACACAATTTTGCAAATATTTAAACTGCTCCTAAGTAACAAAATAAATAAATATCTGTTCTAATCCATAGTTTTGGGCTCATGCTTTTATAATCATGAAAACTTTGTCATGTTTAAATAGGCTTCACTGTTCAAACCACTTGCTCTGACATACTACAATTAGTTATAATCTGTAATGACCTTTCTTGATACTTTCATGATACAAAAGCATCAGCGCAAAAATTGTTTTGAAATCTTTGTATAGCTACATCTTTCAGTGATCACACACACACACACACACACACAAACACACACACACACACACACACACNCAGTAACATCCAATGACAACTCATCCACAGGGGCTAATGTATAACTTTTCTTTTTGGCCAAGATTTTGGCAAGCAGGAATAAGGGTTAGGATGGTGGTTTTTAGAGAGATTTTCCTATGTCCTTATGCAGTTCTATTTTTATATGGTGTTAATATTGTAACCTGCTCTGAGCCTTAGGGAACGTGCCGAATGCAAGTCCAAACCAACCAACCAACCAACCAACAAACCAACAAACAAACAAAAATAAATAAATGCATTTAAATAATGGGGCAAATCCCCTCCAGCACATCCTACCCCATTATTCCCTTCAGGTACCTTTCACCAATCCCACAAAACCTACAAAGAGGAAAAAAATCCAGTTGCTCCTGTACTGTTTGGGATCTCTGAGGTACGACTGAGATGACAGCAAGTGTTCCTGTTACAAAGGGAAAGCCCTGCTTCAAGCGGAAGTCATGGACAGCCCCCACACTGCTTGGAACATCGAGGCATCCCTGACCACCATGGTGAGGGAGTAGGTCACGCCAGGCGCGCCCTTCACCAAGGGGTGTGTGGTGACAGACAACACTGCCAATATATTGAAGGTCGTCCATGATGGGGGCTTCACCAGCATCCCTTGCACCGCACACACCCTCCATCTTGTGGTCAGGGATGCTCTGGGCTTGGGGGAGAAGGGGATTGGGGCAGGCACCCTTAGCTCCCTGATTAAGCATGGGAGGAAGCTGGCCAGTTTATTTAACCAGAGCATGAAGGGCAGCGACCTCCTCCGGGCAAAGCAAGCAGAGCAAGACTCCCCAGTACACCAGCTGGTGCAGGATGTGTCCACCAGGTGGAATTCCACGTTCCTGGTGCTCGAGTGGCTTCTTGAGCAGAAAGCTGCCTTGCATCAGGTTCAACTGGTAATGGACAGTGGGGCACCTCCAGGGGACGATGGGGTGGAATGGAAGATCCTGGCTCATATGGTCTTCATGCTGAGATTGTTCCTGGCTGTGACGGAGACCATCAGTTCCTCCACAGCCACCATAATCCAGGTGACCCCTCTCGTCCAGAGTCACCTGAGGTGGCTGTAGGAGCTTCTCCAGGGTTGGGATTGTGGCCCTCGGGGCAGGAAGTCAGTGGGTGAGGTGGTTACCCTGGTGCGGCAGCTGAAGGCAGGGCTGAAGGAGTGGTTGGATGAGCTCCTGCAGCAGGCGAAATACATTTTGTAAATCATGCTGGAAACCATTCCACGTTCCTGATGCTTCAGCAGCTTCTCAAACTTTGCATCAGGTTCAACTGGTGACAGAGAGCGAGGTACCTCCAGGGTACGATGGGGTGGAATGGGAGATCCTGGCTCACACGGTCTTCATGCTGAGACCATTCCTGGCTGTGATGGAGACCATCAGCTCCTCCACAGCCATCATCAGCCAAGTGACCTCTCTGGTCCAGAGTCTCCTGAGGAGGCTGGACTCTGGAGGAGATTCTCCAAAGGTGGGATTGTGGCCCTTGGGACAGGAAGCTGGTGGGTGAGGTGGTTGCCCTGGTGTAGCAGCTGAAGGCAGGGCTGAAGGCATGGTTCGATGAGCTCCTGCAGTGGGTGGAATACATTTTGGAAACCATGCTGGACCCCAGGGTCAAGGGCAGCGTGCCACACCAGACAGCGCTCTATGGGCACTGGAAGGATGACCTGGTGGAGAGAGTCCGTCAGGCAGAGAGGGCTGTGGAGAGTGCACAGCAACAGCAGAAGGATGCCCCTGGGGATGGTGGGAGTGGGAGCTCCACCCATGCCAGCCTTCAATGCCCTGCCCCCACCGCCAAGCCCCAAGCTTTCCTGGCCTCTGCTGCTGCCACTGGGTCTCTGCCTGCAGGCCATGACAACATGTGCAACCCCGCTTTGGGCACTGGCAAGCACTACTTGGTTGGGCATTGCAGGCTGCCAGGCATCAGTGAAGCAACGACAGAGGCCTGGCCTGGGCTTGGTGGATGGCACCCCTACTTGACTGGGCATTGCAGGCTGGCAGACCTCCAGTACTGCTAGCTCTATGCTGGGTTCTCCTGTTCTAGTCACCACCATGGCAGGAATGACAGGGCTACAGTAGTGGCTGCCGGTGCCCAAAAAGGGTTTGCACGTATTGTCATGGCCAGCAGGCAGAGACGGGCAGCTCAGCAGAACATCTGCTTTCAGCAGCCTTTGCGTGGGCAGCAGCATTGCTCATTTGTAGGAGAGGACAGGAGTCAAGAGACTTCAGTTATAATTCCTGGTTTGGAAATCCTTTAACCTCTCTGCATTTCAGCTTTCCCAGTTCTAAACCAGAGAGCTACCATTCTGGGAGCTCACAGGAGAAAGAACCTGTCTGGGAACTAAGCTTGGGGTACATCGTTCAAATTGCTGTTGCGTATCCAGCCTCTTTGCATGGTGAAGAAGAGGACTCTTAAATGCTTCCCCTTCTTCAGAAGAACTTAGGCTCAGCACTTGGCCCCCAGGCGTTCCTGCCCAATTCCTGTTGGGGGCATGGCTGACCATCTGAGACCCACTGATGCCTACCAGCCTGTAATACCTGGCCAACTATGGGTGCCAGACACCAAGCTCCAAGCTTTCCTGGCCTCTGCTGCTGCTGATGACACTGGATCTCAGATGGCCAGCCCTGGCACCACTGGCACCCCTAGGGACCAAGGGCCAAGCCTGCCTGCCCAGGCAACCCGGGGTGCCAAGCGCCAAGCCTTCCTGGTCTCTGCTGCTGCTGCTGCTGCTGCTGCTGTGTCTTAGATGGACAGCCCTGGTGCCACGGGCATCCCCAGTGGCCAAGTGCTGAGCCTGCCTGCCTGGGCAATCTGGGTTGCCAAGCACCAAGCTTTCCCAGTCTCTGCTGCTGCTGGGTATCCGATGGCTTGCCATGCTGCCATGGGCACCCCTGATGGTCCCTAGAGCACAACAAGTTTCCTGGCGGGACCAAACATTCCAAACGTTTGGGGGGGTTGAACTGTGTGGGACCAAACCCACGAACCTGAATTAAGTTTTTAGTCTGAACACCCAAACGTCTGAACGTCCGAACTCCATCCTGTTCGCACATCCCTAGTTCTCTACCCCAGTATGTGGGTAATTTCTGATGTTATGAAAATGCCTTTCACCACAGTGGATCACAGTGGATTCCCTGTGGTGGTGGCATTCCTGCGAACATCTGTTTGACCCTCGCCAGAAGCTCACCACAGTGAATCTCTGGCGGGGGTCAATCCTAGCCAAGATTCTGGACCTCCGGTTGGCCAGAGGTCGAGAACTGTGGTTAGCTTGTCCACGATCCAGAAAGGGGCAAACATAACATCAGTTACCTTGCCCTGTTCCGGAATTGCGCCCCAAACCACATCTTGCCATGGGCGGGCGGCCGAGGTAGGGCGGGGGTGTGCGGCCACATGTTGTGCCGCGCAGCCCCTCTCCGAGTCCCCACAGTGATGGAGCCAGCACGTCTGACGGACGGCTGGCTTCATCATGGACCAGGATCTGAGAGAGATCCCGGTCTGAGGTTAACCGTGGTGGACCTCTGGGCCCATCACGTCTGAAAATACCCTGTTTGTGGCAGCCCTGATTAGGGCTGCCACAAGCTAAATTCCTGCTTGAGAGTGATTTTGCCATCTTGGGAAATGAGATAAATGCCCCGACAATTTCTTGATAACAATACAATTTCTCACAATACCACAAAGATACATCCTGATTTACTGACTTTCCATATTCCATTTACTGTGTGCTGTTCATTTACTGCTTGCTGCATTGCCAAGGATACTATTTACTTCCAGGTTTCTGTCTGTTTATTCTACTGAATTTCTGAGTCAATCATTGTGTGAATAGCCCACCACTTCCTCCTTCACCTGCCCAAATACAGTTTGAAAAATAGTGCCTCCTTTCAGAATTGTTGTATGTTGTTCCCTCTGCTTTGATCAATCTTCAACTGGTTGCAAATTTGTAAAGGAAACTACATACCAGTCAATGAGTGATAAGGAAACACAAGGGGAAATGGAGTACAGGGAAGATTGAAGAAATGCGATATTGAGGCAATATTACCCCTCGGAATTTGAAATTGACAGCAAAGCAATAAACTACAAAGCAGTAAGTGGCAAAGTGGTAAACAAGATCCCGGTAAGCTGTTAAACATGACTCAAAAAAAGACACACCCACTCATTCGGAAGGGGTGCATAGAAACAAGCAGTGGGACCCCATGTGGAAGGTGTCAAATTAGCTCGAGCTGGCCTCATAGAAATTCCCTTCAGAAGACCAGTCTCATGCAAAACACCCAGCCTAAGAAAGAAACAGGAGGAACTGGTACTTAAAAGATATTGAGCAATTGAAATACCAGGCATCTCTTCCTTTTGTGTAACCTCCAGAGATAGGATCCTCCTGCCTACCACAGTACCCTGGTTAACAGTCTTCCCTTGACCCTTTCAGTGAAAGACCCCTCAGGATAAGGGGATACCAATGCACCTAATTCTCCTACCCCTCCATCCAGCCTGATGTTTGCATCCTTTCAGAATTGTGATGACTCAAAAACACCCTTCTTCCTATCTGAAAAGATCCCATCCAATGCCCATTGCTAGTCTTTGTCTACTCCTAGGCTCTCAAGCACCCACCCATGAAGTGTCTTTCTAGTATCCAAATACCCATTGTGAGTTTCTGTGTGGCTTTAACCCCTGGTCCCTACAATTGACATGAGCTTTCCACTGTAGAGTTGAGTTGCTTTTGGACGTGGATACACATGGGTGTCCTGTGCGAATCTGCTCCAAGGGTCTCCCAGGCCTAAGACTGTCCCCCTTCCAATCCCAACTCATCACAGGATCACTGGGGCTCACCTGTCCCCTTCGCAATGGAAAAGGAGAGGTAACCCATTTTCTACCTTCCTCCTTCCCCTTCTTTCTCTGCTTCAAACTCAGGCTTGGAATTTCACCCCCCTCCTCCTTGAAGACTTCTTTGCTGCCCACCTAGCCAATCTCACTCTCTCCCTCTTGTTTCTGACCTTGGGCAGACTAGCTTACTTTCTGTTCTCCATGACCTGGAGTTCCCCCTCCACACTGCTTAGTTTAATCCTGTAATCACTAGTCCAGACTAGGCAGCCCTGTTTCTACATGTCTCACTGTACTGTGTCTTGTTAAGCCCTGATGAACAAACATCCACTCTTTCTTTAGAATATTTCTTGTTTCTGGCATGTCTCTTTGGGAAGTAGGAATGTGTAAACAGAATGCAGTTCAGATGTTTGGTCATTCAGTTCAAAACCCGAGTTCGGGTTTGGTTGTTCAGTTCCTCCGAATTTGGCCGAACATTCAAAAATAGTGCTATTGATACCGATACCGAATTCAAAGATTTTTTCGGTATCGCTTTCATTTGGCCCTGAAACAACCCTTGGTCTCCACCCCTGGTGCCAGGAAGTCTGCTCCTCAGCTGCCTCCCCCTTTCAGTCATGTTTTTCCCACCCGAAGTCAAATTTCCCCACCCCCGAACTCATCTGAACTCACCTAAACATGACCGAACTGTTCAGCTGTTTTCGAGTTCAGTTCGGACATTCGGTTAGGATGTCCGAACAAACCGAGTTCGGTCTGAACTCTGAACATCCGAACCGCGTTTGCACATCGCTATTGGGGAGAAGAGGGTAGGCCAACGGGTTGTAGTGTGCCATGACCTCAGACTGAATCTCTATCATGCAGGAACCCTAGGTGATTGAAAAAGGTTAATTCCCTACATTTTGAGTTTGTGCCTGGACAGTGGGACCTTCCCCCTCTGGGACCCCTGTGTTCATGCGTGGATAAAGGGTCATGATGCAAGTCCTTTCAGGATTATGATCTTAAAGATGTGCTGGAGAAATAAGAAGGAAAGATTGCTTTGTGGTCTCTGTTTCAAGTAGACTTATCATTGCTAAATGTTACTAGATTTGGGAAGAAGGACTGGAAGAATGAGGATGGGAAGTACTATAAGACTGGAAGTGGTTTTTTTATTACCAAAGATCTAGCTACTAGAGCTGATATGAATATCAATGGCAATTATGATATCTGACCACTTCACCCACTTTTGATTATGTCTGATCAAGCAAATATGAATCACTTCTCAGTTCGCTTCATTTCTTGAAACAAATATCAATTTCAACAAATTCATTTGTGACTTTTCAAATGAAAAGCCAGGAAAAAAAGTTTGGGAGGAAAAAAAAACAAATTCACCACATTGGGGGTGGGGCTGGGGGGGTGCACCCCCCAAAAAAACCCAACCATTAATTTTTTTTAATGAAATTTAAACATTTCAAACACACACCCAGAGAGACTGTGGTCCATCCTGAATCTGAGCTGGCGTGGGTGTCCCAACCCCAACCCCAAGTGCTTGTAGACAGTTAGCAGCATGACAAGGTAGGTGTGCACATGATCCTCTCCCTCCTAGAGCCTGCCTCACTGACTCTCATACCCCCAACGCCAGTCCCTGCCCCCATAGAGCCCACCCACAGACCCCCACCTCCCAACACTGTTGCCTCCCCACTAGAGCCCACATCACTAACCTCCATTCCCCAACAGCAGTCTCTCCCCCATAGAGCCCACCCCACTAACCCCCATACCCCAACACCAGTGCCACCCCCACCCCACCCCCGTAGAACCCTTCCACAGATCCCCATCCTCCAATACTGGTAAGAACTGGATTCAGAGGCTAGATCCAGGAACTAGGTCTGGAAAGGGGCCATCTAAAAGCTCATCACAGGCCACATCTGGCCCACGGGCCTGAGATTCCCCACCAGCCCACCCTGTGTTAAGACCAACTTTCTTCATGTTTCAACTTTGCTGTCCCCCTCTTCCTTTCTTAAAGAACATAATTTAAATTTGGACTGTACCATATCTGTGTATAAGAGTTAATTTTATATTGATGTAATATACTGTATGCACTTTAAAATGTTTTAAAATCATGCCTTTCTTGTTACCAGTTATGCCAACTGACATACCCTAAGTACAGCACAGAAGTCCGCTGTGCCAAGGTAATATCAAATGTATAACTCAAATAAATAAATAGAATGTAAAATGTCAGAGTGTAGACTGTTGAGACTAGTTGTATGTGGAAGTGCTTTGAAGTGTAATTTGCTTAGATTTTTTTTTATGTCTTTTGTTTTACATATCAATGGCAATGTGTAGGAAGGGATGTTCTACTCCAAATAAGGAACTAAATAAAAGACTTTCGTACCTTTGAAGATGGACAAAAACCAGAAATCTGGTTCAGTGGAACGTTTAGTGACTAACATACATTCTTGAATTAAGTTATGTCTTTTGCCTGCCAAGAGCAGTATATAAAGTTTGATAGAATAGAGCTCTTTGTTCTACAGTGTCTCTTGAGATACTGTAGCTCTGTCCCTTCTCTGCAAAGAACTTATAATCTATCTTGAACTAAGGACTATCTTAGTTCCTCTTTGTAACTTTGAAACTAAGAAACTAATATTGTAAATGTACCTGTCAAGGCTGGATCTTGAGCTCATGCCCCTTGAGATGCTAGACAGGCTCTCCAGCGCCCTGCACCACCTGGTTGACTGTTGAGGGTGTAGGGTTTTCCTCCTTCTGTCCCCTTTGTATACTTGCTCCTTGTGTGTCATGCCCCTTCCCAGCTGTAGCCAATTACCTTAGTCCTGCCTCCCAGCTTCCTGATTGGCCACAGGAAATATTTAAGCCTTGGTGTGGCCACAGGAAGCTGGTGGAGCAACATCTCTTACGCCCTTCTTCTTTGGTATACTTGAGGCATACTTG
>QEPC01002676.1:28699-46026 GCA_003113815.1 Sphenodon punctatus
GGGGGGGGGAATGGCACCAGGAGGTGGGAGGTGGTGGTGGTGATGGTGGTGTGAACTGTAGGAGATATTCACAATAAATGCATGGACACCACAGTCTCAGTCATTTATCTGTTTATGGGCCCAGGGCTGGGGGCAAGGGGCATCTAGGGGCTCACCCAGAGTTCTGGTGGGGGCCCCGGGTTGGTGGAGATGGTGGTGCGCAGCCTCACACCTTGGCCCCCCGGCTGATCTGCCTCGTCACGGGAGCACGGATGTGCTTTGCATACCGGGACTCCCACGGGTTCTCTGCATTTACATAGAGAAGCCCGGGGACAGGAGGGTGCCTGGGCATGGGGTAGTTAAGGGCAGCCCCATCGATAGTAGCTCGGGGTAGTTGAGGGTAGTCCCATGAGGCACCTCCAGCACTGCTTGAGGGCCCTGAGGGCCCTCTCGACCACAGTCCTGCTTGCACATAGGCGGGTATTGTACAGCACCTCCACAGGGTTCCTGGTGACTTTCTAGGCCTTCATCAGCCACCGTGTGAGTGGATAGTCTGGGTCCCCCAGGATGCAGGGGGGCTTCAGCTCCCCCTCGATCCAGGTCATCCCCATGTCCGCGAAGTCCCCATGGTAGATCCGAGCATAGAAGGGAGAGATGGTCATGATCTGAGCATCGTGGCTGCGCCCAGAGTGGCCCATGTAAATGTCTATGAACCACCCCTAGTGGTCCATGACTGCCTGCAGCTGCAGGGTGTGGTACCCATGTCGGTTGACATATTCCATGGCCTCCCCATCGGATGGGTGGAGGATCTCAATGTGGGTCCCATCCATGGCGCCCATGCAGTTTAGGAAGCCTCCAGCCGCAAAGCTGGCCATCACAACTTTCTGGTCCACCAGCTGGATGTCTAGGTCCAGGAGTACGCACTCCATGGCCTCGCAGATGTCTCTCAGGATCCCAGTGACGGTGCTCACCCCGACGCTGATGTGATGTGAGATGGACATGCAGAAGTCAGGAGTTGCTAGGGCCCAGACCCCAATGGTCACCCGCTGCACCATGGGAATTGGTGTCCGCATGGGCGGGGGGGTGTTGCCACTCAAGTCAGGGTGTTAACAGCTCCGCAAGTTGCAGAAAGCTGCACCTGTCCATCCAAAGGTGCGCTCTCCAGGTGGCCTCATCCCACTGAGCCAGTGCCTTGGACCATCACCCCTGTGCCCGCTCCGTGACCCATACCCACCGGGCAATGGGCATAGCGAGCAGGGCAGCACAGCCCATGGTCTCCCGGTGGCACTGGAGCTGGATGGCTTCTTTGTGGAGCACAGCAGCCCGCTCCTGGGCATGGAGGAGGGCCTGTCATGCTGTCCCAGACACCCGCAGGTCCTGAACTGATCCAGGGAGCGCCTGCGCCCATGGTGGGCTCTCCAGACTCTAGCAGTGCTCCTGGCCATGCACACCTACAGCTGGGTGGCCAGGTGCACCGCTGCGGTCTGGGTACGTAAGAAGTCCATGTGTGAGCGGTACCACTCTGAGCAGACTGCTAGGTGCATTTTGCAGGTGCACAGCCATCCCAGCTCCATGGTGAATGGTTCCCCGCGTGGGTTGGAGCCGCACCCATTGTAGGCTGGTGCCTGTGTTGACCCACCCCCAGGTCGAGACCTGGCGACCGTGGGGGGGGGGGTCACATGTGTCCTCTCTGGCTGGCGGGGCCAGCTCCTCCAGGGTGACCAGGGTGGGGCGGCAGCAGGCACCCCATTGCGCACACCTGCAGTCCCTGCACGGGGCCTGATTAATGGTTCAGCCTGCACCCGGGTGTGTGGGCAGAAGCTGCATTCCTGCTGTCATCACCTCCCACTTCTCTGTGTTGGCTTCCTGTTATCCTAGCTGCCCTGATTAGCATGTAGGCTGTCGTGTATGTGTTCTTGGTTCCAGAAGCTATGCTGGGTCCGCATGCCATGCCTCGCTCATTTTCCATGCCCTGTTGCAGCCTGTGGCCTTATCGCTTGGCCTTGGAGCTCCCCTGCTTCCCCTTCTGTCCCTTCAGGGTTTGTGGAACCCCTCTTTCCTTGCAGTTAGTATCATCTGCTCACTGGACCATGGCTGGCAGTTCTTCCCCAGGGCTCGTGGGCCCCACCACCCCTGGCGTCCCCCCATAGCTGGACCTTCCACGAGACCATGGCCCTGTGTGACCTGTGGCATTCCCCAGCAGTCCAATTGCTCCTGAGCTGCCCGGACAGCCTCACAGGTGCCTATGGGAGTCTGAGCTCTGGCCTGCACTACTTTGGCTATGAGGTGAGTGCCCGTGATTGCCGGCTGCATGCAAATACGCTGGACCTGCAAACCTTTCCAGATGGGCTCATCCCAGAAATGAGATGCTCGTATGTGGGGTGGTCGACTGCAGAGGCCATGTCTGCTCTCTGTGTGTGCAGTCTAGCCACCTAAATGGCCTGTCTTGTGAAGGGGGGCCCTGCCCTGGCTGTGTCCTTCTTTGGCTGTGTCCACGGGGCCCGTGGGTACCAGTGGTCATGTGGGGTGGTCTATCACCGCCTGCTGGAGTTCGGTCACCTTCCGTGGCCCCCAGCTGCTGACTATGGCTTGTCAGAGCCAACCGGGGCAGAGCTAATGGTGCTGGCTGGTGTGTGGTCCCAATCTAATGTCCAGGTGGGGCTCTCCGTACAGGATCCCTTCGAGGCATAGTACCTCATTTCCCACCACATGTCTGCGCTGGGATACCATTGAGGCATGCTTCATTAGCCCCACTTCATGCACCTGGTGGGCCACCTGGCCCTGGGCCCCTTTGTGGGCCCCTGCATCTGACTGTAAGGCCGCCTGTGTCTTCCGAGCTCTGGATGATGCCCCCACTATGAGCTCCCGCCTCCGCCCTGATGCCGTGGGTTGCTGCCCTCTCCCTCCATGCTGTCTGGGGGTTGCTGCTGTGCTGACTAGTTCCTGGGGCTCCACTGCCCCTGCCTGTGCCTCTGGACCCCTCCATGGGCCCACCCTGTCCACATCTGCAGCCATTGTTCCCCTCCGTGGCTGCCTTCTACTGTGGGTGTGTCCTGATCTCCGAGCCAGTTCCCAGCACCCGGGGTGCTGCTGTCCTTCATAGCCTGGGGGTGACCCCCCCTGTGCCTGTACCCCCACCCCTTTTGGGTGACTCTGTGACCTTGGGGATCTGGGACCACCGGACTGCACCTCCCGGCCTCTATCCAGGGTGTGTGTGTGTGGACTGGCTGCACTACTCCTCGGCTCCGGCTAACCTCCATCCCATTCATTGCACCGTCGCCGGCACCTGGGGTCCCTGTCAGCCTCCTGGACCATTCCCGTGCTGCTTCCTGGTCCATGTTGCCTCCCCCTGTGCCTGTGCTCTGCCCCTGAGTGGTCCCCCCGTACCATAGCTGCCTGTGTAGCTGTGTGTTTGCCCGTGCAGCCTGTGCTGTTGTCAGGGTTCTGGCTGCTGTTCCCCATGTCCTGCCCTGCCCCCGGGCCGATCCCCCTGCTTCCCTGGCCCCGGGTCTCCCTTACCCCCCCATGCCTGTTGTGCTGTGTGTGTTGCTCATCCCGCTGGGTTCCCCTTTCCCTTCCTTTCCTGTGCATGTGTGTTTGCGTCTGGGTGCGTGTTTGTGCTGTGTGTTCTGCTGTGACCTCATTTTCTCTGTGTCTGTTGTGTGTGCCACCTCAGCGGCTCTTCTCCCTGCTCCCCCTCCCATCTCATTTCCCTTGTGTGGGCATTTCCTTTTGGCCCTTATGGCTTCCTTTGCCCTCAGTTGGTGATGTCTGCCTCCCGCCCCTCCCCGGTGCCTTCTGGGTGTTTTGACCACGGCCCGGAATCGGCGTCACATCTGTTGCACTGCCCCAGGCTGTGGTCTGTCAGTCCAGTTCCCTGCTGTGGTCCCACTCCCATCATGTCTGTTCGGGGCCTTCCTGGACCACAGGGGGTGGTTGTTCGGCTCGCCACTGCTGGGAATCCACTGTGGTGATTCAGGAGCCTGTAATGTCTGAAATCACCCCCTTTAGGAGATGGTATGGGCAGAGCTCCAGAAGGGTGGTTAATTTTGTCCCCTTATGGGGATTGTTTGTGATGAACATCTGGCGACCACCTAACAGACATTCGAGGCCCTTTTGCCCCCCCACAGGGTTGTGTGTGGTTCACTGTGGTTGAATGTGATCTCGTAACGTCTGAAAACACCCTAAATTGGATTACAAATGAAGAAGGCACAGCTGGGAATCAATTGTCCCATACGAATCAATAGGGAAAATAATAAAACATGAAAACAAAATTATATAACTAAATAATTACAAAATAATGAATTCAGTAATAGGACCCTGTTTCACAACCCTAGTGATGTTTCAGTTTTAGGTCATGCTTGCCCATATAGACCTTGATTTTAGAATGAATGAAAAAGGGCTGAAGCACAAACTTCTCTTGATAAAGACCTTTGTGTGCATATTACTTTGTCTGTTTTGGTGTTTTAAAGGAAATTTTGAAAGTTTAGGCTTTTAAGGATGTCCATATTGGTTTTTAAGGCTGGTTGTTTTAAGGATGGTTTTAAAAAACATGGGTTTTTTCATGTTTTTTAAGTATGGTTTAAAGATGGTTACTTTAAAGATGCACTAAGCGGTTTCCAAAAATATTTTCCCACTTGCTCCCTCCAAAGTCAATTCTTCTATTCATGCCCTCCTCTCTCTCAACAGCAACTGCAGCTGAGGTGGGGTGGGAATGAAGGAACTGTTTGGGTTCTTTCATTCATACGAAGACTGAAATTCATACTTGAGATTTCTCTACATTGTGGGCTTTCCTTCATTTATTGTGTGTTCTATTCCATTGATCATGTAAGTGTGAAATGTTAATACCAGCCCCACTCACCAACCTAAATGTCCCATCAACAGTCACTGATGCAGAATGAGCTCTACTCCACTGAGTGGCCTACATACTCATTTGGGAGTGAGGTCTGAGAATTATATTGTCAAGATATGTAAGGAGTAACCCTCAAGCATTAGAAAGATGGTACAATAAGACACCAAGTTCTTCATTTGAAGGCAGATACAAACATTGACATTTTTTACATGAAATACTCCCCCACATGGACACCCATCCTGTGTAAAAGTGGGGGTACATGCTCCATGACCCACATATCCCCCCTCATGCATGGAGCATTGAGAAACAATGCAGATTGCTCCGTACGTGGAGATGGGGGGAGGGGGGAGATTGGTGTTCACCACCCTCACAGTAGGGCACACATGCACACCCAAGCCATACCTGTTTAAGAAGGGCCATAGTATATTTCAAATACGTTAAAGAAATATTTCAAACAAAAATGGGATTGTACTAAAAAGAAGGGATGAGATTGTATCCCAAAAATGAGATTGTATTTTTTTAAAAAGAAAAAAAAGGAGGAAGAGACATCTTAAACTGCAAGTAAATCCTTTAGAGTACAACATCTGGAATTCTGTGTCTGACCCAGAAAGAATGTTTGTTAAGGCCCCTGTTTTGTCTCATACATATTTTAGAAATAGGCAGCAGTTTCATAGCAGAACTTCAGTGTTGGCTGACACACCACTCTCCTGACTTTCTAGGCCTCTAGTGATATTGCATTTTGGAAGGGAGTCTTGGCAAGTTTAACTGAATTTGTCAACCTTTAATCGCAATGATCAATCTCTGGAACTTCAGGTGAATAAGCTCCACTTCAACAAGCTTGATTCCAGTGGGAGCTGAAAAGTTGTGTAACTGACCTGTGAATGTTGTCACAAGCACTAACGGCATTTGACAAATGGCCTAATCATGGTAGTATAGATCTACACATTTTTCTTGTCATAATAAAGTGTCTCTTATGAGTGCATATGGATCTTTCCCCCCTAAAATTACATAAAATTTCAGACATTAAAATTGGTTTAGCCTAAAAACCTGGAATATTCAGACAAGTGCTCATGCAAGTTTACACTTTTATTTGTTACTTTTGAGGGATCAGACTTACAATTCCTTGTCTCCATCAAAATAACCTGTCTGTTTTATGAACATTCATATTCTCCTGCCACTGCACTCTGCCATATCCTGTCCTGAGGAGGGCTGAGGCTGAGCTTGGCCCTCTGAGCTGGTTTGGTGGCCGGCACATGGAGGCTGGCTGTGGACTACATGGTGGAGGGACTCAGCAGAGAGAGGGCTTCAGCCTTCAGGGTTTACCCTCGGCTGATTCAGGAGTTAAAAGGAGATCGCCCTCATGGAGGAGCCTGTGCGCAAGGTTGCGAGCGGAGCCTGAGTGCCAGGGTGGGGCAGAGGAGCTGCCTGGTGGGGAGGTGAGACAAGTGCAGGAGAGGCGGATGGAGGTTGAGCGGCAGACCCACCATGTCAGAGAGACCATTAAGACAACAAGGTAAGGGGGAGTTTGAGATTTTTTTGCTTGTAGCAGCCCCCCTTCCATGCCCCCCTACCCCACTTAGCAGCAAGGGAAGCATGCATGCATGGTTGGGTGAGGCAGGTTCTGACCACTCTGAGCGTCCCCTCTAAGCATCACGATTGGAGGGCTTAGAGGGACGTGGCTGTGCCCCTTCCCGACCCTGCCCTGGACAGCACTCAACCCCTGTCCATCCACCCGCCACCCAGAGGCCTGAGATTGACTTTGGTTTTGCAGTGGGGCGGACTTGATCCCTGGCAATTCATTTAAAAATGAACAACAAAGAAACAAATTAAGCACTTATGGGGCAAACTAATACTCAGAACACTCAGGGGTTAATGAGCAGGCAAGGAGGCAGTTCCAGATGTCAGGAAAGGCTTCTTGTTACTCTTACTTCCCTGATGCACACCACTGCTCGGGAAGGGGGGTGTCGCTGTGCAGTGGGTGGGTGCATGACAGTGTGCAGGTGTGTGTATGTGTGCACGCGTATGTGTGTCACTGTGCATGGGCATGTGCATACATGCTTTTGTGTGTGAGTGTCACTGTGCAGGGGGGTGCGCAACTGTGCAAGTGTGTGAATGTGCAGGTCTGCATTCTGCACATAGGGGTGCCTGCATGTGTGCACTGAACTTCTGGCACAGACCTTGCTGGGGAGTTGTTCGAACCCCCCGTTGTGACCTCTGTTCTTTCCCCCTGACCTCAGTCTTTCAGTGATTACCTGTAAGAATGGGATTCAGGGGCCAGATCCAGGAACTAGATCTGTAAAGGAGCAGATCTAGCTCATCATAGATAAAAGCTCATCACAGACCGTATTTGCCAGATAGGCCTGAGATTCCTTACCTGTCCAACCATTGTCAAGACCAACTTCTTCCTTGTTTCAACTTTATCTCCCTCCCCTTCTCTTGAATTACATAATTTTTGGACTGCCCTACATCTGTGCAGATTTTTTTTTATATATATGGATGTACTATACTACATGTAATTTAAAATGTTTAATAAATTTCTTGTTAGCAATTATCTCAACCGACATACCCTAAGTACAGCCCTAAGTGTACTGTGCCAGGGTATCATCAAATATATAACTAATAAATAAATAGAATAATATAAAATGGCAGAGTTAGGGTGACATAAGAGTTGTAGGTCATACTTGCCCATAGATCTAGAATTGAAGTACGGTTCTGCTGTGATGATGTGAAAAAGGGCAGAAGCACAAACTTCTCTTGCCCGCCCTCCCCAGGTAACTCCAGAAGTAAAGTAAAGCTCTGTGTGTGCTTATTGCTTTGTTTCAGTGTTTGAGAATTTTGGAGCCACTGTGGTTTACTTTTGATTATTTATTTACTTTACTTCTGGAGTTACCCAGGGGGAGGGGAGGGCATAATTGCAGGTTGAGCCTGGCCCCTCCCAAGCCTTGCTATGCCCCTGGCCCCAAGATGCAGGATTGCATCTTATTAGGCAAGGCAAGTCAGTTCAAGAGATGTTCCAGGGCATGTTGTTAGTGGACCAACATGATTGAGTGTAGGGTCTGGAAGGGTTCACAGTACTCTTGCAGAAAAATCCATCCTGAGCTATCACTTTATTCACCTGATCATCTGTGGAATGGATACTGTATACAGTAAACAGAAATTTTTCCTTGGCCTCCCTAATGATCCACTTACAGTCTGAAATCCAAGATCTAGTTCTTACCACATCACAGAAGACAACGAGGACAGAGATATGTTCACATGACTGCATTATTTATTAGTATAACAGGGTAAATGCAGGGGAAGCCTGTTTGTACCAGCTCTCCCCCCATCCCCTCATAAACTGGGGTCCAATTACATAATCTGGCTTAACTATCTTAACTATTGGCTGGAGGTTCCTAAGGTGCCACATGCAAGGAAATAAACAAGGAGATCTGCCAATGGCTTATCGCACAAGGAGGTGAGACAATTATGCATAGTGAAATTTGTTTCAATAGGCATGAGCTGTATAGGGACGATGGGGCCCACATGTCTAAAGAGGAATACAAGTTGTATTTGGGAGCACTAAAAGCAAAGTTGGAGCAGGTATGCAGGGCAGGCAGGGCATGGCAGTGAAACCCCTCAATCTCTCACCACCCACTCTCCCTCCTCCCTGCAACTGCCCTGCGCAAGACAGAAGAACACAGGACTGGAAGACTGTGCAGTTCTGAGATCGGGCATGGTGAGCTCTGAGGAGTTCGGCGCACCCAATTAAAATCACATGCACAGAAGCGCACAGAGTGTTTCAGCCCTGTGTGCTTTTGCGTATGTGAAGACTAGCTGCAGGGTGCCGTAAGCTTACCAGGGGAGCTTCAGGCAGGGGGGAAGGGCGAGAAAGCGAAGTTGTGTCAGGGCTGGGCTGGCTGCGTGGGAATGCAGTGACCTGGAGGCAGGGAAGGTGGGGGGATGAGAAGTAGGGTGACATCCCATCCCCACCAGCCACACCTATTCCACATACTAAGTGAACAGAACAATTGAACAGCCAAAAAAATGGACATATGAATATCTGTTTTGGTTGTGCATATTATTTATTTATACTTTAATTTCTATGCTGCCCCCTCCCGCCTCTGGCAGTTTGGGCCAGTTCACAACAAAATAACAACAATAATATTCTAATAAACACATTAAAAATAGATTTAAAATATTAAAAAGATCAATAAAACCAATGCAGGAGAGTTCATAAAAGGCATAAAAACATCCTCACCCACCCACGCCAAAAACCAGGCAGAATAACTATTTGGCTATTCGGAGGGCTATCGAAAACTGTGGCCAATACTGGTGTATACAAACTCAATTATTCATTTCAGCACTATTCTCACCAACATAATTTGTTCAAATAAAAGATAGCATCTGAACTAAGGTATCTTCATCTCCTGGGTACCAACAAGACTACCACACTGGGTATTCAGAAACGTGATTGTGGCTCATTTCGGCCCACAAGGCCCTGTTCATAAGGGCCAAGGTCAATTTATATCCCATTTAAACCCTGATGAGCTTGATAAGTGCCCTGTTTATAAGGACTAAGGTTGATTTTAAAGTTATTTTATTTACTGTATTGTTTAAAATATGAAACATTTTATTATTAAATATACTGCGTTACGTTGTGCTATGAGGGATTGAAATGTTTTGTATCATATCATTATTTTATGGCCAGGGCGTAAGCCAGTGCCCAATGAACAATTTATATATTGGGTGATTTCAGAGGTGACGTGGTGAATGTCCACCACAGTCAACCTCGGTCAAACGCGGGTGGTGGTGAAAGCACCGTGCATGTCTGTTTGCTCACATCCAGATGTTCACCGCAGTCAAACGCGGCCCGGGGTGAATCTAACCACGCTTCATGAGGTCGGGGTGGGAGGAGGTCCAGAAGTGTGGTGAATGGTCACCACGGCAGGGGTGAATGAAAAGTAACTTCTGAACGGAAACCCACAGCCGCGGTGGAAGGAATTGACCCCAGCCGCGGTGCATTCTGGGGCTCAAACCGTGGTCCACGTTTCTGCTGCATGTCTGTTGTGTTCCCCAGGCCCATGTTCTCTCTGATTGCCCCCGGGCGGTGGTCACGATCCTGTCACTTCTGTTGGGGCCGCATGTGTCACCACAACCCACAGTGAATCCATTCACACCGGGGTGGGATTCACTGTGGCAAATTGGAAGGCGTCACTTCTGAAATCACCCATTGTTTATTGGGTACTGGGGTGGAGCTGTCTGGCTACACATTTGTGAGGCTCCACACCATCCCTGGCAGTTGACATGTTTGTTGGTCAACTGGACCCAGTGAGGACCGTGTTGCTGGTGAGTTCATGACCTGGTTGTGATGGCAGCACCCCATCATCAGTACTGTTAACACCGACTTTCTCCAAACTACAATGGAAAATTTGCTTTAGTCCGCATCTTCCTTACGTGCTGTTAATTACAATTTGGAATTCTGCAAAAAGTACAAAGCAACGTCACTAGGGGGAAACAATGTGTTTCACTAAGAGAAAGATAAATGCCTGTGAATGGTTTAAAATGAGTCCTTTCCGATAATTTTCTTCATGTAACCAACAAAACCCACCACACTTTTTTTAGTGTCCGTGTTTTTTGTTCATCTCTGCATATGCCATATAGCCAAATCCCAGTGTAATGCATTTAAAATATTACCTAACACTTTATTTGAACTGCTAACAAGGCATTATATATATGCAAGCAATAGCAGGAGCAGACCCAGTTAATCTGTGTTTGGTTTACCCATACTTCTGGGTATGTGAATGATTAAAATGATATCCAGTCTGATGAGATTTATGTAAACCTGTTAATCTAAAGAACAAAAGAGTTTGCAAGCCAATACAGATTAACCAGTTTGATTGCAGTGTTCAAAATGAGGCATATAACAAAACATAAAAAAAGAATCTGATTAATTATGACAATCATAACTGAGCAGGAGAATTAGATTGAGGTAGCTCTGGCTTTCTGCTTGTCATCTTAAAGTACTGTCAAAGCATTTTGAGCCTCATTGGGGAGGAGGTTCTGGGTATGAGTCATTCATTCCATTATGCACCTGGCAACTTCACTTTTGTCCTTCACTATTATTTTCTTAACATCCACATGTCAGCTGATAAAATGCATCTTGATTGTTTTTGAGCAAGCTAGAAAAAATAAAGGAAAATGTAAACAAAAGAGGAAGAGGGAAAAGTCAGCTGTCTATGACAAACAATGGCTTCAGCATGAATTCTTCTTTTGAAAAATCCACTAGAAATTACTCTCGTTCAGATATATTTGGTAAAACAGGCAGGTGGGGTTTAGGATGTGGAAGAGGAGGTTATTTGCAAGGCTGTGTTGAATGGAAGCCCTTTGCTGATTAACTTTAAGTTATAGGTGAACTTGGTGGTGTTAGTATTGTGCTTCTGCTGAACAGGGGGCACTGAATCTCTTCAATAAGAAAAATTATGCAGACACGTGAAATCCAGCCATTTAAAACAGACACACACATGCAAAACATATTTTGACAGGTTTTTTTCTCTGATTCTCAAAACTGAAAATATTGCTGAGTACTATGAAGAATCAGATTCATATGAGTCTATGGCCAGAATCCTCCACCATTAAAGTGAACTATTGACTGCAATGGGTGGAGGATAGTACCCTAAGAAACTGAAGACACACACCTTCGTGAACCAGAGCTCGCTTGTGTATTTTCACTTTCACCCAGATTTTTCACACCAAAAGAAGAATTATGCGAGAGCCAAGGTTAAGATTTACACAGGACAGTGAGGTGACCCATAACACTTATTTCTCAATGCCAGCCACTGAATAGTCTTCACTGCTGCCAGGGCAAATTCCACTTCAATATTATGTTGAATATTCTGTGTTATTATTGGATGTTATTATAAGCATCAATATTATAAGCTTTCCATATAGTACTAGAAAGCTTGGTGGATCAATGTATTTCTAAATTTAGATTCCTGGATGAACCATTATTGAATAGATACACTTGGTTCAAATAAAAGGCAAACGGGAGGATAAGCAGTATTATCTCAGTGTCTAGGAAGCCTCTCTTCAAGGTCACAGCTTGGTGTGCGTTACATCTCAGTGCTAAGTACAGGTCTGCTCTCTCCAAGTACAGGATTTCACTCTTCACTCATGTTTCCATCCCTAGGAACACAGATGCTACCATGCTGCAGCAGCCCATTGGTCCACTGCTATGCTGCCTCAGGCATTTAGCATTACTTGATGTATCAGAGAAAGGCAAACCACCTCTATGCACCTGTGTAATGATATATTAGGAAAGGAGGGGGGGAAGTCGCTTTAATTCCCTGCAATCAATCATTTCCAACCCCAGGGCATGAGGAGTTGATATTGGCATCGGCAAACTGAAAAATAGCTCAGAGGTTCAGTTCAGGTAAGCACCTAAGAGTGCAGGGACTCAACTTAACACCTCGGCTCTATAAAAAGAAGTTGGAAATTTTAGACTGCCTATGTGTGAAGTTCACAAGACAGATGTCAAGTATTAAATCACACAGCCAATCCTGAACTAACTTTATTAACAGCAAGCAGGGGATGCAGGGAAATCTTATTAAGTAGCAGATACCCTATACTATTTCTGATTGTTCCTATGTTAAATAAGGCAAAAAACAAACAAACAAAAAAAGACAGAACTCTCAGTCTCATAGAATCCTGCATTTTTAAATCCCACTCAGAACAAGGTACTGCAGGTGATATACACAAGTTTCTATTTCAAACAAGAGCAATTTCCTATATGTTCAAAACAAGTCCCACTCTTCTTTTTTAAACAGCAATTATCCTAATAAGAGAGGTTTGCTCATTTGCTCAATACAGTTTAGAGCTCAAACCACCTACAAGCCTGAGAGTCTGGGGTCTTTTCATGTCTCTAGACCAAAATGCAGCCTGAATTCATGGCATTCAGCACAGGTGAATTCATGGTATTCTGCACAGGGCAGGGATATGTAGGGCTGTAGCGGAAAGTCGCAGCGGTAGCTATTTCCGCCAGGAACAGCGTTTCCGCAATTAGTGGTACAGCATAGCAGAGGCTTTCATTCCTCTTGTTTCATTCCGCTACTTCCACAGGCTTCACAAATAGCAGAAACATGCCATTTTCACTACTTCCGCCATTCCACCAGCTCCACGAAATAGAGGAACAGAGGCTTTCTGACAATTTCTGACAATTCTGCAATTTTTCTGATAGTTTCCGAATTTGCAGAATGTCAGCGGAATTAGAGGAATGTCGGCAGGAAAGCCGAGGTGTGGCATGGGCAATTCCGAAATGGTGGATTGGAATTGCGGCATGGTAAAAGCTGCTGCTGCTTCAGCCCTAGGGATATGTTGGAGAAGGAGACTTAAGACCATGTAACTGCACTGATTTTTCTTCCTTTCAAGCTCAACCCCGGATGAAATTGGGTGCTTTTAAAAGGATAGCAACTAGGGATGGGTGAATGCAGTTCGGAGTTCGGATCGAACTCGACCAGTTCAGTCGACCGAACTGAACTTCCAAACCGAACTCGATTTCCGAACCGAACCAAATTTCCAAACTTGGCCCTGTTCGCCCATCCCTAAAATATAATATTCCATTTAGTTCAATGGGCTTTGAATTTCCAAACTGTTCGGAAGTTCAGAGTTTGGACTGAACTCGAATAGTTCAGTCGACTGAACCGAACTTCCGAACCAAACTCGATTTTCGAACCTAACTGAACCCAATTTCCGAACTCGGCTCTGTTCGCCCATACCTAATAGCAACCCTCTACTTTCTCCTTGCATTGGCCGCTCATTTAATGGTGCCCTCACCAGATGTGCAACCAGAACAGACTGTGCCTGTTCTAGGCAATCCTCATGAATGCTTCTGCAGTACATCCAGAACTCCAATGATGGAGCAGGCTGACCAAACCTGGGGAACTGGCCTGAAGCAGAGCGGCAGTCCATCTGATGGGTGGACCCACACTACAACTTCAATTTCAGCTGGTCATTGCCCTGGGCAAAACCACAGAGTTGTGGCTGCCAGCCCAGAGCATCAGGCAATTGCCTGTAACTATGGTGGGGGTGCTGCATGGGCGGAACACAAGCCAGGGAACCTGGTGGGTCCATCTGAAGCCATCCCACCTGGGGTTGGGAGCAGGCAGATGTGGGGATGCTCCCCCACAGCAGCTCCAGGGAAAGGCTACTTCCATTTCACTCAAAAAGCACCCATTGTCATGTTCTCCAAGGTTCAGAGCCCACTCCTTGCTGGTCAGTATAACCAAAGACATATCCGAAAGAGATGGGTGAAATTGCACTCCTCCTGACCTGGAACCAATACTTTCAGTTGGGTGCCATCCTATTTGGGTTAGACAACAGGATTCTAAGTAGTGCTGAAATTTGGTATTCAAAAATCACTGTTTTTACCAAGTATTTCAGTATTCAACTCAGTTTGACAGAGTACTGAACAACTGAAGAATCGGCCTAGTGGTACTCGGTACTTGAAAAATCCTCAAATGAGCAACATATGGTGCTTTCCTCATGGAAAGGTACTTGGTACTCTGTTTTATTTTACCAAGTATTTAACGGAGTACTGAGGCCGAACATATGGATCCGTTCCTCGGAAATACGGAAATAATCACAAATAAAAGTTTTACTATTTGGTTCACACCTAGTTCTAACCAGAGACTCTTATTCATTGCATTCTCCCAGTTTCCAACAACAGGGAAAACACAGGGATATGGGTCTCTGACTCTAATTAACGTTATGGATCAATTGTCTAACACTTCAATAGAGGCATCCTTCCTCAGACACAACAACTAGCCATTCTTCTAATTTTCCTCTAACTTTTCGGGTGTTTTAGTTTGTTCTCATATTCCTAAATCCCCCCCTCCCCCTTGATCTTCAGATTTTTATTTATTCAGACATTCAGTTATTTCAGTTATGATCTGGAGATGCACAATCTGTCAATACCTTTGAATTCATTAATATTAGGGCTGAACTGAATAGGACTTCCAGGTATTTGTACCGATTTTCAAAGTTCCAAATAGTTGGTCTGAGTACTCTGAAGCAATTTGATGTTCTTGCTGAAGCTTTGGACTTCGGAGACCGAAGCACAGAACATCAAAAAATTTCAGAAACTTGTTGAAAAGTTCTTGAACCCACAGCCAAAGTACTACCCAGAAAAACAGGTTATCAAGAGTGGGACAAGTGCACCAGAAGACAACCCCTCAAAAGTGCAACTGCATGCAGAAATAAAAGGGTTTTTTTAAAAAAACAAAAAAACAAAGCACCAGTAATGTACCCACAGCATGGTCCACCATCAGCAGTGAGTGCACACACTTTCTCATTATGCCAACAAAGCAATGCATAAAAATGCAGGCTAGCAAAGGACATTCACTCAAGAAGAATACAACCACCTCCACAAAACAGTCTGCAACTGCATGGACAAATAAATCCCATCACAATAAGCCAGCAATTACATGCCCCAGCAGCAGTCACAAAATTAAGAAACCAGACATTCGCACCCCTCCCCCTCCAGGGGCACCTTCTTCCTTGGCATCACATTGTGGCAATTAGGGCTGAAATGGCAAGCCGTTGTGGTAGCTGTTTCAGACGGAAAGAGCTTTTTTGCAATGAGAGGCATAGTGCGATAGAGACTTTCATCCTGCTACTTTTATTCTGCTACTCCCGCCGGCACTTTCCAACATGTAGTCAAGATGCAAAGTAGCAGAACAATGTTTCTTTCAACACTTTTCAAGATTATTCCAACACTTTTCGAGATTATTCCGATAATTCTGATGTCGCAAAGCATAGGGCATGAATTTAGCGGAATACCAGCAAAAAAGCTGGGGAAAGTCACGGGCAATTCTGAAATGATGGAATGAAGTAGCGGCACAGAAAAAGAAGTTGCGACTTCAGCTCTAGTGGCAATGGCAACTTGAACTGACCAAGAAAACTTGCGAAGTGAAGCTAGGCAGAGAGATCCCAGTCTGACTCTGTCCTCATGGTGCTAAGCAGCTGGAAGAACAGTAAAAAATTATACTTTACAATGAATCAACTAGGCTCTTTTGTTTGCCATGCCAGAACCTAGACAACACACACAGCCCTGCAAAACAGTCTTCAACTGCATGGAGAAATAAATCCCATCCTAAAAAGCCAGTAATCACAGGCCCCAGCAGCAGTCACAAAATTAAGAAACCAGACATTCACACCCCTCCCGGGGCACGCTCTTCCTTGGCGTGGCATTGTGGCAATGGTAACTTGCCACAAGCAAACTTGGGAAGTGGAGCCAGGCAGAGAGATCCCTCCTCATGGTGCCAAGTGCCAACCAAGCAGCAGACAGCAATGTGGCACCCATTTATTATTATTTTTAAAACTGCATGGTAAAGGGTAATGTAACCCCCACCCCCAGCATTGGCCCTAATGACAGGAAAGGCCAAACCATGCCATGCCAGGCCAGGCACCCCTCTCCTCCCACAGTCGATTACTTACAGATCCAGCAGCACAGTAGCATGTAGCACTGCCAAATTCACCAAAGAGAATGGACAAAATGGCTGAAGTGGAGACACTTATTTTGCCCTGCCAGCCAATTCAAAAGCTGACCATCTGACCTGGTAAGCCAGATGGCAGGTTTTGATTGGCTGACCATCACTCATCTGTCCCCTTCCATATCCCCCTCCTACCAAATATGGCACTAAGTATCATTTCCGGAAGAAGCTCAACTGTCCATGAGCACCCCACGTACACAGAGGTTGCCGATGTTTTCTGAATAATGGCCTTGTTTCTTGGAAATTTGGAATTCAGCATTTCCAAACCAAATACCCTTAATATTTGGCAAATTCTGAAGTCTTCATTTCAGCTCTAATTAATATCTATTGGTTTTTTCACATTTAGCTTTATACTGGTAACTTTGCACTTCTACAACACAAATATCTATAATATTCAGTAGTGGGAATACCAATTTAGTGCTTTAAAGTAGGTAGTTCAGTATTAATGCTAATACCACCAAAGCTGCAGCAAATACTAAAATTCTGTTTAGTATTTAAATCTGGAAAAGGCACATTTGCCATTTGACATCTGCTGGGCTCAGTTTGGCTTTCTCTCTGCAGCTCTGCATCTTTCTCCAACTTGTTAATTGCAGCCTGGTCAATTTCACCTGTGCTCTAGAAGCACTACTGTTCTCTAGGGATGGGCGAACAGATCATGGTTTGGGTTCAGCCGTTCGGCTCGGTCCGGTTCGGTTCGCCTGTTTGGTTCAGCCGTTTGGTTCGCCCGCCACGTTCAGGTTTGGCCGATCGGTTCGGTCGTGTTCAGTTCGGTTCGGGCGTTCGAAAAAAGTATCGAGAGACCCTGTATTCATGCCAGAAACCAGAAATTCAAGTGGGTGCGGAGCTTGTGTGGGTGAGGGCGAGTCTGTTGTGGCTGACTGGGTGTTCGGTTGTGATTCGTGTGTTTTGGATGTGTGGTGTGTGTTGGTTTTGGTTTGGCTGGTTGGTGAGTGTTGGTGGGTGCTGTGTGT
>QEPC01002676.1:48014-60493 GCA_003113815.1 Sphenodon punctatus
CCACATGCAAGGTAAGGCATGGGGGCTGGAACAACAGGGAATAAATTTCCCTATGACCTGTTCAGAATGGAAGTCCCCTGCAGAGAGAGATTGGTCACCCAGTACACCCACTTGTGGAGACAGAATGCAGGCAGGGCATGACAGACCATTGGTCTGAAACAGTATGGCACTTCTTATATTCCTATTTTTTTATGCTCTTTTTAGATCTGCCAGAAAAGATTCTGGCTGCAGCATGAGGGGACCACATCGGGGCTCATTGCCCACATTGAAAAGTGGCATGGCAGGAGAGTGAGGCAGAAGGAGGAGGACTCTGGTGTGGCCGTGGAGCCTCAGCCTCAGCATCAGAAGAAAGGGGGGAAGGCAACCCAAAAAAGACAGCATGTAAGCCCTCCCCCTCCCACCAGCCCTGATGTGGAGACTCCCGGGCCCCAGGAGTTTGATGAGGCCAAGGCCTTTTGGGCCAAACTTCATGGCCAGCCTGCAGATGACAGCAGCCACCATGGAGAACTGCCTGGTGGAGCAGTTCCAGGCGGTCCAGGTGGAGAAGAAGAAGGTTGAGGTGTATGGACAGTACATCTCAGCTGAAATAGAACGCTTGGAACTATACCACCAGGCACTCTCCAGTTGGCCTCGGGACGTGGAAGGGGCCGTGGAGTTTGCCGTGGCCCATGACTATAAGCTGCAAGAGTCCCGGGTGTCCGCCCCTCAGCCCTCTGCTGCACCCCAACGGCTGTTGCCTTTCCCCCAAGTCCCAGGGAACAGGCCCAGAGACTAATAGTTTAATTTATAAGTTTCCTTTCAATGTTTGCTTTTGGTTTCAGAATGTTGTTGTTGTTATTTAAATAGTTTTAATAAAAGTTGTTGTATTTCTTGTTACGAGCTTTGTCTGCACTGTCCAATCTTTTATCCCTATGTTCTGAAGTTCTGGTTGGCAGGTGGCAGAATGTCATACAGTTTGTCGATCCCTACCAGCAGCACCTGCCACCCCATGTAGTGTAGTTAGTAACCCAAAGATGTGCTGTGCCAGCAGCAGGGTCTCAACTTACAGACAGCCCCCCAGGAGGTGCAGGGCTTATGTTTGTATGGGTGGGTGTGACAGAGAGAAAGAGAGACAGGCTCCTTGGCAGCGGGCAGCAGGTGGCAGGAGCTGGTGGTCAGAGGGGCTTTTATTTCCAGCAGCTTCAGCGGGCAGCTGTGGGTGGGTGCGGTAGAGTAGGCTGTTGGCGGGTGGGGGGGTTAGGCTGGCATGCAGGCACCGGGCTTCTGGATGCAGTGGAATGGAATGTGGCCCCCAGTGACTAGAATGATGGTCCCAGAGTCTAGTTGATGGTTCCTGGAATGGGCGGCAATGACTGATTCAGGGATAGTAGAATGACAGCCTAAAGCCTATCGGGCACACTTCATTCAGTCATGTGATAGGTGGTAGCAGCAGGTACAGGAATGCATATAGGCAGGCAGGCAAGCATATATAATATGTTTTGTTATATTCCATCTCATTATGGTAGGTTTTCTGCATTCAGGATGTGGGCAATGGGCATGGGGCACATGAGCACAGATGGGAGTTCTTCCTGGTTCTGCAGGTGGCAGCTTGAGCTGGATACACCTACCTCTTCCCTTCCAACCCCCATGTCTCTGATTTTAACTGGGAACCTCTCTCTCTCTCTGGGCATATAGTGCAGGTGATAGCATGGGTGGGATCATGTATGTCTGTCTTTCTAGCAGTGGAGAGACTTTCTCTCTCTCTCTCTTATTTCTCTCTCTCTCGCCATGAACATCAGGTTGCATAAAGAAAATGTGGAATGACAGAGTCCTGTGAGTGGAATGACAGGGCACAAGAACCCTGAGGGTGGGTCCTGGGTCTGGAGTGGCAGCTTATAGATATTGGCCACAGCTCTCCCTGCCAGTAAAATAGGCCCAGAACCCTGATGGCAAGTCCTGGGGCTGGAGTGGCTGTTTTTTGATGCGGTGGAATGACATCACCTTCATGCAAGGAATGATGGCCCTAGACCCATGATGATGGGTCCTGGGGCTTGAGTGGCAGCTTCTAGATATTGGCCAAAGCCCTCACTGCCAGTAACTTGGCCCCAGAACCCTGGCGGTGGGTCCTGGGGCAGGAATGGCTGTTTCTTGATGCAGTGGAAAGACATCGCCTTTGTGCGAGGAATGATGACCTCAGACCCATGACGGTGGGTCCTGGGGCTAGAGTGGCAGCTTATAGGTATTGGCCACAGCCCTCCCTGCCTGTAATTTTCCCCCAGAACCCTGGAAACCGATCCTGGGGCTGGAGTGGCTGTTTTTGATGTGGTGGAAAGACATTGCCTCCGTGCGAGGAATGATGGCCCCATACTGATGATGGTGGGTCATAGGGCTAGAGTGGCAGCTTCTGAATATTGGCCACAGCCTTCCCTGCCTGTAACATGGCCCCAAAATCTTGATGGCTGGTCCTGGAGCTGGAGTGGCTGTTTCTTGACGCGGTGGAAAGACACGGCCTCCATGTGAGGAATGATGGTCCCAGACCCATGACGGTGGGTCCTGGGGCTAGAGTGGCAGCGTCTAGGTATTGTCCACAGTCCTCCCTGCCTGTAACTTGGCCCAAGATACCTGGTGGCGGTTCCTGGAGCTGGAGTGACTGTTTCTTGATGTGTTGAAAAGACATCACCTCCATACGAGGAATGATGGTCCCAGACACATGACGGTGGGTCCTGGGGATAGAGTGGCAGCTTTTAGATATTGGCCACATCCCTCCCTGCCAGTTTCTTGCCACCAGAACCCTGGTGACGGGTCCTGGGGCTGGAGTGGCTGTTTCATGGTGCTGTTGAATGAAAGCGTCCTGAGCGAAGAATGATGACCCCAGACCCATGACGGTGGGTCCTGGGGCTAAAGTGGCAGTTTCTAGGTATTGGCCACAGCTCTCCCTTCCTGTAACTTGGCCCCAGAACCCTGATGGCGGGTCCAGAGTCTGGAGTGGCTGTTTCTTGATGCGGTGGAATGACATCGCCTCTGTGCGAGGAATGACGGGCCCCAGAACCCATGGCACAGACAGCATGGGCGACATTGACAGCAGCAGCAGACATTGGTTGCCAGGTTACAGAACCCTTGGCACAGATGCCATATAGGCCTGGCCTGGGGACCATTGGCACTAGCACCAGCAGACATTACTTGCCATGGTATGTCCCCCGCCACAGAGAACACCCGCTCACTGGGGACACTGGTTGGTGGGCAGGACAATAATCCCCATGCCACTTTGGACAGGACCGGCCACATGTCAGTCTTGCCGGCCCAGTAGGACAAGGGATCACTGCTAGGATCAATGCATGGCTCCTCATCCAGGTAGGTCTCAACTGCTGCTGAGGTGCCATCGTATTCCCTTTTTTAGCTGTCCCTGGGCACCACCGCCCCCACTGCCCTCAACCATGCTGTCTTCTCTTTTGTTCTGGGCCCCATGCCCCCCAGAGTGTGATGCGCAGAGGAGAAGCTGCTGGCAGTAGGGGTGCTGCTACTGCTGCTGATCCTGCTGCTGCTGCTTCTACCGCTAGGCCTGGAGGCAGGGGTAGACCCGACTGACTGAAAGGGGAGGCTGTTCCCACTCCCACCATCCCCAGGGGCATCCTGCTGCTGCTGCTGCCACGCACTCTCAAGAGCCCGCTTTGCCTTCCAGACCCTCCCCAGAACATCGTCCTTCCAGAGGCCAGAGAGGGACTTGCATGTCACACTGCCCTTGACCCTGGGATCCACCATTGTTCCCAAAACATATTCCCAATGCAGCAGGAGCTCATCAAACCTCGCCTTCAGGCCTGTCTTGAGCTTCTGTGCCAGCCCAACTGCCTCAGCCCCCAGCTTCTTGCCCCGAGGGCCACAATCCTGCCTCTGCAGAATCTCCTTAAGACTCCGGTGTAGACTCTGGACCAGAGGGGTCACCTGGCTGATTGTGGCCGTGGAGGAGCTGATCATCTCCATCACTTCCAGGAACGGTCACAGAACGAAGACCATCTGGGAGAGGATCTCCTATTCTGCCCCATTGAAGCCTGGAGGTGCCCCACTGTCTGTGCCCAATTGCACTTGATGCAAGGCAGCTTTCTGCTCCACAAGCCACTCAAGCATCAGGAAGGTGGAATTCCATCTTATGGAGACATCCTGCACCAGTTGGTGCACTGGGTGACCTTGCTCTGCCTGCTTGGCCCTGTGGAGTTCTCTGCCCTTCATGCTGGGATTAAAGTACCCAGCCAGCTCCCTCCCCAGCTGGATCAGGGATCTAAGGGTGCCTTCCTCAATCCCCTTATCCCCCAAGCACAGAGCATCCTTGACCACCAGGTGGAGGGTGTGTGCGTCACAAGGGATGCTTGTGAAGCCCCTATCGCAGAATGCCTTGAGTATATTGGCTGCATTATCAGTCACCACACACCGCGGGGTGAACGTTGCACCTTGCGTGACCCACTCCCCCACCACAGAGTTCAGGTCTTCCTCTATGTTCCTGGCAGTGTGGGGGCAGTCCATGACTTCTGCCTGAAGCAGGTCCCAACTATACCCTGCTTCAGGACCCCTCATGCCACTGTCATCTGCCAACTCCAGGTCCTGCCACCAGTGCACTGTCACCGCCAGGTACGCGTACTGGGCATTCCGGCTGGACCACAGGTCATTGGTGAAATGGACAGTGGCACCCCAGCCCCTGCCAGCTGCTCCTTCACCCGCTCCTTCAAAGTTCCATACAGGACTGGCACCACCGTATGACTCAGGATGGTGCGGGACAGCAGCTTAAACTGTGGGGCCAGGAACCCCATCAGTCATTTAAACCCGGTGTTCCCAACAATGAAGATGGGCTGGCCATTGACAGCGATCATGTCACCCAACAGGCATGTGGCGCCATCTTCCAGCTGCCAATGGCCTTGGCAGCTGCCCCCATCCAAGTTCCTCCATTGTGGGCTGACACTGCTGGCAAGGCTGCTGCTCCTGCTTCTCCCCCTAGCAGTGATACTGCTCCTGCTGCTAGATGCAGCTGCTGGAGTAGGACAGTTGCCCAATGAAGGAGGTGGATGACTAGCCACTTGGGTCAGGAACCCACTACGATCCACTGACCCTGCCTCCCTGCTTAGCATTGCAGCACTGTGGCATGATTTCAGGTGCCTCGACATGGCAGTTGTCCCAAGGTTGGTGAGCACCTGCCCATGCTTCCCCACCTTATTGCACAAAGTGCACTGCACCTCCTGTGGATCATCTGCCTGCACCTTAAAATGCTCCCAGACCCATTATATTTTAGCCCCTCCTGCCTTCTGGCCCACACCGGGTGATGCACTCCTGGGAGGGGCGTGACATGGTGGCACCGGCGACAGAGCTCATTGAGGGACAGCCATCACCTCAGCAGCACCAGATAGAGAGACCTCCTCCACAGAAATCTCTGCATCACTGTACCCATCCCCAAACAGAGTGATGAAGGCTGCTGGACTCCTCATGTTGCTCACTCTGAGCAGCACTCTCCCCCTGCCCTCTATAGCTGCTGTTGTTGCTGCTGCTGCTGCTACGCTCCCTTCTTCCATTGCCCAGGGATCGGGCCCTGCCTCTAGCAGCTGGGGTGAGATCCATCAGCCCTGGACTGCTTTGGGGGATTGCCTCTATAATTATGGGGGAGTTGGGGGACAATGGTGACCCCTGAGGAGCTTCAGGCACTGAGTTGCCTGCACCTGCAGCTGCAGATGAGACAGCCTCAGCCACCTGCAATGAAGACATTACAGTGCCCTGCGTGGCAGTAGAGGATGCTGCCAGGAGGTGACGCCTAACCCCCTGGCCCCTAGTGCCACTGGGAGCACTAGTGCCACTAGTGCTGGGAGAGGAAGACCCACAATCAGGCCTGCGAAGCTTGGAGTGTGGTGATGGGCTGCTGCTTCTGCCTGCTGGCATGGCCCCTGACAGGTCTGCCATATGCCTCATTGTCTGGCTTGCAGGCAGCAGACCGGCCTCACCCTCTCCTACCACCCTACTCCTTTTCTCCCACCAAAAGAATGCACAAATGTTTTATAAGAACATTTTTTTAATTTTTAAAATTGTTTTTATCTAATATTATATATATATCTATATTACACTAAATCTAACTGCTATTAATTATCTAACTATTATAAAACCAATGGAACTAAATAATNCCTGCCTTCTGGCCCACACCGGGTGATGCACTCCTGGGAGGGGCGTGACATGGTGGCACCGGCGACAGAGCTCATTGAGGGACAGCCATCACCTCAGCAGCACCAGATAGAGAGACCTCCTCCACAGAAATCTCTGCATCACTGTACCCATCCCCAAACAGAGTGATGAAGGCTGCTGGACTCCTCATGTTGCTCACTCTGAGCAGCACTCTCCCCCTGCCCTCTATAGCTGCTGTTGTTGCTGCTGCTGCTGCTACGCTCCCTTCTTCCATTGCCCAGGGATCGGGCCCTGCCTCTAGCAGCTGGGGTGAGATCCATCAGCCCTGGACTGCTTTGGGGGATTGCCTCTATAATTATGGGGGAGTTGGGGGACAATGGTGACCCCTGAGGAGCTTCAGGCACTGAGTTGCCTGCACCTGCAGCTGCAGATGAGACAGCCTCAGCCACCTGCAATGAAGACATTACAGTGCCCTGCGTGGCAGTAGAGGATGCTGCCAGGAGGTGACGCCTAACCCCCTGGCCCCTAGTGCCACTGGGAGCACTAGTGCCACTAGTGCTGGGAGAGGAAGACCCACAATCAGGCCTGCGAAGCTTGGAGTGTGGTGATGGGCTGCTGCTTCTGCCTGCTGGCATGGCCCCTGACAGGTCTGCCATATGCCTCATTGTCTGGCTTGCAGGCAGCAGACCGGCCTCACCCTCTCCTACCACCCTACTCCTTTTCTCCCACCAAAAGAATGCACAAATGTTTTATAAGAACATTTTTTTAATTTTTAAAATTGTTTTTATCTAATATTATATATATATCTATATTACACTAAATCTAACTGCTATTAATTATCTAACTATTATAAAACCAATGGAACTAAATAATGGAATATCTAACACCTAGTCCTACAAATACACTCTAAAACTGAATCACTGATCATAACTAACTCCTACCTAACTACTATAATATCTCTCTCTCTCTCTCTCTCTCTCTCTCTCTCTAATATACAATATTACACAGGGATGGGGGAACACAGACAACCCACAACAATACAGGGAGGGATACAAAAACTGAAATAAATCAATCTAATCCTACTCTAATAAATTAAAAACAGGGGAAGGGAATGAGGGCTGGAAGATGGAGTGAGAGGGAAAGGAATGGATTCAATGGAGAGTAGGGAGAGAGAACACACAGGGATGGGTAAAAAAATAATAATAATAGCTAAATCTACCAAAATAATCTAAATAAATGATAATATGATGGTAAATGGGTTGGATGGGTGAAATAGGAGGAGGATGGCAATGGATTAGGAATAGCAAGAAGCAAAAACTGTTGGGAGAGGGAGTCTTCTGAAACGCCTGTTGTTCAGGAAGAGTGACTAGCTCAGAAGGTGTTGGGAAGGGGGGAGGCAATCAGTTTTGTTTCTTTCTGCGCCTGCTTCACCACAAGCCCCATTAGCTCCATGCAGCCTAGCACACGGCCAATTGCAGACTGTGACGCCAGTGGTCTGAGGCGAAAAGGGATGGTGATTGGGCAGGCTGGCTGCTACTCCAAGCCTCGCCACCCCTGGTGCCTGGAAGTCTGCTCCTCAGCTGACTCCCCCTCCCTGTCACGTTTTGCCTTCCTGTTACATGTTTTTGCCACTCGAACTCACCCGAACATGATCCAAACTGACCAAACTGTTTGGTCATTTTGACGTTCGTAATCTAGTTTGGTTCGATCAGTTCGTGTTTGGCTTCGGGTTCGGTCATCTGAACAGATCGAGTTAGGGCTGAACTCCAAAACTTCTGAACCATGTTCACCCATCCCTACTATTCTCCCACCCTTCTCTGTCTCCCAGCTCCAATCTTCAGCCTCATTTACTGCTGGCCTTCCCTGGGAGATCTCAGGCCTACCAACCGCCCCTCATCTGCCTCGTCTCACCTGTGCTGCATCCTGAGATCAACTTTGCTTTCTGCTTAGCCCCAACCACAGGTCAAGAGTGTGGCTAGAGACAAGCAGAAAGTAAAGTTGATCTTGGGATGCTGCACAGGTGAGACGAGACAGCTGTGGGGTGAGACATGAGGATAGGCAGGCAGATGGGGTTAGAAAGCCAATTTCCATGCAGAAGAAAAGCAATCCCATCCACTAAAAACAACCATCCCCCAAAACCCATTCTTTATCCTTCACAGAGAATTATTCATCTCATATTCTTAGGACAAAACACCTATATATGCAGTGCACTATAGCACAGGACTATTGTGGTTATTGTGCTGAAGTAGAGCTGGAACTTCTGACATCAAATCATGGCCCTGAACAAGTCAATCTCTCTCAGGGTCAAAGACTTATTTCTTTTTATTTATTTGTTTGTCGTCCTTTCCCAGAGACTCAGGGTGGCTAACAAGTAATAAAAACATTAAAACCAATACAAAAAAAAAAAAAGCTTACCCCCTCCCATTCACCATACCCAACCCCCAAACCACCCCTATCCCCACCTGCCAAATGTCCTTTCAAACATAAAATTCTTACACTGCCTCCAGAAAATGCTCAGAACTGAGCTCAAATAAACCACCAGGGGAAAGGAGTTTCATAACAGGGCAGCAACCGAGGATGCCTCCCTGCAAGCTCTTGTTGTATGAACAAGGCTACTGGATTATACTTACAGGAAGGTGCTCCCAGATGATAACAGAAACCACAGTGGATCATGGAAAGACATGAGGTCTTTCAGATATGTGGAACCTAGACTGTTTAGGGCTTTAAAGGACAAAACCAGCACTTTGAATTGTGCCCAAAAAACTATAGGGAGGCAGTACAGACTTTGGATCACTGGTGTAATGTGGTCCCAGTACCCTTCCCCCACCCAAAAGAGGCAAGGCATCACATTCTGCACCAGCTTCAGCTTCCAAACAGTCATCAAGGATAGCCCCACGTAGAGTGCATTTCAAAATCTAGCCTTGAGGCAATGAAAACATGGATGACAGTGGCCAAATCTGAATCAGAAAGAAAAGGCCACAGCCTCCTCACTAGGCCTGAAGTGAAAGCAGGTGCTTTTGTTCCATTGGGAAGTAGAAGCTTTTGGGAGCAAAGAGGAAATCTGTCAACATTTTTGACATTTTCCACCAGTTTCCACCATTTCAGTTATTTCCGATAGTTTCTGGTGTTACTGATAATACCAAAAACTACCAAAAATACCAATACCACCAAAAATTACTGGAAATTACCAAAATGGCAGAACAGAGGAAAATCACAATTAAAAAAATTAATTCAAAAAATGCCAGTTGATTCCTTCTCACACGAATGAAAGCGAAAGAGCTGTTTCCATTGGAAACAGCACTCGGAGTTATTTGTTTTAGGTCTACTCCTAACCAGATGGAAGTGGTGAAAAGCATTCCTGGCCACTACTACAGCCTGACAATTCAGGTGCAGCAAGGGGTCCAGAAGCACCCCAAGTCTGTGAATCTCATTGACCAGAGGGGGCCAGACGCAATCAAGAGGAGTTCCCAACCTCTCCAGGTCACAAGACCAGTCAAACATGGCCTCCTCAGTCTTGTATGGATTCAAACTCAATCAGCTTATTCTCATTCAGTCCCTGACAGCAGCCAGGCATCAGGTGAGCACCAAGACTACAAGGCCTGGATTGGATGAAAAAGAGAGGTAGAGCATCAGCATGCTGATAACACATTACCCCAAACCTCCTAAAGACCTCACCCAGCAGCCTCATATACATGTTAAACAAGAGGGGAGACATAAAAGAACCTAACGTGATCCCACAGGGGAGGTCCCAAGAGGATGATGAGTAATGATCCATCACCACTCTCTGGGACCTCCTTGGCATGAAGGAGCAGAACCACTCAAGCATGGTCCCACAGTTCCCTGCCAGGTCCCTCAGTCATTTCAACACCACCTCATGTTGAACTAAAGACCGCTGAAAGATCTAACAAGATCAATAGGGTAATGTTTCCCATGTCAATCTCAAGGTGCAGGTCATTGACCAAGGTCACAAGTGCAGTCAGCGCTATAGCCAGGATGAAAGCCTGATGGAAATGGGTCCAGGAATCCAATGACATCAAGGTGAGCCTGGATGGGACACGTTCCCTAAAAATGGAAGGTTAGAGACAGGCCAATAGATGGCCGGGAATTCAGTGTCCAAAAATAGCTTCTTAAGCAGGGGCTGGATAACTGCAATCTGAAGGGTGTCCAGCACCCTACCCTCCTGAAAGGAGGCACTGACAATCCCAGCCAGCAATGGCCCCAACGACTCTTGACTGGTTTTCACCAGCCAGGATGGGCAAGGATCTAATTCACAACTGGGTTCCCTCATTGTTCTAAGCACCTTCCCCTGCATGGGTGGAGGATACTGATCAGAACTGATCCAAATAAACAGGAGAAGTCAAAGCTTCCATAACCCCAAACTCTGATTCTGCAGATAAAATGGCCACACACAAGTCATGGTGTACAGTTAAGAGCAATTTTGTCTGCAAAGTAATTAATAAAATGTCACAGTGGGCATTAGCTAACTATTTCTGGGTGGAGGCAGACCAGATACCAGGTCCCTCACCACCCGGAAAAGTTCTGCCAGACAAGTCTTTCCAGAGGCTATGATAGTGGAGAAGAATTTTTGCCACCATCACAGCTATGACATAGTTCTTTAAAAATGATCTGTGTCACAATCGGTCAACTTTAGGACACATCAAGCACCTCCTGTATTCTTAAGGTCTACCCTCCCACTTCAACTACCTCAGGTTCTCTGCATGTCAGGGGGACCTGTGATGGTGAAGCAGTGGGAGAGGATGCCTGGGTGCAACCATGTCAATGGCCATGATCAAGATATCATTCCACAAGGCAACCAGGTCAGTCACAGAGTAGTCACTAAGGTCAGTAGGTAAATCCACCAAAGAATTTGGAAAACCATTCATATCCATTAGCCTCCAGGGGAGCACCAACCTAATTGGTACATCACCACAACAGGGCCTGACTCTGGACTTTCAGAATTTAATGATTCTACCATGACAATGGTGTTGTTACAACACCCCCAATAACTGGAATCCCTGTATCTAGGCTGGTGCAAAACCACAAATCGAACATGTACTCTGGCTCATGCACTGGGCCAGATACCTGGGGTATCCCAACCCACTTGCCTCAGGCAGCTCAGGGCAGTTAACAATATGAAATCATAAAACATCCAATAACACCACCCCCCCACCCCCCAACACTCTCCCAACCCTACCCATCTCTCTCTCTAAATGCCTGGTGGAACAATAAAGATTTACATAGCTGCCAGAAGGTGAGTAGATCCAAACAAAGGTGGGCCTCCTCTGGGAGGGAGTTCTAGAGCAATGGTGTGGCCACTGAGAATGCCCTTCTCAAGGTAGCCATCAGCTGACAGTGGGGGACCTCAAGGAGAGCACCCCCAGCAGACCTCAATTTCCGGCTTAAGACCCAAGGGGTGAAGCAGTCCTGCAGATAAGTGGGACCCAGTCCGTGTAGGGCTTTAAAGATTAAAACCAGCACCTGGAATTGGGACAGGAAGACTATTGGCAGTCAGTGCAGTGTGCGCAAAACCAGAGTTATATGATCATGCCAGCCTGACCTCGTAAAGAGATGGGCCACCACATTAAGCATTAGCTGAAGCCTCCAGACTGTCACCATGGGCAGCCCCACGTAGAGTGCATTACAGTAGTCTAGTCTCACGGTAATGAAAGCATGGATAATGGTGGCAAAGTCAGAATTAGAAATATAGGGTCAGACCTACAGTTGAAACTCGGTCTTCTGAAAACTTCAGAATTTGCCAAAGATTCCAGTTCTTCGTTCCGAAAGACCAAAGTCCAAACTCCCGAGGATGAAGGCTGTTCCTCTGAAAGCTACAGCAGCCACTGCACACGTGGCTGTACAGTTCAGCTTCTTCTGGAAATGCCACATTTGATAAGAGGGGGGTATGGGAGGGGACAGTTGAGTGATGGCAAGCCATATGGCAAGTTTTGATTAGCTGGCCAAGTCAGATGTCCAGTTTTGATTGGCTATAAGGGCAAAATAAAAGTGGCTACAGGCATTTTCAATTCTCTTTGGTGAATCTGGCTGTGTGCTACAGTGCTGATCTGTAAGTAATTGTCTGGGTTGGGGGGAGGGGTGCCTGGTCTGGGCTTGGCTTAGCCTGTCCTGTTCATAGGACTAATGCTGGGGGATGGGGGTTATGTTTACCTTTACCATGCCATGCTTTTTTTAAAAAGAAAAAAAATGGGTGCCACATTGCTACTGCCTGCTGCTTGGTTGGCGCTTAGCAATGAGAGACCAGAGGAATCTCTCTGTCTGGCTCCACTTCCCCTTTTCTGGACTCTTCAATTCACCAGTGCCACAGTACCAATGCCATGCCAAGAAGATGCCCC
>QEPC01002676.1:62022-79133 GCA_003113815.1 Sphenodon punctatus
TATATATATATATATATATATATATATATATTAAATGGGGTAGAGTAAAAGGGAGTACAAAAATACGTTCAGGGGACCCTCAGTGGATCCTAAAAGCACCTAGAGAATAAATATGTTGTTTTCAGGTGCTTTTTAAAGGCAAGGAGGGAGGAACTGAGATGAACACACTCAGGCAGTGAGCTCCACACTGAGGGGCCCTCCACAGCAAAAGCCCAATCACCTGCTGACTTCAGACGCGATGGTGGAACCCAAAACAGTAGGTGGTTCCCAAGTGCATATAACCCACCAATGTGAGGTTCCAGGAGGAAGTCCCAAATATAGCCAGGTCCTAATCCATTCAGGGCCCTAAAAACCAGCAGCACAATCTCAATCAGGCAGCCAGTGCAGAGAAAGCAGGGCGGGCATAATATGATCACGACTTCCCAGACCAGTAAGCGACCACACTGCCGCACTCTGGACAAGCTGAGAGCAACAGATAAGCCCTTCTGGCCGCCCATAGAAGAGGGAGTTATGAAAGTCAAGCCTCGTAGTCACCAGAGCATGTGTTACTGCAGCAAGATCAGCACAGGATATAGGAAGTCAACAGCTTCATTCTGAATAAAATCATGGGTGACATATTTACCACCAACCTCACATCAAGCAGCAACAGTATCAGATCAGGGGCCCCACTGGCCTCAACCCCCAAATAACTCAAAGTGGGATGGGGGTGGGAGAAAGGGGACACCAAATGCTTCTACTAATAATCTGACTGGTCTATCCCCCCCCCCATACCTCCCCATGCCCAGAACAACATACCTTCTCCCTCTACCTCCCTAGCAAGGCCTCCCCACCCCCAACTCCTGGTTTTCAATCCCCATTTCCCAAGGATAACAGTCAAAAGGACCAAAAGGGACCAAGAAAAATCGGTAGCTGGGGAGGGGAAGGGGGGGTGAGCTGAGCACTCCTAGAAATGGATTCATCAGACAGGCAGGTGGGGACCATCCCTTTTTATCCATGTCTGTGCTCCCCTCTCACAGGAGTGCTAGGACACTCCCACCCTCTCCCAATCCCACCCTCTTCCCCCATATTCAAACCCCTCCTTCTCACAGAGGAGCCAGGAAATTCCCTCCCACCCAGTTCCTACATGCCCATACCCCCCTGTTACAGGGGGGTTGGGAAACTCCCTCCCACCCAGTTTTCTCATCCCCATGCCCCTCTCTCACAAGGTGGGATGGAACATTCCCTCCCACCCAATTCCCCCATGCATGTATTTACCCTCACAGGGGGGCCAGGGTCCCACCCACCCAATTCCTCCATCCCCATACCCCCTTTGATGGGGGGCAGGGCACTTCCTCCCAGCCTCTACCCACAACCCCCCTCTCCCAAGGGAGTTATAACGGAACCCTTCCCACCCTAAACCTGACCCTGCACACAGCCCAGCCACCTTCCTGCAGCCAGGGGCTCCTTTTGTGGGAGAGCTGGGAACCCAGGTACAGGTAGTAACGTCATCTGGCAGTTATAACATGACAATTGATTCTGTGTCTGACCTGCCACCTGGGTTTATCTGTGGCCAATGACTTCTGCTTTTGCAACCACTGACCCCATCTGCCAGGCTAAAGGTGAAGGTGGGTATTTTCAAATGAGATGCTTACCCTGCATGGCCAGCCGGAAGCCATTGATCCGACCTCTTGTCTGAAGGTGGAGCAGTCAGGTGCGCACTCCCGTGAGTCACAGAGCACCCTTCATGGCCACTCAAGAGCACTACTAGGAAATCTGGAGCACTCCATGTGGAGCAAGTAAAATGGATGCATGACAACGGGTATCCAAGTAAACCCTGCCCATACCAACAGGGACATCAAACCACGCCAGCAGACAGGTCTGCCAGTACCAGGGAAAGTCACAACACTGAAGGCCAGATGGGCCCCACAGCTAGATTGCCTGCTTGGAATCTGGTACCATTTTCTTCCCCCATTCCCTTCCCCTGCTCATTATTGGCACCCAACCTACTGTGCAGTTTGCTCCCTGCTGTCCGCATCTGAGTGGTGTGTTGGGATTCCTGTGTCCCACCCAGTATATACCTCCATGGTTGGCCAAGACTAGCAGGGGCTGCACTGACTCCTGGGCAGGATGGGGTTACTGGCTGCTGCTTCATTTTTCTATGGTTTCCGTGGCTGTGAGTCATGGCAGGTGGCAAGCTACTTGGTGGAGCTTGGGGTGGGGGTGGTGCAGGANCTGGCCACACCCAACAGGCACCCCAGCCCCTGTATAAGTACCTGGTGGAATGAGAAGAGGAGCCAATGAGGGATAGGCAATCACACCAACCCCTCCCCAAGCTGTTCCTTCCCTCCTCTGCAGGGCTCTGGCCACACCCAACAGGAGCCCCAGCCCCTGGATAAGTACCTGATGGGAGGAGAAGGGGAGCCAATGAGGGCTAGGCAATCACACCAACCCCTCCCCAAGCTGTTCCTTCCCTCCTCTGCAGGGCTCTGGCCATTCTTGTTGATGTGTAGTTTCTTTCTTGTGGGTGTTATAATTTTGTCCGTTGGGCTGACTGGCTTTTGGTGGGATTTATTTCTCCATGAAGATGCACACTGTTTTGTGGGTTTGTGGGTGCTGTCTTCTCTCTTTTTTACCAAGGCTGTGGCTGCTGCATGGCACAGCAGAGCCTAATTGTAAAGTGTAACTTCTACTGTTCTGCCAGCTACTTGGCGCCATGAGGCTTGAGGGATCCATTAGCCTGGCTGCCTGGCTCCACTTCTCATTGCCAGGTCTGTTCAAGTTACCAGTGCCACAGTAGTACCAATGCCATGTCTTTTTTAAAAATTAGGGACAGTGAGTGCCCCTGGCAAGGGGTTATTGAATGTCTGGTTTCTTACTTTTGTCTGCTGGGCTGGTTGACTTTTAATGGAATTTCTTTCTCTATGCCGTGTCACACTTTGGGTAATTTCAGACGTGACGGGCCTAGAGGCCTGCCACGCTGAACCACGCACCGGAACCGAAATGGATCATGGTCAGCAATCCGACTGGCCATCCTTTAGACATGCTGGCCTGATTCTCACAGGGGGTCGGGGAGGGATCGGGGCTTTGAGGGGATGGTGTGGGCCTGTGCGGTGCGACATGCAGCCGCACAGTTCTGCCCTCCCGTGCTTCCATGACTGCCCACCCTCGGGGTGACGGGCGGGCACAGCGATCAATGGGGCCGCTGCGTCTGATCCCGTCCCGTGGTCAGGGCCACCATCCAGGCCGGACTGAAGGTAACAGACGTTACCTTCGGCCCATCCTGGATTGTGGCCAATCCAACCACAGTACTGGGCCCTGAGGCCCGATCCCAGGCCTGCTCTTACTATGGTTCTGGACCTCCGGGCAGCCGGAGATCCAGAATCGTGGTTATTTTGATTCCCGCCAGTGATTCACTGTGGTGAACATCTTGCAGGAATCAAACTGACGCTATGGGAATCACGGCCACCACAGGGGATTCACTGTGGTTGACTGTGATCTTGTAACGTCTGAAATTACCCATAGTTGCAGGGTTGTGTGTGTTGTCTTTTTTCTTATTTACCAAGGCTGTGGCTGGCACATGGCACAGCAGAGCCTAATTGAAAGTATAAGTCAACTAACTTCTACTATTGTGTCAGGTGCTTGGCACCATGAGCTCAGAACCATGAGCTCCCTCCCCCAACACTCCTTCCCATGCCACAAAGAGACTGCTGAATTGCAGCCTCTTATATACTATATGGGGAGGAGGGAGAGGGAGGAAGGGCTGCATGCATTGGTGTGCACCCTGATTGGTTATGTAATTTAATGGCTGCAGCTGCTACACATAGCAACACCTGCTGAGGTGCTGACTTGGCACCAAATAGTTCTAAAGTACCGAGTTTCCGTGTTTCAAAGATTTGAGGTCCAGAATTTCAGAACTTTGGAAACAGTGTCAAAGAGCTGCCGAGTACCCGGAACTTTGGAAATGGGCCCAAGTACCTGGAAGTACTATTCAGTACAGTCCTAATTAAAGCTCTCTAACCAGATGTAATTGGTGGAAGGTGCCCCCAGCCACTACTTGACCATCCAGTCGCAACTATGGATCTAGGAGCACCCCTAGACTCTGGACCCAAGATACCAGAGAAGGGCAAATCCCATGTATGATGGGTCTCTCTCCATCCCCCAGATCACCGGTCCTACCAACCAGCATCACCTCTGTCTTGTTGGGATTCAGCTTCCATCAACTCGCCTTCATCAAGTTCCCCACATCTGCCAGACAATGGGAAAGCACCAAGACTGCTGGGCCTGGGTCAGATAAAAATGAAAAGTAGTGCTGGGTGTCATCTGCATATTTATGACACCGCACCCAAACCCCTCAAGATCTCACCCAGCAGTTGCATATACACATTGAACAGAAGGGGAGACAAGAGGGGGGATATAATAGAACCCTGTGGCACTCCACATGGGAGGCACCGGGAAGACAATGAACAACCCCCAGCACCACGTACTGGAATTTCCCAGCTAGTAAAGAACGGAACCATTGCAGAACAGTCCCGCTCACCCCAACCAGATCATGCAGGCACATAACCCACATCTCACTTACACCAATTCATTCCAAACAAATAAGGGAAAGCAATATAGCCCCGGGGATCAGAGTGGCCCTAAACAAAAGGGGCATCACTACAATGGAACATCTATTTCGCGAGGGGGAATTCCTTTCCCCTCTTGGATTGAAGGATCTGCTGAGAGAGGAAGTTAATCTATTCCAATACTTACAGCTAAAGGCGTTGGTTACGTCACCTTCGAACAGGGCAAGTTTAAAGAGAGAACTGACAAAAATAGAGAAGATTCTTTTTAAGACTAACAAAGCCTCTGGCAGACTAGGTAGAGTGTACAGGGAACTTAAAGATATACTATACATCCCCTCAGTAGATTATATAAAGAAATGGAGGAAGGATTTAAATATCCCTTTAGTTCAAGAAGAGGAAAAGAAGATTTGGGGTCATATGAACAAATGTGTGTTCTCCTTAGAGGCCAGGGAGATACAGGTTAAATTAACTACCAGATATTACCTAACACCAGAGAGAATGAAGTTTGTGGACCCAGGTGGGGGAGGAGCATGTTGGAGGGGTTGTGGACAGATAGGAACCTACATGCACTGTTGGTGGGATTGTGGGAAGGTTCAGCTCTTTTGGAGCAAGGTATGGAAAACAGTAAACAAAGTAGCAGGGATGGTGGTGCTGTTCAGGCCAGAAATTGCCCTGCTGGGCTTATATCCCAATGCAAGCTGCATGAAGATTTGCCAGGACTCGTGTAAAATCATTTGTTTGGCAGCTATAAACATCATAACTAGGCACTGGCGTTCTTTGGAGGACCTCACCACGGACGAGCTGTTTCACAGAATCTGGTATACGCATACCATGGAAGAACTTCATGCGGATATCCACAACAAGAAGCAAGGCTTCGAGAACATTTGGGCCCCAATTATTAAAGCCTTGGATAAACAGAATGGGATAATTTAATAAGCTCCAAGCAGGTCGGGTTGAATGCCAAAGTTTGAAGTGCGACGGCAATCCTCTTCGGCGATCCATCTCTAAAATTTTGGGAGAGAACCTGTGCTTTCTGTCTGATGTTTCTGTCAATTGTTCTTTGTTTAAGGTATTCCATATAAATTGTTGTATTGAAGCATTGCAGATGACCAATGTAATTCATAGGTTTAAAATGTATGAAAAAGTTTATACTTGGTTGGCTTTGATGTATTTTGAAATTTCCAAATAAAAGTCACATAAAAAGAAAAAGAAAAAAAAAGTCCTAAGGAATGCACCTTTGAAGACTGGAAGTAGTGTTCCACTAACAGTGAAACACAGACATTATAAAAGGCATAATGCATTGTTCACCATTTGTTATCAATCCCTGCCAAGTGTGGAAGTACCAATTTGCAAGTGGTTTTTTTCAGGATTGTAATAAATGATAAATAGGTTAATGCGTTAAAAAAAAACAACACCAACTCATAACCCACACCTCATAGTCAACGGTATCAAATGCCGCTGGAAGATCTAACAGAATCAGCAGGGTCAAATTTCCCCAGTCAAATTCTAGGTGCAGATCATCGACCAAAGCCACAAGCGAAGTCTCTGTGCCATAATCTGGATGAAAACCAGAGTGCAACCAGACTAGAAACCCAATGCTGTCCAGATGTGCCTGGTGCTGCTGAGCCATCACTCTCTCAATAACCTTCCCTAAAAAGGGGAGATTAGAGACAGGTGAATAGCTGGCAGGGGAATCAGCATCAAGCAAAGATGTGTTTTGTTATACAAAGTATAACAAACTAGTTAAGCACCACATACTTCTGAAAGATGAAGCAGTCTTTACTGATCACAGCCACTCCTCTGCCTAGCCCATGAGCCAAGAATGATACTGTGGAGAGTACCCAGTTGGCACCACCTGGGACAATACTGACTCAGAGTCCTCATCCAGCCAGGTCTCCATAATGTTGCCAATAATAATAATAATAATAATAATAATAATAAATATTTTATTTATATAGCATCTTGCATGGCACTTGGGAGTGTGTTACAAAAACACATTAAAAAGTTAAAAAATATAAATATAAAGCAGTTTAAATCTGTTTAAAACAGTAATTTTATATATATATATATATATATATATATATATTAAATGGGGTAGAGTAAAAGGGAGTACAAAAGTACGTTCAGGGGACCCTCAGTGGATCCTAAAAGCACCTAGAGAATAAATATGTTGTTTTCAGGTGCTTTTTAAAGGCAAGGAGGGAGGAACTGAGATGAACACACTCAGGCAGTGAGCTCCACACTGAGGGGCCCTCCACAGCAAAAGCCCAATCACCTGCTGACTTCAGACGCGATGGTGGAACCCAAAACAGTAGGTGGTTCCCAAGTGCATATAACCCACCAATGTGAGGTTCCAGGAGGAAGTCCCAAATATAGCCAGGTCCTAATCCATTCAGGGCCCTAAAAACCAGCAGCACAATCTCAATCAGGCAGCCAGTGCAGAGAAAGCAGGGCGGGCATAATATGATCACGACTTCCCAGACCAGTAAGCGACCACACTGCCGCACTCTGGACAAGCTGAGAGCAACAGATAAGCCCTTCTGGCCGCCCATAGAAGAGGGAGTTATGAAAGTCAAGCCTCGTAGTCACCAGAGCATGTGTTACTGCAGCAAGATCAGCACAGGATATAGGAAGTCAACAGCTTCATTCTGAATAAAATCATGGGTGACATATTTACCACCAACCTCACATCAAGCAGCAACAGTATCAGATCAGGGGCCCCACTGGCCTCAACCCCCAAATAACTCAAAGTGGGATGGGGGTGGGAGAAAGGGGACACCAAATGCTTCTACCAATAGTCTGACTGGTCTATCCCCCCCCCCATACCTCCCCATGCCCAGAACAACATACCTTCTCCCTCTACCTCCCTAGCAAGGCCTCCCCACCCCCAACTCCTGGTTTTCAATCCCCATTTCCGAAGGATAACAGTCAAAAGGACCAAAAGGGACCAAGAAAAATTGGTAGCTGGGGAGGGGAAGGGGGGGTGAGCTGAGCACTCCTAGAGATGGATTCATCAGACAGGCAGGTGGGGACCATCCCTTTTTATCCATGTCTGTGCTCCCCTCTCACAGGAGTGCTAGGACACTCCCACCCTCTCCCAATCCCACCCTCTTCCCCCATATTCAAACCCCTCCTTCTCACAGAGGAGCCAGGAAATTCCCTCCCACCCAGTTCCTACATGCCCATACCCCCCTGTTACAGGGGGGTTGGGAAACTCCCTCCCACCCAGTTTTCTCATCCCCATGCCCCTCTCTCACAAGGTGGGATGGAACATTCCCTCCCACCCAATTCCCCCATGCATGTATTTACCCTCACAGGGGGGCCAGGGTCCCACCCACCCAATTCCTCCATCCCCATACCCCCTTTGATGGGGGGCAGGGCACTTCCTCCCAGCCTCTACCCACAACCCCCCTCTCCCAAGGGAGTTATAACGGAACCCTTCCCACCCTAAACCTGACCCTGCACACAGCCCAGCCACCTTCCTGCAGCCAGGGACTCCTTTTGTGGGAGAGCTGGGAACCCAGGTACAGGTAGTAACGTCATCTGGCAGTTATAACATGACAATTGATTCTGTGTCTGACCTGCCACCTGGGTTTATCTGTGGCCAATGACTTCTGCTTTTGCAACCACTGACCCCATCTGGCAGGCTAAAGGTGAAGGTGGGTATTTTCAAATGAGATGCTTACCCTGCATGGCCAGCCGGAAGCCATTGATCCGACCTCTTGTCTGAAGGTGGAGCAGTCAGGTGCGCACTCCCGTGAGTCACAGAGCACCCTTCATGGCCACTCAAGAGCACTACTAGGAAATCTGGAGCACTCCATGTGGAGCAAGTAAAATGGATGCATGACAACGGGTATCCAAGTAAACCCTGCCCATACCAACAGGGACATCAAACCACGCCAGCAGACAGGTCTGCCAGTACCAGGGAAAGTCACAACACTGAAGGCCAGATGGGCCCCACAGCTAGATTGCCTGCTTGGAATCTGGTACCATTTTCTTCCCCCATTCCCTTCCCCTGCTCATTATTGGCACCCAACCTACTGTGCAGTTTGCTCCCTGCTGTCCGCATCTGAGTGGTGTGTTGGGATTCCTGTGTCCCACCCAGTATATACCTCCATGGTTGGCCAAGACTAGCAGGGGCTGCACTGACTCCTGGGCAGGATGGGGTTACTGGCTGCTGCTTCATTTTTCTATGGTTTCCGTGGCTGTGAGTCATGGCAGGTGGCAAGCTACTTGGTGGAGCTTGGGGTGGGGGTGGTGCAGGAGGGGAATGGCTGCCCACTTGATGTGTTTTCAGGGAGACAAGTGCATGGTGGCATCCTGAATAGCTGTGGTAGTCACACTGGGAACCGCCAGTTGAAATCGCTCCCCCACACACTCCACCTGCATGGGTACTCCGTGGCAGAGCCAGTCAGTGGCCATGGCCCCCCACCAATGCCGTGCTTGTTTTAAAACATCTGGGTACACCTATCTAGCACAGAATTAAAATTCTAATGTTACTTTATAGATTCACATCATTTAAAAAAAACATTAACTAGCTAGTTCTTACAATATCTGTACTATAAATCAAGAAAACATTTGATTTTAGAGAAGGAGAAAATAAGGCACAAAATTGCTAGGGATGGGCGAACAGAACGGAGTTCAGAAATTCGGTTTGGTTCGGTTTGAAATTCGAGTTCGGAAATTCGGTTCAGTTCGGTTCGGTTTGAAATTTGAGTTCGGTTCTGAAGTTCGGTTCGGTCGACCGAACAGACTGAGCTCGGTCGAATTCTGAACTTCCAAACCAAGTTCGGCCATTCAAAACCAGGTTTTTTTGGTGTGTGTTGCCACTAGGGATGGGCGAACAGAACAGAGTTTGGAAATTCAGTTCGGTTCGGTTTGAAATTCGAGTTCGGTTCGGAAGTTCAGTTCGGTTGACCAAACAAACGGAGTTCAGTTTGAACTCCGAACTTCCGAACCGCGTTCGCCCATCCCTAAAAATTGCACTTAGTGACAGATTTAGAAGAACAATTCAGCAGTATCCAACTTTCCACCCTGAGTTTTTTTCCCTGTAACAAAAAGAGAAGTGGGCAAATATTGGGTGTCGTTGGACATAATGCCAACGAGTGTCTGAATGTATGTTTTGACCTTGATATGAACACTGGTTTGGCCCTGTGTTGATCATGTGGCACTGCTTATACACAGCCCATCTTGGGACAAATCATCTTGATGTTTTGCTTGCCACCCGATCTCAGAATACAAGCACTGCCGCCTCATTTCCCATGTTTTACTTGCTACCACACCACACAATATCATTAGACACAATGTTGGCCATGTGTTCTCCCAAAATACGCAAATTGTCCTTGTGATGCAAAGGTGCTTACATCACGTTTTCAAATGGTGGCCAAATTGGTGTTGGGATTGTTATGGTGCTTACACACAGTGGCCAAACACATTCTTAGGGGTTTTGACACCTGATCTTTGTTATGTCTAAAGATGCCCATTGGAAGAAAAAATGTTGGCAAGTGTTGGAATGAACTGCATACTAGCAGTAGGAGTGTAGAGAGGTTCATGTGCAGTTGAATATGAACATTTGCATAAACTATCTATAAGTGTCTGCATAAGGGGTATTTCACACCTAGGATATACACTGTAAGCTTACATTACTTGTGCAAAATGTTATCCAAAACGTCACCCCCCAAAACATTATTGTGGTATTTTAAAATATATTTGATTTGCTTTTTATGCTTATAAAATCATCAGCAGTCCAATCAGTGCAGAAAATGGAACAAGGGTAATCACCCCTCTGAGTCTCAAGGCTGCAGAAAAAGCTTTGATTTCTCCATGTTATCCAAGGGTTCGGGGATTAACTGGAGAAACTGGGGTACCTGTTTCATCACTCCCTCCACAGTCCTTTGCCTCACTTATTTTGCTTAGACTGCAAGGATGATCACTGCTTGGAGTTCATGACACCAGGCATCGGCACTGGGGCACCCTGGGTCTGTGTGGCAAATGTCTCCCTCTGACCCTGTTCCCCTGGGCCTGGATAACACTTTCCCCATCCCTTATCTCCCTCTTTTGATTCAGCAGTGATGAACTCATCAGCCATTTCCCAGAGTTCCCTGCACAGATACAGAGGTTCTCTGAGATGGAAAAATCTTACAACTGAATTACTAAACAAGAAAGTACTGAAAAATGTTGAGAGAATGGAAGATTACATGAAGAAATAGAAACAATGGGGAAATCTTCTCGAGAACATACATGAGCATGCCCTCTGGAATAGGAACCTCCTATCTAGATTTGCCCAATATGTTTGCAGAAGCTACCAACTTTCCTCCCCATTTTATCTCTACTTTAAATCCTGTGGTTTTGTGAACAGCTTTGATTATACATATCTATAAGAACCTCTAGAAGACCTCCTCCCCTATATGCCATCATGATCCTGAAAGTCAACTGGCAGGGGGAGAGGGGGAGTAGGTGCAGAACAGCTCTGGCATGTTCCATCACTGCACCAAACCAATGCATAGAGAGGCATTGTCAGTGGCTGCTTCAGAGCTTTGGAATTCTCTTCCCCTGGAAATTCTCCAAAGCCTGAGCATTTTTCAGAGGCAGTGTAAGACCCATTTATTTGACCAGACTTTCAGCAGGTGGGATAGGGTTTCATGGAATATTTTCAATGGGAATTTTGGATAGTTTATATTTTATACAGTTCTTTCTGTGTGTGTGTGTGTGTGTGTGTATGTGTGTGTGTGTGTGTGTGTGTGTGTGTGTGTGTAAAATATATCTTAACTGCCCCATAGCTTCAGGGAAGGAGAGAGCTGAAAATCCAAATAAATAATATTAAACAAGGTCCAAGTGAATCAGGAGCTAGTTCTGAAACAATAGCTCTGTGAACAAACTCTTAGTCATGCTTTGAACACTTTGAGGGTTAGGGTGTAGTTTGTCATAGTTTTGAATTTTCATACTTTAAAAAAAAACTGTGAAAAATGCAACTTCATTGGATCTCTGTGTGGATTCAGGTGTCTTATGTCACAACCATCCTTCCACAACAACTGAAATTGAAATATGAAACCCCCAAGAAAAAAAGTGATTCTCATGATTTTTCCAAACTCATTGAAAAAAGAAAGTCCCCCCAAACTAAATGAGACAGGCTATTGTTGCAAGATTTCCAGATCAACTTTGCAGAGTTTTGGACTGTTCAGATAAGAACTTGATACACATCCAGTCTCATATGTGCTTATTGGAAGTGTCTAAACCACAGTGTTTATATCTAGATATACACCGGCAGTTTGGTTCCAATATTTGGATGTGAGTCTCTCTCTTAGACTTATCTGAATCTAATCCAACTGCTGAAATTTTTAAAGTTCATAAATCACTGTGCTTCAACCCCCAGAAACATCCGTTAATTTAAGAGAGAAAAAGCAAACCATGCACAGGAATCACCTATTTGTTTCTGTTGCCATTTACTACCTGTAGATGGCATTGTTGATCTTTCAAAAACAGGATTTTAAAGGAAAAAAACAAACAAACAACAATTTAGCACAAATAAGTGCACACCAAAGGAGCTGGGCAGATGTAATCATTCACAGATTAAAATAAAGGTCTACAAAAACAGCGATAATGGGCAAAAGCAACACATTCTGAAAATCTGATTGACATGATAGTTAATTAAGAGTAACAGGAAGAAAAAACTTTAGTTCACACCAGGGATTACTGACATGGTTGATCCTTCCTTAGTTTTTGCTTCAATGCAGGGAAAACAACACCCAGATTTCACATTTATTTGAATCATTCTGTTTAATTTTATATGAAAAATGCACATAAAGAACATAAGAGCACAATTATTTCAAGAAAGCAGAAATCACATTAGGGACTAGTCCAGTATGTCTACACTGCATGTAAGAAAGCAGTGAGCAGCCTAAGATAGTAGCAGGCCATAGATCTAGCCCTTTAACCCCCTCAAAACATTTCCTTTTCTTTAGGCTTTCATTCCAACAAACCATTAATTCAAAGTAGTTGGGCCTTACTTTTGTTTCACTGCTGAAGTGTTCACATGAACAGAGCACTCAGCTAAACCAATGTTATTCAGGAGTAAGAAAAGAGGTATCTATGTACTCCACGTGAATTTTGAAGTAGCATTGTGTACAAGGCTAGTGACCACGGTTCAGCAATCATTATCTCTCAGCTAGAGAGGAGATTGCCACTGTACCACTTTATACTGTTCATTTGAATGGTTCCCATGTGGAGTAGTTATGCAGGCGATTATGCATAACTCCCATGTGGAGTAGTTATGCAGGCACCTCATCAAGCGGTGCCACTACTGCACCCCTTGATGAGTAGGGAACAAGGAGGAGGAGGAGTGAAGGGATTACCTTGAGGTCATGTGACTGCAGAGTCTTGCTGTTTCCACTGAGGAACTCCTTGCGGCTTCTACAAGAGACTGATATTCTATGGGTCATATGACATGGCCAGCTGTTTTTCATGACTCAACAGCAGTAGTGGACACCTCCCAGCTGTTTCTAGTTACTACTTGTAGTGTGTCCGACACAAGGAGTCTATAAACATGAACAAGGCTGCTCCAAAGCTGCAAAGGATGTAGCACATAGTCACCTGACCTACAGTGCAATTGGTTGCCTATGTGCAATACTTATACAATATTTTTCCAGCTCAGGATTTTCCCCTTTCTTTGTCAAAACTTGGTTATGGGCCTAATTCAAGAACAGGGGGGAGTGGGTGGGAAGGACAATAAAACAATCTGATAAAAAAAGAATCAAACATAAAGGCAAAGAAAGGAAGAAAAAATGGCACAGATGCTAAAACAAAAACCATGCCTTGTCCTACATTATACTCTGAAGACTGCCAAACAGGCTCCAGTGAACTGTCAATTAAAGCAAACTTCACAGGTAGAGAAACTCTACAAAGAAAGTTTTAAGTAGGGATGTGCGAATGCGGTTTGGAAGTTCGGAGTTCGCACTGAACTCGAATAGTTTGGTTGACTCAAGCAAACTTTCGAACGGAACTCGAATTTGACCAAACTGTTCAGTCGAATCCGAACCAGTTCAGAAAGCCAAAACCCCCGTTTTTGAATGTACGAACTCAGTTTGGAAGTTCGGAATTCGACCGAACTCGAATAGTTTGGTCGACCGAACCGAATTTTCAAACCAAACTCGATTTTTTAACCAAACCGAATTTCTGAACTTGGTTCTGTTCACACATCCCTAGTTTTAAGGTAAGTCCTGGGGATTTCAACTCTAGGAGCCAACAGTCAGAAAATCCTTGACTATGGCCACGTTTTGAAAAACCATTAATTTGATTTAGATTCAGCTTACTTTGATTTTACTCCTGAAGCATTCATACAAGCAGTGTACAAAACCAATGTTCGTCAGCAGCAGGAAGAGAAGTATGCACTCCTAAAATTCATGAGTACATACTCTTACGTTTTGAAGAAACTGATCATGTGAACACCTATCAGTACAATGGTGGAGTTGGAAGTTTCAGAGACCATTCCTAGCTTCCCAGAGCTGTTTGTTGGAACACTACAAACATGCAGAAGTTACTTCAATTTAATTAAATCAAAACAGCTACTTTTTTTACCTCTGTTCATCCAAATGAGGTATCTTAACTTCTCTGGTCAGGTACAGGCCATGTTGTGGCAAGCAAAAGTAAATTGAAGAAACTACTTTGATTTAATTAAATTGAACTAATTACTCCACTTCAGTAGCATTCAGATGGACTGTGTAAACTGAAGTTTCTACTTATCAAAGTAGTGTTCAGACAAATAGAATAAACCAAATTAGTACTGCATCAGTTTTTCGCCTGACTGAGATTATGGGTGCAGCGGACAATACATTTGCTACCTGCAGGTAATACTGACATTTTTGGCACTCCCAGTCGACACTCAATGGGTTTACATAGCCACCATCAGATGCACAGATGATGGGTCTTTCTGGGACTTTCCAGGACACCCTGGGAAGCTCCTGTCCCCTGGGCTGACTCACCCACCAGGCTGTACTACTGTTTCTGCTGCTTCTGCTGCTATTCCTGCTCCTCCTCTGGCGGCGGCTCTTCCCAGCCCGGTCCACTGCTCAGCAGAGCTGGGCAGTGTGTCACAGTCAGCCTGGGTGTGTGTGTGGAGGATCCCAGAGCTTCCTGGAATGCTCCCTTGGCTGACTCATCCACCCACCTGTACTGTTGCTCTTCTGGCCCCACATAAACCCCCATGGGAGCTGTGGGGCACTACCCAGACCAACTGAGCCACAGGCTGGGCTGGGAGGAACAGTGGTTGGAGAAACATCTGAAGCAGCCGCACGGCTGGCCGGGTGAATCATCTCAGGGAGTGCATGTGTGCAAGAGCTTCCCAGAGCTCCATTGGATGAGTCAGCCAACAACTGGGTCAATTCGGGCACCCTAAATTTGACAGGGTACCATTTTTCTGGGCACCCTCCTTCAGCTCTAGTCACCACCCACACACTGAACAATGTTTGAATGAAGAGTTCCTTCAAAATACAAACCAAAGGGGAATATATACTCCTAATTTATCAGGATTATATACTGCCCTTTCTACTCTAGAATAACATTGGTTTAAAGCTGTGTTGATGTGGACACTTCAGGAGAAAAACGGAAGCAAGGTCCAACTGCATTGAATTAACTGTTCATCAGCATGTAGCTACAAGGTGCAAAGCCATCTCTCCTCCTATATCTAAGTGTTAAGCCACTCGGGGATTTAAAATCAGCCAAGGTAATACATCTCTTCTAAGAACCATAGCCATTGGCATTCATTGCTGCACTTTATTATTAGTGCTAATAGATTGCTTCTCTACATAGAAGCAGGCAATCAAATGTGGACCAGTATTCCAGCAAATGACTGGTTCAGAAGGGGAGTTACATAGTATGGGCTCCTATAAAATAGGCAGTTTCCCTTGCAGGGCGAGGATACTTCTGATGATGAGTAAGTCACAGCTGAGTGGTGTAAATGCTTTTTAAATGGAGCTGAAACAGGTACCCACAAAAATGGACATACCTGTTGAAACCAAGGTACCCACAGATGGGTAAACATTTAGTGCCAGATGAGTTACCTGCATTACTGAGTTACCATAACCAAGTTACCTTTCTCCCATTTTGCACCATTTTATCAATGTACCACTTCCCCTCAATTTCCATTAGGGCTGAAACAAGAGTTTGCAAAAATTGGGATTTTTGTTTGGGCAGGAAGGCAGAAGTTAGGGGTGGGTTATTCACACAGTGATTAGCTCAGAAATGCAGAAACAATGAACCCGGAAGTAAAGCAGTACCCTTAGCAATGGTGTAAGTGGTAAATGAATGGTAATCACTTAGAAAATAGGAAGTCAGTAAACTGGGATGGTATCTCATGGTATTGCAAGAATTGAGAAATCCTATTGGTATTGGGAAATGGTCGGGAAATTGGTCCCGACTCCTGAGATGGCAAAATTATTCACGATTAAGAATTTTGCTGCTCGTTTCAGTCCTCATGTCCATAATTGTTCCTTGGCCCCTCTTGTGTGCATGTGTGTGTGTGTACAATGATGAAAATGTCAAAATGAAGAAATTTACAAACATGCCAATATTTGAGGTTCACCCTCCCTGTCCTCAGCTCTGTCATTTCCCTTTCCAAATGATACTGCTATGCTATCTAAATGGAGTCTGACTCATAACCCCCATCGTCTCTTAACCTTCAGCTCCCTTCTCAAATCTCCCTGTCCTCTTCCCCACTCTTCCTTTTCTGTGCACGCTTTCCTTATATTTCAATTACAAGATAGAAAAAATCCACCTCAATGTCACTTTTCACTCCTCTTTCTCCCCCATTTATTTCCCCCTTCTTCACCTCCTGCCTCTCTTCTAGCCTCCTTCTTACCATGGTCACTTGATGAGGTCACCCCCCTACTTTCCACATCAAGCCCCTTTACTTGCCCCTTTGATCCTATCCCCTCCTAACCTCTATTGCCCCCACTGTCTCAACCTCTTTCCTGAACATCAATTCTCTCTCCCTCTCTACTGGCTCCTTTCCCTCTGCTTTTAAGCATGCCGTCTTCCCTCCTATCCTGAAAAAGCCCAACCACTCCCCATTTCCTTCCTCCCCTTTGTTTCAAGGTCCTTGAACATGCTGTCTTTACCTGTTGTCTCGACTTCCTCTCCTGCAGTTCCTCCCTCAGTCCCCTTCAATCAATGACCTTCTCTCAAAATCCAATGACCTTTATTACATCCTAGTCCTGCTTCATCTCTCGGATGCCTTCAACACTGTTGACCAAACCCTCCTCCTTGGCTAGCAGAAACCTAGCTTCCTTGGTTTCTGAGGATAGTCTTTAACTGGTTCTTTTCCTGTTTCTCCAGCTGTTCCTTCAGTGTGTCTGTTGTTGCTTCTTCTTCCACATCCCTTCCCCTCTTGGTAGAAGTTCCTCAAGGCTCTGTCCTCAGTCCACTTCACTTCTTTATTTACACTGTCCCTAGGCAAACTCATTGAATCTCATAGCTTTCAGTATCATCTGCATGCTGGTAACACTCATCTCTATTTCCCCCCTCTTCTCTCTCTCTCTCTCTCTCTCTCTCTCTCTCTCTCTCTCTCTCTCTCTC
>QEPC01002676.1:79426-90681 GCA_003113815.1 Sphenodon punctatus
ATCATGGTGTCTTCCCACCCACTTACCACACTTTCCGTTCGTCTCAGGTGGAACTGTTTCCCAGCAATTTTCCTTCTATTCATCCTTGTTCTCCTGGCGGGGATGGCCGCCGATTCCAGGCCATGGTTAGTGGCCAGACGTGATGTTGACATGCTCAACCACAGAGAATTCCCCGTGGTTGAGCATGTCAACGTCACATCTGTTTGGTGTTATGCTGGGTGGTCACCCCCGTGAATCACGGGGGGGAATCATATTCAACATGCAAACGGAGATGGTCCGTCCAGAACCTCCATTTGCATGTTGAATGTGATCCCCCCCCCCCATGATTCATGGGGGTGAACATCTGGTGGGGAGCTTCCATTCCCCCCAACAGACATTACAGGATCACGCTCACCATGTGGGGATTCACCATGGTTGAGCGTGATCTCGTAACGTCTGAAAATACCCATAGAAAGGATTTCAGACAAAGGGTGAAAACAGACATGACACTAACCACCCTTTAACCACCCTTGGTGGTTATTTAAGCATGTTGCAGGGATGCATAGGGCACCAATACAGTCCTGCAACATGTATAAATAACCACCAAGGGTGGTTAAAGGGTCGTTAGTGTCATGTCTGTTTTCACCCCAAAACAATGCACAGTGAGAATAATGGGAATAATGGGAAAAAAGAGATGATACACAGAGAGTGAGAGAAATACATCTGTTTTTATAACTGTCAAATTGTCTAAGTGAGGTTGAGTTAGAGCAACCACACAGAAACTGAGAAAAAATAGCAAGCGTTCTGGCTAAGACTGAACTAACATTGGCAAAGTTCCTCAGCTTGGCAGAAGGTTAAGAACTCTCACCATGTCCTCCCCCCAAAGTCATCATGAGTCCCTGGTTGGTACAGAAAGCTTACACAGCATGGCCAAAAATGACCTATCATAGGGATTCTCCTGTGTTAGAGTGTATGCAATCAGGGCCGGCCCTAGGGTTTGTGGGGCCATGTGCGAAGTCTTGGTGCGGTGAAACCCGGAAGTTCCCCGGAAGGCCTAGTAAGCACTGAAGCCACCAGCCAGCGCTGAAGCCTTCGGACCGCCGTGCTGCCATCGCCGCCTCCGCCGCCGCCCGGAGCGCCAAAGGTAGGCTATCCCTATGTGGGGAGGTAGGGTAATCCCTGGGGTGGAGGGGGTGTTAAACCACCCCCCACCCCAGGGAGTACCACAGTACCTACCTGCTGATGCGGGCTCTGGGTTGCCGGTGGCGACCCGGAGCCCACACTAGCAGGGACTTTGGGGATTTTTTTTTTAAAAAAAATCCAGGCTGGGCAGGGTGGGTAGGGGGTGTCCCCCCTTCCACCCATGCAGCCTGGACTGGGGAGGGAAAGTGGTTGGGGGGGTTTTGTTTCTTTTTTTACATTGCGGCCATTCATTTCAATGGCCGCAATATAAAAAAATCTGGCACGGGGAACCGGTACCAGTACCCCCAAATACCGGAGTAATCTGATACTGCCGGTACAGCAAAATACTGGCAGTATCGGATACCGGATGTATCGAACTTCCCACCCCTAATAAAAAACCCTTTTGAACCTGCAGAACAATCTGACCTGTTCCACTGGTCTCTGAAGACTGCCTTTTTGGTTGCCATCACGTCCCTTAGGCGGGTGAGTAAACTCGTCGCTATATCTATCAAGGAGCCTTACTTCTCAGTCTTCCCAGACAGGATAGAGATCTCTCTCCATCCGTCATTTATCCCTAAAATGGTGTCCAGATTTCATATGGCACAAAAAATTGTCCTCCCAGTATTCCTCCCTCCACCTTATGAGTCAGAAATCTTAGCCAGATTTCACACTTTGGATGTTAAGAGAGTCGTCCTGCTCTATTTAGGCAAGACCCGGAACTGCAGACAGACTGAAAATTTGTTCCTCTTACCTTCACTTCCCAAGTTAGGGCAAAACGTTTCATCCCAAACTTTGTTGATGCATCCGAAATAAAGCAAAGACAACCATGTTGGGTTTGAAAGGCTGCACTCTTTATTTCAAATGGAATTAGGCATGGTGGGGGTAATTGCCCTCAGGCAATTCAGGTCCAGTGTTAACTTCTATACTTGGGTACATAACAAAACCCAACAAAGGGGAGGCTTGGATGTACCCTCCATAACCTCCCTTTAACTACTTAACAAAAACGTCTCCCCTCTGGCCTTGGCTAACGGCCGCCACCAGAGGAGACAAAGTCCTTCTGGACCCGAGCCAAGGATTTAAGTTACCACCAGCTTGGGGACCACTCATATCCCTTCCCACCTTTGCCAGTAACTCACCTTGGGAGGTTAACCCTGTTGCTGGCCGTGCCCAGCCTATGCCCCAGGTGTTTCCCCCACATCTCTTAGGGAGATGCCGCTTTCACTACTTTTTCCTTAAGAACTTGCTACAGTACTGGACCCCTGCCACAAAGGGGCCACCACCGCTTCCAGTGGACGGGCCCGGCCCCCACCCTGCTCAATCTGCTTTAAGGTATAACCTCTATTAACTTGGCCTTCAACGTTGCCAAACAACAATCGTTCCCAACCTGCGATAGGTGAACCCCATCACCCCGAAAGTTCTCCAGAGTTGTGTGCGTGATCCCGACATGGGACACTCGGTGACCACCCCGGAGGGTAATCCACCTCTCAATCTCCCTGTTCACCTTCCACTGAGCTCTATCCACTTTACCAGGGTGAATAGCCTTGTCCCAGCGCAATCGCACCACCGAATCTGTCCACACTACCACCACCCCGGGAAATTTTTTTTCCAGCTCCATAACATCTGATTTAACTTTAACAATTAAACCTAAACCTGTGCTCTCAGTTAAATCATTTTCACCCAAAAGGATTACCACCACATTTGATGTGATCCCTCATGTGTTGACCCTGCAGGTGGGGAGCAGCTGGTGCCACCACATTCCGCTGCGTCCCATCCATTGAATTACTGCTATTGCAGACATCCCCAGCTAGCTTCCCCAAGAGGACTGTGAGGCTGCCTTCCCTGCCCATCGTAAAAGGCTGTGACTGATAATCCAAATGGAGCATCTGCTGTGATGCTGCCCGGGACCTGAGTGCATAACATCAAACACATTATTGTAAGAAGCTGCGCACGTACGACTCATAAGTCTGGGACTTCCAACGCCCTACCTCTCTAACTTGTTGTTCCAAGCAACCAGCCTGAGCTGCAAAAGAAGCTACTCCGATCCTAAATTAATGGGACCCATAATCTAATGGTGGTAATCCTAAATAACCCAAAACCCGGCGAAGCACTCCCGTAAATTGCTGACAGGTAACTAGACTACCGTTCATATGCTGAAACAAAGGCCCTCCCACTGACGGTAGAACCCATATATCCCCTATATGCCCCTACTTGGCAAAGCTCAGAGGTGCCTGCCTGATTCAGGTGAAATACTCGACCTCTGCCCTGCTGATTGGTTTTTGACCGCCTCAGTCGAACCCAAAGCATACTTCCCCTTACCTGAATATCATTGACAGACAAAGCCCAATCAGAGGTATCCCTTGCTGACTCTGCCACCAACTCACTAATACGGAATGTCCCAAAGAACGCCATTTTAAATAAGGCCCCAAACAAAACCACCTCAAAACCATTAAAACAGACGGCAGGGAGAGTGACACACAACCTAACCAACAGCGAGGGAGTAATGGGATTCCTAGTATCGGGCTCCCTCAGAGTTTTCCAAGCCCAACCTTGCAGCATTCTGCTGGCAAAGAAGCCCTGAACTGGCAGGGGGTGCCCCTCCAGGCGACTAACAATTCCCAGTGCTGAAAGTTTCCCTGCAATGGTTCCCACCGCAGAGCCAGCCCTCCTGAGAGTCATGTCAAACTGCAACATCTGCCCTTCAGGGATGGGGAACTGCAAAGCCCAAACTTTTTGACACCTAAACTGCTGGAACTCCTCCAACGCCCTCCGATAGGAAGCCTGTGTCTGCACCTCCAGGGATCCTTGAATAATCCTTTACAGTTCTAAGATCTCAGGTTCCATAATGCCTGCGGGGGGGGGGGGGTCTGGTGTTGCTCCAGCTCCCGGGACCAGGGAGCGAAATCGCTCCATCTGGAAGTGAGAAAGGGCATCGGCTGCGCTGTTATTCACCCCCGGTATATGCTTGGCCACAAACAAAATATTGTGCCACAAGCAATCCTGTACAAATGCCCTAACTAGCTTCATCACCCTTGGGGAATGCGACAACATGGAGTTGATCACATGGACAACTGCCATGTTGTCACACCAGAAAACCAAGGCACTATTTATTTGCCAACTCCTCTCCCCATAGCAACACTGCTACCACTAACGGGAAAAGTTCTAGAAAGGTAAGGTCCCGCGACACCACACTCTCTTGCCACTCCAGTGGCCACGGGGCTGCACACCACCATTGTTGAAAGAAGGACCCCAAAACTGTACCCACTGGCCGCATCTGAATGTACCTGCAGTTCGGCTTCCAGCAAGAGGTCCTCTCTCCAGAAACTAGTCCCGTTATATTCCTCTAAAAATTCTGCCCATGTCTGCAAATCCTCCCTCATATCTCAAGTCACCCTTATGTGATAATGAGGCTTCAATTCCCCTCTGAGCTTCCCGTAAAGCCTCGACAAGAAGGCTCTGCCGGGCACAACCACCCAACATGCAAAGCTCAGACTACCTACCAGCGACAGCAACTCCCTCACCATGATCTTTGAAACTGCCAAGCCTGCCACCAGCTTTGCCCTGAGTGATGCAAGCTTGGTCTGGGGGAGATGTGAAACACCCTGGACTGTGTCCATCTCAATGCCCAAATATGTCAGGGTTGTTGCAGGCCCCTCCATTTTTTCCAGGGCCAAAGGAATGCCTAGGTCATCTGCCACCTTCCCAAATATTTCCATCAGATCCAGACACTCAGACGTCCTTGGATGGCCGATGAACAGGAAATCATCCAAGCATTTCCTGACCTCGCCCCCAGATGCTTTCTGCTTTACCACCCACTCTACTAGCGAGCTGAAACGCTTGAAGGCAGAGCAGGAAATTGAGCAACCCATGGGCATGGCACAGTCGAAATAAAATCATCCATCCACATGGAAACCCCAAAAATGAAAGCTGTCGGGGTAAACAGGGAGCAACCGGAAAGCTGATTTAATATTGCACTTCCCGAGAAGCGCTCCCTCCCCGGCTCCCTTCACCGCTCACTCAGCATCATCAAAGGGGATGTATTGCACCGACGTGAGGTCACCAGGTATCACGTTGTTCATTGACCTTCCAGGTGGATAAGACAGGTGGTGAATCATCCTAAATTCACCAGCTGCTTTCTTAGGCACGAGGCCCAGTGGGGAAACTACAAAGTTCTCAAATGGGGGAGAAGAAAAGGGGCCTACCACCCTGCCTTCCTTCACCTCTTTACCAGCCTTCTCCCTAATATGCTCCTTACCCACAATGGACTTTAAATTGTGGGGGATATTACCTGACTCCACCTTCGTCGCAGGTATCCTAAACCCATAACAAAAGCCATTAACTATCTACAACACCTTCACTCTGTCGGGGTGCCCCCTCAATGCTCTTTCTAGCCTATCTACCCTAACCGGGGTTGGGGCCCTTTGGCACATTACCCCATTGGCCACCTGCCCCCCTTTTCCCTGGGGGGGGGGAAGCCAGCACGTGGCTTACTCCCACTCTGCCGTTCCCTTGAACAGGCTGTGGTAGCATGTTTTCCTCCGCAAACCCCTCATGCGTGCCTGTAGCTACATGAGTTACACCCGCACCTCCCATTGCGGGCAAATTCATAGCACACTAGTGCCATGGAAGTTTGGGCCTTCCGTCCCTCACTCCGAAAGGGGTCATTAGATGGTGCCACCTCCCCTTTTGTTAACACATGCCCCGTGTTGGTCCTTGTCCCACTACCCCATGTTGGTTCTTGTCCCACTAGCCGTACTGGTCATACTATCCAGCCACAAGTCGATAGCATGCACATCCCAGCAAAGCCCTGGTGTGTAAGCAGCCCTATGCCTAAATGCTTCATCATACCTAAGCCAGGCCCCCGAGGGGCCTGTGTCATAAGCACGCCAAATAATATCTGCATACCTCATCATAGCATAAGCCCTATCTGGGTAGGCCTGTGCTATGACCCCCTGGTAAACCACAAATGCCAGGGTCCAGTTGGCCCAGTTGCGATCTACCTTTGGCTGCTTAAATTTCTCCCTATCCTTCTCATTTTCTTTCTCCGACGGGTCAGGCAAGAGATCAGTAAACAGCAGGGAGAAAATATCCAAGTACTCCCCTTTCCATATTTTCTCCCTCGCTGTCTGTGACAAATGAGTGCCCAATCGGGAAGATACATCACCGTACCCTCCCCCCAACGGGGGGGGCGGTCTAACCCACTGGACATCCCCCGCCCACCCCGCCTGTGGTCGAGCCCGCACTTGCAAGGCCAGATTCCCATAAGCACCTGCTGCCAGCCCCAACCCACTACTGCCTGCTGGGGGGGTGGGAACCCAGCTGCCTGGGGGCAGGAAACCACCCACTGTTCCACCAGAGTCGGGGGGGGTCCAATATACTCCTTCCAGCCTGACCGATTCCTGTTCCAACTGCCGGGGTTGTCCCCGGGGACCAAGGCCCGAATACAGGTCCCCCTGCCCTTGGTCCCACATTGGGCATGGCCTAACTCCCGCTAAGTCCACCCCCACCCCCCAAGACCAATTACCTGTCTGCGAGGTGCCCACAGCTACCGGCTGAGGCGGATACATTTGCGCCATGGCCTGGAGCCCCCTCTCGAGAGATGCTATTCTTTGCAATGCCTCCTGCACTCCTGATGCTGCCTGGTCCTCACCTGAACTCCCTGCCGCCTGGTTGTCCACCCTGTCAACAGAAGGGAGATAGATGCCCCCCTCTGAGCTGCCTTCCAGCAACAAGGAAGGGCTTGCCCCCGCCAAAGGCTCCCCGGGCTCGTTCAATGCTTGGTCACCTCTCCTGGCCCTCTGGGGTGACGGCGATTCACCCCTATATATGACGGGAGTCCCGGATGCTCGCCTCCCCCGCCACATGGGTGGAGTAACCTCACGTTCATGAAGTGATGGGGCAGGCATCAACTGCAACTGATTTCTCTGTCCTCCTCCCTGCCCCCATTGAGGCACAACTCCCCCTGCAGAGAAGCCACCAACAGCCGAGAGCTCCCACGGCTGCCCCTGGGCCACAGACTGCCCCACTCCAAACACCAGAGGGAAGACACTCAGAGGTCCCACATCCCCTGGAAACTGAAAACCCGGGTGGTGGCCACCCGTACCCCCATACCCCCCCAAATCCTGAAGAGTCTGGGAACCAGGCCGCAAGCCACCCCCTTCTGCAGGGGACATCACATCAAGCCCTTGATGAGAGAAGCCAGCCACCTGCTGGGTGAGGCCACCCGCCAACTGGTGCTGGAACCCCCCGTGCCCTATGGTAACCAGAGCAAGGGGCCCCCTCCCATTGCTGAGGGAACCTGTACCCCTGCGAACCATGGAGATCCCATCTGGTTGCCCGCGGTCATACCTACCGGAGAGGACACTCCATTCTACCCACCAGGAGCTTGACCCTGTGGAGTGGACATACCCCCCCACAGTCCATGATGGGCCCACAGTTGACCCTAACACCAAACCACCCTGCGACAGAACCCCCATCGTTTCTCCCAAGGGCTGTACTCTACCATCACCCCCACCTGGCCATCCCACCAGGCCCGATGGTCCTACCCCCATTCCTACTCCTCCAGGGGCACCGAATGTGCTCACCTGCCTGGCTGCCATGCCAGTTGATCCTGAATAGCCCGAGCACCGGTGGAGCAGATCCAACTTCTAAGATTGCCCCAGCAATTGCCTGGCTCCCTACCTGCTCCTCCTCAGTTAATTGCACCTCCTGCCACCCCTCATCCATCTGCCTCATATTCTTCTTAGGCTTCTTGGCCTTCGTACGCCCATCCTGCAATCAAGCACTGAGGTGCCCGTCCGCTGCCCCTATGGACACTTCAAATACAAAACTCCTAGGCAGAGCCTGATCACTCCACTCTGCCTCCCTTGAACGCAGCTCGAGACCCCACTCCTCAATTGCCACCCTTATGGGGGGGGGGAATTGGGTGTCCTCTTTACTTGAAGAGGCCTCTCGTGTGGAGCCACACGGCAACCCAGCAAGGCCCACCCTTCCCTCTCAAGGCCCCTTCAGATATTCTTGAGGCCCAGCCTGAAACCAAACCCCTCAACAGTTGCACCCCAAGAGGAGGGGGGGGGACTTGTCCCTTTAGTCGAAGATGACAGCCTTCTGAAACCCTTGTGGCAAGCCCAACTATGCCCCTGAGGACCACAGATACACCACTGAAATGGGGTTTGCTGATATCACCACAAGGGAGGGGGAGTTGTCCCCTTGCCTCTGGAGACTCGTGCGCTCCCAACCGAGCCCGCTCTCTTTACCCATCGGGGTGCCGTCACTCTGTGAGCCTCTGAGGCACGATGAGAAAAGCCCAGCTGAAATTGACCGGGGCTCCCACAGCTCCGTCGCCTCTGTCTTGAAACTGACCAGGGCGCAGAAGCCTGAGGCACTGGCTTTCCAGCTCGAGCGGTGCTCAGAATGCTTCCATTCGAACGAAACGGGCAGGACGGCTCCCAGCAAGAGGCGGGGCCTCCACACCCACTCTTGATTGGCCAGCCCCATTGCTGGGCAGACTCTGCCCAAGCCACCGAGGGATCCTCGCTGCGACCTGGTCTGCTGCACCAGCTCTCCCCCTCCAGCGCCGATACACGCGCACTGGAGGGGCCAGAATTCGGCCCTGACTCACCCTACCCTTGCTCCATTCCTCTAATGGAGCCCGACAAAGACCCCTGGTGGCCTCCCATTAAGGCGGGCCAAGGGGTTTCCTCAGCACATTCAGCACAAGCTCCTGGTCCTTACTTTCAGACCCTTCATGATCTTGTCCCCTCCTATCTCTCAGCACTCATTTCCTTCCACACTCCTGTCCAGGAGCTCCTCTCTCTTCCTCTGCTACCATGCTCACGTAGTCACAGCTCCCTTGTTCAAACATAGCCACCCCTTTTACCTTGCTGCCCCCCATGCCTGGAACGCTCTTCCTGAATATATTGATTCTGCTCCTTCCCTTCCTATCATCAAATCCATCCTGAAAACTTCCTTCTTCCATCAGGCTTTTCCAAGCTCCTCATTCCCTTAATCTCCCCACCCTGATTTTCTTAGATATTCCTCCTCCCCTGTAACTAACCTAAGCACATGTACCTACAACTTCTTGTATATATCCTGCATCCTTTCCACGGTAACTAAGCTAAGCATGTGCACCTGCAACTTCTTAGATGTATTTCTGTTTCTCCTTCTGTTCCCTCACCCCTCCCTTGTCTCTCTTAGATTCTAAGCTGATTGGGGCAGGGTCCTGTCTATAATAGCATGTTATTGTTTTAGCATCTTTTGCATTTATAATTATTAAGTATTTATATAGTGAAAGCAATGTACTTGGCACTTTACAATCAACTAAGTCAAAACATGTCAGTAAAGCAGAAAGTCTGCTACTCAGTAACAGTAAGAAACACCTGGTATTTCAGGTAGTGGTTTACCTTTCTCAGTATGCGGATACTGATCAGGTATATGATAGGCTACCCAGCATTATGAGTGTTACCTCTGGAATCAGAATTTGCTACCCATTTCAACTTTATTTACAAACTTTAAACCATTTTCACAGCAGTCTTTTCAAGAACTATAATTATGCCCCGAGCTACAGATGACTTAACTGAGTCATATAGAAGTTAAGTGAGTTTCCCAAGGGTACACGGAAAGTAAGTGTCAGAGCCTAGTATCAATAAAAAAAATATTCCATGTCTCTTGGGAACAGCATTGCATGTTGATAGTGGAGTTTTGAGCACACAACTCTATTGGACTCCAAATTGATACCTTTGAAAACATGTGTGTGCTGCTGCCCTAGAAGTGTTTCTCTTATTGTTTTCAACAAAAAGAGAAGAATTAAAACAGCTAATCACTTCAGCTAAAGCCACATGTCTGGTGTCTTTGAGAATGGAAAAGGTAATGGCATGGATATGCTCAGCTGACTGTGAAGTGAGATAAAAGATTTAGACTCTCAAGAGAGAGGGTGTTGTTCAATATATAGGTCGGACTTGTTACATGACTGAGGAAGGGCCCGTGTGGCCTGAAAACTTGAATACTTTCAGCACCAGAAGTTGGTCCAATAAAAGATGTCATCAGATCTAATTTGTCTGCATTTAGAATTGGTCAGATAATACAATCCCTACAGAAAGAGAATGTTCTGAAAGGATGGGTGTCCCAGAAGACTGGCAATGGGAGGCAGAGGGTATCAACCAATGTGACCATGCTCAAGCACAGCCATGAACTTACTCCCTCAGGAGTGGGATCAGCACTGCAGCCAGGATCCAGCCAGGTCCCCAAATTAACGTAACATGGGTGTGGCCTCTGGGGAAGGCAGGGAGCTGGGGAGGTGTGCCCAGAAGTCTGCCCCCCTCCATGATGGGCATCCATGGTGGGCAATAGTGTCCATCATGGTGCCTGGTCCCATGACTACTCCAGACTGTGTTGAGTAAAGCAGGCTTTCAAAATGGGAAAGCCCACTTTACTCCCAGATGGGCAGCAGGATCCCAGTCATAATGGTGACTAATATGGGCTGAGACTTCCCCGAGTCATAGGGTGATTTCAGACGTTACGAGATCACGCTCAACCACAGTGAACCACGCTCAACCCCCCCGTGGGGCCAAAGGGCCCTGAACATCTGAACGGTGCGCGCCAGATGTTCATCATGCTCAATACCCACATGGGGTCAGTTTCAACCACGCTTCCCGGGCTAGCTGGGGGAAGGTCCCGGGAAGCGTGGTCAAACGAACCCCCACCGGGAACCAAGGAAAAGTAACGTCTGGACGCCAATCCCAGGGCGGAACCGAACAAAACGAGCCCCAGCCGGGGACGAGGCACGCAGCGTTGCTGCCGGGCAACTAGCAACAACACAAACGCCGGAGGGAGATTTAAAGCAAAATCAGCAGCAAACAAGCGTGGTACAGTGGCGGGGCAGGAGCCGGAGGAGGTGCAGGCAGGACCAGCGATGCAGATGGAGGAGGCACAGGCGCAGGAAGGGGGCACACGGGTGCACCCGACCGGGGAGGTGGCCCGGGCACAACACCCACAGCTACAGCCGGGTCGCGGCGCCCCGGGAACAGCGGCAGGAACGGGCCCGGAGGAGGCACCCAGGAAAAGGGTAAGGGCAACCAAGGGGAGGGGAACAGGGGGCA
>QEPC01002676.1:96150-113840 GCA_003113815.1 Sphenodon punctatus
TTGTTCCTTGTGCTGTGTTCCGGGCGCCCCTGCCCCCCCTTCCCAACCTTTCCCTTGTGTGTGTGTGTGTGTGTGTGCCCGGGCATTTGGTCGTGCAGTGTGTCCCGCTGCACGTCCGCTGTGTGTGTGTGTGTGCGTGTGCGTGTGCTGTGTCTGTCAGCTGTCAGCCTGTTCTCCCTCTTCCCCCCTCCCTTCCCATTTCCCTTGTGTGGGCATTCCCTTGTGTGCCTTTTGGCTTCGTTTGCCCTCAGTCGGCCATGTCTGTGTCCCGCCCCTGCCCTGTGCCTTGTGGGAGTTTTGCGCCCGGCGGGGGTTTGGCTGCACGTCTGTTGTGCTGCCCCAGTCCGCGATGGTACGGCCTGGTTCCCGCCCGTGGTCCCGTTCCCAGCACGTCTGTTTGGGTCGCTTTTCCACCCCCACGCGTGGTTGCACTGTTCACCTCCCCTGGGGGTTCACTGTGGTGAACCGCCCGCCCGTAACGTCTGAAATCACCCAAAGACAGTGCTAGCTGCCACCATGACTAGGATTTATTCTGTACCAACATCTGGTGGCTGGGATATAATGCAACAGTGGCCACAGGTTAAAGTGGGTCAAAGTGTGCCACTGTCATGTTAGAAGACACCCAGAGTGTCTTTATTGACTGTTCTGTTTTTTTTATTGGAATGTGTGAACTCGCCAGTTCTGATTGAAAATTGGATCAGAATTCCAAATTCACCCCTATCTCTATGTAGTGCTGCCTTCAATCCATCCAGCATGATTATAGAGCCATAGGGGTGGAAGGGACATCAAGGGTTCTCTAGTTCACTAGACATATTTTGGAGTCTAAATAATACACAGTTAAAAAAATGCACCTTAATTTAAGTTAAATTAACTTCATGTTAATTTAAATAAAAATTGCTGTAAAACAGATTGTTCAAATGACTGGCTAAATTATCCATAAGGTTGGAGAAGTTAAAGTTGTGCTGGCCACATGACTTCCTTGTGCATCATTGTAGATTGTAGCAACTGGATGCTTTAAGCACACCAGTTTGATGGGCTGTATAGTTTGGGATGGATGCTAACACCAAGACCTGAATGATACCAGCAAATCAGGAATGAGACACATTCGTGAGGCCAAATGAGAAGTTTTCATTTCACTGGCAAAGATGTACCTCCTCCGAGTTGGCCAGAAAAAACAAGACTTAACTTTTGGCATGGAGACTCATGCCCATGTTAAAGGCTTGCCTCAGGACTATAAGCTCAGAGAACTGAAAACAATGGAGAAGACTTTGAGTATCCTTAATAAGTATTCTGTTTTAAAAAAAACAAAGCGTGATTGTAGAGTCAGAGTTGGAAAGGACATCAAGGGTCATCTTGTTTAACTCCTACTCTCAACACATGATATGTTGACGTCTGAATGATTCAAACAATTTCAAAAAGATGCACCATTTCAAAGAGTTATTTTAATTAAAATGCTTCCCTAACTTGCAAGGAAGAAAGGGACCTGTCTGCGACAACTGATTTTACAGAGCCAGGTGATTTGAATCACTTTCCTAAATAGTAGGGCTGAAACTTGATTCTTAGTTTCTCATCTCATTCTTGAAAATGAGAACAAGATGAGAATCAGCTGGATTCTCACCGAGAAAAATGAGCATATTAAAAAACAGAATACCCACTGCTGATGTGTGTCTGGGGAGCGGGGGGGTGCGTGAAGGAAGTGAAGCCACACCTGTTCCTTGCCAAGGTTCCCTGCCGCTTGTCTGCAGCTGGCAGTTGTGCTGGTGGGGGAAACTTTCTGATTGCAAATTTTCAGGAATGGACTGGGGAAAGCAGGAGGAGTGGGAGAGTGGGATGGTGGGGGCAGATATTGAGCATTCTGTTGGCTAGCAGGAGTCTGAGCACCCAATAGAAAGTTAAAAAGCAGTGCCGAGCCCATTTCTTCCCTTCAACCCCACCACCCACCCACCCCAGTTCCATCTGGAAACAGGGAGGAATACAGTAGTTGATTTGCACATGCTTACTCATGTGTTTATCTTGCTTGGGGCTGAGAACAGATGAGAGGGGAGAAGGGATGAGAAGGGCTCAACTAGCAGGAGTCAGCAGCCAATAGAATGCTGAAACACTGTGCTAATAGAATGTTAAGGCATCAGCTCAGTCTTTCCCCTCCCTCCTATTCTCCCCACTTCTGCTCTCCCCCTCCTGAAAATTTGCAATTGGAAAGCTTTCTCTACCTATACAACTGCCTGCCCCAGACCAAGCAAGGTGGGCAGAGAGCACTGTGGCTACCTCCTCCTTCACCCATTAAATTTCTCCAGGCTGGGAGACCAGCCTGGGTGTGGGGTGCATGTCCCCTATTTTGCAAAAGTAGCTAGAAAACTTGATTTTTAGGGATGTGCGAACGTGGTTCAGATGTTCAGAGTTTGGCTTGAACTCAGTTTGTTTGGACGTCCAAACCAAACGTCCGAACCAAACTCAAAAACGGCTGAACAGTTCAGTCATGTTCGGGTGAGTTCGGATGAGTTTGGGGTCAGGAAAAACATGACTTTGGGTGGGAAAAATGTGACTGGAAGGGGGAGGAAGCTGAGGAGCAGACGTCCTGGCACCAGGGGTGGTCCCAGGGCCAAATTATACCGATACCGAAAAAAATCTTTGAATTCGGTATTGATTTCAGTATCAATAGCACTATTTTCGGATGTTCGGCCGAGTTCGGCCAAACCAAACTCCGCCAGACCGAACAGCTGAACCTGAACTTGGGTTTCGAACTGAACGACCAAACATCTGAACCATGTTCTGTTCGCACATCCCTATTGATTTTTTTCTGATAACTCACATTTGGGATATGCAACATTTAGTAAGTTTAATAGGGATCATATCAAATGTGCAACAAACTAGGACATAACCTCAGAACTGGTAGCTGACATTTTGAATACACTTTGTGTTGTGGACCCACTGGTCACAAGTATTCAGTTGATAGTGAGATGTTTTTGTAGCATTTGAGCTACTTTAATGTTATATTAGCCAAAATTAGTTCGTAGGTCATAACTCCTCTTCAGAATTGCAACGTGCATATTTACTCTTTTTATTTGACAGAGTCTGTGCTATAACATTGTGTGATATCAAGATAATCTATGACTCATACATATGGGAAATATAAGCACTGCTATGGAATATCTAGTACATTGTGCTAATCACTATGTGTCAAATACAGGTTCAACTGATCCAGTCAGAAAATCCCACCAGGGCAAGAAATCTAAAGAACATACTTGATCAAGTGACTGTGTGATTCTGTGTCTGACAATATATTTGCATTTACAACATGTTCAAATGAAGGTACTGACTGCATACAGGAACATGTAGCAGTCAAAAATTAAGGAGTCAAGAGGGAATTACCTTTATATACAGAACTCTAGGAACATTAGAAAGTTGGAAGTGCAGGAGGCTCTTTTCCCTGAAACATCAGATATAGATCACTGTGTGGGATACCAGACTTGGAACACCATTAACCTGAGACAATATGGAAAACCTTACTTTCACACAGTCATACAAACAATAATAATAATAAAAAAAACATACAAGCAAAACATAAATACAAACAAACAAAAAAACAAGCACAACTATGGGTGTTAATAAACATGAACTTTGCCTACTATAGCCCACCTGGGTGAGAGCCTTAGCCACTAGCTGCACCAAATAGGAAATCTGAGAACTGGGATTGAGTACCAAAGTTCTGAGCACCATGGCTGGGTACTCAGTCAGTACACAGAACTTTTTCCACGTACCCAGAAATCATAACTTGGAAATCCGGACCAAACTTTAGAACTCAATCACTTTAATTAGACTCACATTTAAAGAAAATGCAATGGAGAGATTACTTATTAAAGTTTTAGTCAAGCTTCACCCTCCCTGAAAAAAGATAAATGTGCAAAAGGACAGACTGTAAAAACTGTTAGCAGGTTGAGGGCTACATGTGCCATATCTTTTCAGGTTATGGTGAGTGACCCAAAATTCAATAACACAGCTTCAGTTTTTACTGTTTTATTTTCTTATTGTCAGAAACCCTCGTTTCCATAGGGAAACATTCTCTAATGTCCAGGGAGCTGAAAATTGCTTACAAATTGACCCTTTTCCTCCCCAGCATGTATCTTATTTTTTGACATTTAGTACCCCACAACCATCATGCCTTAGGCAGCTTGGGGTGGTTAGCAAAAAATAAACATATAAACATAAATATAAAAATCCATAAAAACAATACGTCAAAAAATTTCTGGTGCTAAAACAGAACCCACCCAACCTGACACCCCCCCCCACTACCCGTCTCCCCCGCCAAAAGCCTGGTGGAACCACCAGGTATTACACTGTCAGCAGAAGAAGGGAAGATATGGGGACAGATGAACCTCTACCAGGAGGGAGTTCCACAGCCTTTGAATGGTCACCGAGAATGTCCTCTCCATGGTCGCCACCCACGACATCTGGAGGACCTCCAGGAGGGCACTCCTGGCAGACTGCAGGGGCCAATCCGGGAGTGAGGCGATCCCACAGGTAAGTGGGGCCCAGATCGTATAGGACTTTATAGGTCAAGACCAACACCTTGAATCGAACCTGGAAGACTATGGGCAGCCAGTGCTCCCCGTAAGGAGAGAGGTTGCTGCATTCTGCACCAGCTGCAGTTTCTGAAACATCACCAAGGGTAGCCCCATGTATGGTGCATTTCACTAGGTGAGGTGATGAAGTCATGGATGATAGTAGAGTCTGAAATATATGGTCAAAGCCACTGTATCAAATGTAGTTGACAGAAGGCACTTCTCACCACCGCCACCACCTGAGCATCCAGGGAAAGCAGTGAGTCGAGGATCACCCCCAGACTCTGAACCTGGGGGGGCCATGGAGGGACAAATCCCATCAATGCTAGAAGTCACCAGCTTCCCCACCCATCACACCAACAGCACCTCTGTCTTGTCAGGATTCAACTTCAGATGGCTCGCCCTCATCCAATCCCCCACGGCTGCCAGACACCGAATAAGCACCGAGTCTGCTGGGCCTAGGTCACTTGAAAAACATAGGTAAAGTTGGGTGTCATCAGCATATTGATGACACCTAGGGATGTGTGAACAGACTCGAGTTTGGAAATTCGGTTCGGTTAGAAAATGGAGTTCAGTTCAAAAGTTCAGTTCGGTCGACTGAATTATTCGAGTTCGGTCCAAACTCCAAACTTTCGAACCGCGTTCGCACATCCCTAATGACACCAAACAGCAAACCCCATGATCGTCTGCAAAGGCTGCATATTCATGTTGAACAAGAAAGGGGACAGAATAGAGCCTTACGGAACTCCACATATGAGGTCCCGGGGAGATGAAGAATGGTTCCCCCCAACTCCACACGCTGGGTCCTACCAGACAGGAAAGAGCAAAAACGTTGGAGAACAATTACGCTCACCCAAGCCCGGTTCCACAAACGGGCCACCAAAATCTCATGATCAACCATTTCAAAAGCAGCTGACAGAACTACCAGGATAAATAGGGTAGATCAACCTTGATCCAACTCATGGTGAAGGTGCCCCTTATCTGAATTGTTAATTTGCATGCAAGGGACTATTTGTGCATTGCATGCAAATTGGACCCGACTCCAGCCTCTTACATACAATTTAATGGTTCAGATACATGCTGGGGAGGTAAAGAGGCACTGTTAAGTTATTTTAAGCAATTTTCAGCTCCCTAGACAATAGAGAATTTGTTTCTCTAGGGTAACAAGGGTTCCTGACAATAGGAAAACAAAACAGTAAACACTAGAGCTGAGTTATGGACTTTTGGTCACTCGCCATGACCAGAAATAAGTGATGAATATTACCTTCAGTCAGTTAACACTGTTTTTACAAACTGCTTTTGGACATTCACCTCTTTAGGGAGGGTGAAGCTTAGCTGTTGTAAGTTGGGCAAGCACTCCATTACACATTCCCTAAGTGTGAGGTTAGTAACAGAAAAGCTTGGTCCCTGACTATAACCTGATAAGTAGGGGAGATGAGAACAAAAGTTCTGGGTCACTGGCCATATACATAATGGCGCCTTCACTACTCAACTGAGGTTTCTGAAGTTTACTGGGTACTCAGTACCTTGGTACTTGGAAATTTGGAACTCAGGAATTTGGAACCAAGGATTGAAATCCCCAGTAAATTCCGAATAAAACTGAGGACCGAGTTTCAGCTGCCTGCTAGCAGGTCACCAGATGCGAGCCTATTACAGCCCCTTCCCAGATAGGGGGCTGTCCATGGGCCACCCATAGCAAGTGAGCATGAATGCATGGATGACAGTGGCGAGATCAGCATCCAAGATATATGGGCAGAGCCCCTTCAAAAGACGTAGTTGGCAAAAGGTGCCCCTGGACACAGTCGACACCTGGAAATCCAGGCATAGCTACGAATTCAGGAGCACCCCCAGAATCTGCACAGATGGAACTAATGGAGGATGGATACTACATCCCCCTCCAATAACAGGGGCAACCTCTTCCTCCAGATCACTGACCCCACCCACTAGCATCACCTCAGTCTTATCGGAATTCAGCTTCAGTTGGATCGACCTCATCCAATCCCCCACAGTAGTCGAACAACAGGGTAGCAACAAGACAGCTGGGTCTGGGTCGGTTGAAAATGGAAGATACAGCTGGGTATCATCAGTATATTGGTGCAACAAAACACACACACACACACACACACACACACAGAGATCAACGTACAACCTCTCCTAGCGGCTTCATATACATGTTGAACAGGAGAGGGGACAGAAACTATCATATCCCCTCTCAGTCGTCTCTTCTCCAAGCTGAAAAGCCCAAACCTATCAAGCCTCTCCATACCCTAACCTACCAAGCTGGGAGCAGTTCCATACCCTTGATCATTTTTGTTGCACTTCTCTGTGTCTTTTCTAATTCTACTATGTCTTTTTGAGATGAGGGACCAGAAATGCACACTATACACCAGGTGTGATTGTACTATAGGTCTACATAGAGGCAATATGGTATTTTAAGTTTTATTCTCTATCCCTTTCTGAATGATTTCTAACATGGTTTTCTTTTTTGACTGCTGCTGCACACCGAGCTGAAGATTTCAATGTATTGTCCACAATGATGCCAAGATACCTTTGCCGAGTGGCAACTCCTAATTTAGAACCCAGCATTATATACATATAGTTAGGGTTATTTTTCCCTATGTGCATCACTTTGCACTTGCCCACATTAAATTTCATCTGCCGTTTGGATGCCCAGTCACCCGGTCTTTCAAGAACCTCCTGCAATTCTTTACAGTCTGCTTGGGTTTTAACTACGTTGCATAACTTTGTGTCATCTGCAAATATGATCACTTTACTCCTTTCTCCAGATCATTCATATAAATATATTAAACACTGGTCTTAGAACAGATCCCTGGGGCTCTCCACTAGTTATTTCTATCCACTGTGATAACTGACCATTGAGTCCTACTCTTTTCTTCCTATCTTTTAACTAGTTGTCGATCCACGATGGGATACTGACTCTTATCCCAAGACTCTTTAATTCCCTCAAGAGTCTCTCATGAGGGACCTTATGGAACGCCTTCTGAAAGACATTTCATCTTCTCTCCCCTTTCATTTCACCCACTAATATTTTCAAAATGTTTTAGGCTATTTGGCATACATTAATACATAAATGTGTTAAGGCATAATTTTCTTTAACAACTTGCTAAATAATGACATCAGGATGATTAACTAGGGTTCGACTCAGATTTCTGCTTGTTACAATTTCCAATTGAAAATGGGCATTTCATTTGTTCTGCCTGGAAACTGGAACAGACAATATTTTGTCAAATTCCAACTGAAACAGATGTTTAAAAAAAAAACAAAGCACACTTATACACATTTCCAATTGACTGCCCATATGCAAAAGCAGGCACAATTGTCCCCACCCCAACCCCATCCAGTCGGAATTCCAGTCATAATTGTTTCTAATTGGAATAAAAATGCATAGCCGTTCCATTTTTGTAAAATGACCCACAAAAATGGAACATCTATTTTGATCGAGGCCTATGATGATCTTCCTGTAGCAATATCAAGATAGTTTGCCAGGATTATGTGTCTGATGCTGCAGGAAATAAAAATGCTCAGAAGTCAGAACCTCTTGGCACTGAACCCTATGCGAGCAAGAGACAGCTGGAAGATTTAAGATTAAGTTGTACATTGCCATAGTTACAGCCATAAAGTCATGGATAGGTAACCCAAATCACCCATTCCTTCCATGAAAATAATTATGGAAATACTACCGTATAGTGATGCACCTCTCTGAACTACTGAAGGTAAAAAAAATGCTTCTGAATTATTGAAGTCTGCTTCTATTAAGACCGAAAATCAATATGCACTACTAATTTTATTCCAATTTTGTATGTTGCAGAAGTTTTCACACACAAAAAAAGGAATTTGAAGCATTTCTAGTTACTCATTTTTCTATTAGCCTTTCTTTTCAAGGTTAACATATTATTATATTCCAGTGTATATTAATACCATATCCTACAAGTGTTACAAGCCAGTGATACATTAATTTGGCATATACCAAAAAAAGTAAAAGAGAGAGAAGGACTACCAGGTTATCCAGTGAAACTCAGACGACCTCCCCACATTGCAGGAATTGTCAACCATGCTGGTTTTGCCTCTGGACAGTAAAAAAATAAAAACATTAATCACTTTAATGTTTGGAATCGGGAACCTTGGCCGTGGAAACCTCTTGAATTCATAATTGTATCCTCCTGAAGGTCTAGAAATTGCAGGCTTGTGGGCCTTTCCACCTCTGAAGCCAGCAAAAAGGGGCTTACTGGTCAACAGCGATGGGCCTTACAGGTAGAGCAGATAGAAATATTGAATCCTGTCTATCAAATGTACACATTTTGATTCAGGACTGACTTAGCATTTATGAAACAATATTTGTGCCTGCTTCCTTTGGATATTAATTTCAGGTTTTTTGGTTTGTTTCTTTGCCAGTTCAGGAGCTGAATTCTATTGTACATGCAGTAGTCTTGTGACCATATTAGATCAAAACTTTCTGTGCAACGGGGCTTCTATCATTTCCTTCCTTTGAGGGATTGTTCTGCAGTCTGATAGATTTTATTTTCAGGGAGTTTTGTTAAATACCCTTAAATTCAAAACGTATTATTCCCTTTTGCTGAAATACAGGCTACATCCCCCTCCCCGCATCCTTGCTCTAGTATTACAGGTTTAAATCAAGTCATAGATTCTGAGTCACCTAATTTCCATCTAAACACTCTATTTCCCTTGAACATTTAATAGCATGCATTACAAAGCCAAGGATCCAATGTCTTTTCATTTTTTATATTTTTAAAATTTTGTAATAGAATGCTCTCCCATATAGTTGTGGATTGTCAGCTACTCCAGTTATGTTTTTTACCAGTGTATTGCACTTTATTTTGTATGTTTTAACAGCTATTTTATCTCTATAGCTAGCAGTGTGAGTTGCTGGCCTTCACTTATCCCCACACAGGAAATAAGGCACAACTCAATAAACACACTGACCACATAGCTTTGGGTGAACTGGCCACAACTGTTTATTAATAACCAGCCAACAATAAACCTGATAAAGAACAAAACTAATTAAAACCCAATCACCCTAACAATGAGAACGGTGGATCCATACCCTTTTAATTTCTCATCGCCAATTAGAATTCATCAGAATTAACCATGAGCCAATCAAGAAGACCCCTGATTTGGGTGAGTCCTAAGGGGAGTGAGGTGCACCCTGACTGTTAGACACCTGGCCAGAATGACCCTCACTCCCCGTGTTCAGTACCATGTGTTGTTACCCGGATTGGAGTTACCAGTCCAATCTATTCCACCATTAGACCACCTTGGCCATACCCAGGGAAGGCTTGACAACTGGCACCACATCGGGATAGCTTAGATCCTTCCATGTGGCACCTTACGCCAATCTCCCTCTACCAGGATAGCAGCGGGGAGCCCCCCTTCCTCACCTGCTTCCCAGATCCAACTTCCTGGTGGCCTACCACCCTACACATACCAGATGTTCCCATAGCCACCAAGGCCAATTTTCTGGTCCTATTCCAAGGTTTTCTTCATAGTACTAAACACCGCCACCAAGTTTGACAATATTTATTGCTCGAACGCCCCCACACTCACCCAAAAAACTACCTTCTTAAGCCAGGCTTCTTAACAAAATCTCCCAGACTTTACCCAGATATAAATCCATACCCTGATCTGAAAGGTGCACCCCATCAGCCCAATACAACTCAGGCCTGGTCCAAGTTATGTCACTGTGCACCAACCATAACCCCCCAGTCTGCTCTACTACTTTTCTGATCTCGTTGTTAACCTGCTTGCGTGAACGATCCACCGATCTTGCGCTGTTCGCACCCAGCCACTTAATTCTTTGCAACAGCACTGTGAACAGCAACAGTGTCCTAGGGAACATTTCCCTGAGTCGCAGTCAATCCTGCTGCACCATTATGGATAAATCCAAACCCGATCCCCTAATGAGATCATTTTCCCCCAAGTGGAACAAGATAACCTGAGGGGGGGACCGCCCTGTCCAGCCCAGGAACATTGGCAGCAACTGGGGCCACAGCATGCCCCTCTTGCCCCTCCATACCACCTCCGCTTGAGGGGTCAACCCCAACTGGGTCCCCCACCCTGTGATCCCAGCCCTCCTTTTTGCCCAAACAACAAAACTGTGGCCCACCATCCACACAACACTTCTTTCCTGGCCACGTTGCCACCCTGAAACATAAAGACAGTAACCAGTGTCACCGCAACTAGATCTGTTCTAACCTATTTCCCTTGTAAGGGGCAGACATATGACTTGAATGCTGCTGACCTCCATCGGCCCACTGTCTTAATGTCCTCTACTGCCACTCCTGCAGCTGCCGCAGAGGATGCAGCCCCAATCCTGAAGGAATGGGAACAGAACCTTCCCCCTACCTCTAGTCCAGCCAGGCATCGCCTCATGATTGCCATGAACTGGAAGCGTGAAAGAGGCAAACCAGAGCGGTGCACTAACAACGGCCCCACAATCGTGGGTCTCACTGCCAAAAATGATTCTAAACACCGGACCGGGCAGATCCTTGGCTCGACCGATCTGAAGAGCACCACCCTGGCACCCTTCCTCTTCTGATCGGTCTTCGAGACCCGAATACAGAGTTGCACCCTATCTTTCCCCAAAAACTAGTCACTAAACTGCAGGGCCCTGCCCAACTGATCCGTACGCGAGCTCGCCACTAACTCACTCACCCTCAGTGCCGCAAAAAAGGCAATCACAAAGGCCACTTGAAACAATTTAACCTCGAACTCATCCACACAAATCTCCCCCAGCTTACCCACTATATCTGCTAACAACTTGGGGGACATAGGGGCCCATGTGTCCACCCTGTCACTGCCCTGCCGCCTCCAGGACTCGAGCATAGCCCGAAGAACTGGGGAGCCCGGCAGATCTGAATTCCCTACCATCTTAGACAGGAAAGATAGGGCCGACTACTTTCCCGCAATCGTGCCTGGCACCAAACCTTTCTTCCGAAGCACCAGTCCAAACTGCACTACCTGCGGCAGAGGAACCGGAAAAGCTATCGACCAACCTTTGCTCCTAGCAAACACACTAAACTCCTTCAACGCGCTTTCGTACTGTTGCCACGTGGCCAGAGAGACCGCCCCCTTTACCGCTTCTATAACCTCTAAAATCCAAGGTTCCAGAGCTCCTGGGGAACGTATTCCTGTTTCTCCCTGGCCTGTGGAGTGAGTTCCTGAAAGCGTTGTATCTGGAAATGAGAAAGGGCATCAGCGAACTCGTTCTCCACTCCTGGCACATGCTTAGCACAAAAAACTATGTTGTGCTTCAAACACCACAAAACGAAAAACTTCACTAGGCGCATAACCCTCTCTGATTTTGATGACAAACTTTTCACAATGTGCACAACAGCTAAATTGTCACACCAAAATAACACTTTCCTATTGCTAAATTGCTCAACCCATAAATAGACCGCCACCACTATCGGGAATAGCTCCAAAAATGTTAGGTCCTTTAACATCCCTGAGGTGTCCCAGTGGGTTGGCCACTGTTCTGAACACCACCTCCCATTAAAATAAATTCCCAGTCCAGCCGAACCTGCCGCATCGGAATGCACCTGCAACTCTGCTTCCAGACGAAGCACCTCCCTCCACATGCTGACACCATTGTGGCATTGGAGGAATTCCAACCACACTTCTAAATCCTCCCTCATTTCCTTGGTGACCCTGATATGATGATGCGGCAAGGAAACGCGGGCCGTTTTGGCATAAAGGCGGGACAAAAATGCCCTGCCAGGCGCCACGACCCAACAGGCAAAGTTTAACTTACCCAACAGAGATTGCAACGCCCGCAGCGTCACCTTGCTAGCCCCCATGCAGGCCACAATGTCACTACTAAGTGCCCTCAACTTGTCCTCAGGCAACCGGGAACACTGAACTATTGAGTCCAATTCTATCCCTAAATATGTCAAGACCAGGGCTGGACCCTCAGTCTTTTCTTCTGCCAATGGCACCCCAACTAACTTGGCCACCCGCCCGAAGGTCCTAAATAATTCAGCACACTCTGCTGACCCAGCTCTCCCAATAAACAAATAATCATCAAGATAATGTTTGCCCAGGCCTTCAGGAGGGAGGGTGGGGGGGTGATTTTAATCCCCCGCCCATTTATCTATTTATTATTGTTTTCTAGCCCTGTTTTATTGATGTATTTTATATTTATATTTTAAGTAATTTTAATTGTTTTTATTACTGTTGTTAGCCGCCCCGAGCTGCATTGCAGGAGGGGGCGGGATATAAATTTGTAAAATAAAATAAAAAAAATAAATAATGAGAAATTAGCCGAGTCCCCGCCCGTCGCTTGACAATTCATTCCAGCGCAGAGCTGAATTTTTCAAAAATGGCACATGAGATAGAGCATCCCATGGGCATCGCTTTATCATAGTAAAATTGGCCCTGGAATGCAAACCCCAATAATTCAAAATCTTTGGGGTGCACAGGCAAAAGCCGGAAGGTGGATTTCACATCGCTTTTCGCCATCAGAGCCCCTTTTCCACATTCCCAGACCAACTCCACTGCTTGATCAAAGGAAGTGTAGTGGACCGTACACAGCTCCGCTGGAATGAAGTCATTCACTGATGACCCCCTGGGGTGCAAAAGGTGATGTATTCACCTATACTCCCCTGGAGCCTTCTTAGGAACTATTCCTAACGGCGACACCCTCAAGTTATCTGCCGGCAATGAATCAAATGGGCCCGCGATACAGCCCTCGGCCAACTCATTTTCTATTTTCATCTCGACGACCCCTTCCATGCCCTTCACCGATCGCAGGTTCCTTGCCATCGCGTGCTCATGCCTGCCCTCAAATGGAATCTCAAACCCATATCTAAAACCCTCAACTATATAACGAGCTAACTCTGGGTTGGGATACTCCCGCAACAAACGTTCCAACACCCACCACCTAACTGGTGTTGGCGCCCTTCCCTGGGCCAGCCTGCGCCCCCCTGTTTCCTTTCCCAGACCCTGGTTGGAAACCCCTCTTCCCTCTTTGGTTCGATCTACGCCAACGTTGACAATTGGTAGAGGGGTGGGACCCTCCACACTGCAAACACGCGTGCTGGAACCTACAAAAGGAAGAAAAACACTTCCCTTCATTGAAATCCCAACACGCAAGCGATTGCTGCCCTTTCTTTGATTGCTCTCCACGAAAACGATCCACTGGCTGACCATCACCCTTGATGATGATATGGCCGCTGTCAGCGCGTACCACTTCCTTCCCCTGGACACACTCCAACCATAGGTCATGGTCCTTTACATTTCAGCGCACCCCAGGTGTGATCGCTGCATTCTGACAAATTGATTCGTCATACTGCAGCCAACCAGAACTGTCCTTTGTGAGGTATGCCCGCCGCACTATGTCAAAATATTTCCACAGCGCGATCGCCCTTTTGGGGAATGCCTGCATTACCACGCCCGCGTAGACGATGAAAGCAGATTCCCAGTTGGCCCAGTTTCTATCGATCCTATGCCTCTTTGCCCTCTCTAACTCCTTCGACTCGGGCCGCGCGTTAGGATCCAGAATTGGATCACAAAAAAGGATTCCAAAGAGATCAATATAATCTCCCTTCCAGATCTTCTCCCTCACTGATTGCAGGAGATGTACCCCCAAAGGCGCCGACACCCANTTTGAAGCTACCAGTGTCTGGTCTGTTCAAGTTACCACTGTGCCACAGTACCAATGCCATGCCAAGAGGCTGCTCATCGGGGTGTGTGTGTGTGTGTGTGTGTGTGTGTGTGTGTGTGTGTGTGAAAGTCTGTTTTCCTTCTTGTGGGTGTTATCAGGCTGTCTAGCTTTTGGTGCGATTTCTCCACACAGTTGCACTGTTTTGTTGTATTCTTCTTGAGAGAATTTCCCATTCTTGCTAGTCTGCTTTTTCTGAGCACTGCTTGTTTGGCATAATCATGATTTTACAATGGATGCACACCATCGTTTTTTTCTTCTGCATGCAGTTGCACTTTTGTGGGATTTTCTTCTGGAGTGATTGTCTCACCAGTCAGGGCACTGGGCATTGGGCGAATACTTTTTTATTTCTTTCTGGTTAATAATATGGTGTGTGGGGGGGATGGGGCTTGCCTTGTATAGGTGGGTTGGGCAGGCGTGGTGTTATAAAGAGCACTGACCCTACTGGCCTCATGCACCCCAGGAGGAATTTACGTTGTCCCCCCGGGGTCCCAATGCGGTGGACGCATTCAGGGCCTGGCATAGATGTGTCAAACTTCTCCAGAGATCCAAACTTCCTGTTAGAAGAGTGCTTCAAGACTGCGCACATGCAAGCATGTTCCTTTGCTCTGCGCATGTGCAAACTGCAAAGAGCCGCTGCCAATGCCTCCCTTGGGCCAAGTCATGAGGGGAGATGGACTCAGCTCACTGCAAGGAGGAGATGACGGTGAAGAAGGAGACCTGTAAGGGTCAAAGTTTAGCAGAACGTGCTTTGGGAGGCTGGGGAGTGCCTACCACCGCGTGTGTATAGCAAAGAGCAATGCATTGCCAGGATCGCTTGGGGCAGTATTTCATGGAGCTCTATGGAGAGGCAACTGGCAGCAACAGTAACATTATATGGGCAGTAGCCCTTGGTAGGGATGGCGAACAGAACACTGTTCTGAAGTTTGGATGTTCGGTCATTCGGTTCAAAACCTGAGTTCAGGTTCAGCTGTTCGGTTCGGTGGAGTTTGGTTTGGCTGAACATTCAAAAAAGTGCTATTGGTACCGAAACCGAAGTTTTTCCGGTATCAGTATTATTTGGCCCTGAAACCACCCCTGGTGTCCACCCCTGGTGCCAGGAAGTCTGCTCCTCAGCTGCCTCCCCCTTCCAATCATGTTTTTCCCAACCAAAGTCATGTTTTTCCCACCTCTGAACTCATCCAAACTTTTCCGAACTGTTCAGAAGTTTGAGTGTTCGGTTCGGAAGTTCGGTTCGATCATCCGAACAGGCTGAGTTCGGACTGAACTCTGAACTTCCAAACCGTGTTTGCACATCCCTAGCCCGTGGCCCCCATGGGAAGGAGAGGGGGCAGGAGGGGTAGCAATGGATGTGTGTGTGTGTCACTGTTGTGATGTGTGTGTGCATTATTGGCCGGTGAAACAGCAACTGCAAGAGGTGGGGGGGAGTGGAGAGTGCTTTGTATGTTTTTTGTGTATTTTTTATTGAGTGTCTCAGTGCGGGCTTTTTCTCTCATGTTGTATGAGGGTGTGGGCTTCCTGCTGCTCCAGAGACCAGAGGATATATAAAGGTGACTCCATGGCCATTTTGTGGAGCTGGAGCCCATGCAAAATGGTTTGTTGAAGTCAGTGGTATTCCCTTTCTTTGTTGTTTTCCAGCCTAAACTGCCTGCTTTCTCTGTGTTCAGTGGAGGGATCTAGGGGCTTTGATGGAAAAGATTTCCAATCTTTGCTGCAATATTCTCTGCATTTAAAAAATGGCCCTGGCCTGCCCTTTTGAAGTCTGGGCATGGGATGTTGCAGGCTTGTCTGTGAGAAGGCCATGCCACAGATTGGTTCACTAATTAGTAGTCCTTGCAGGAAGGTTTGTTGTAGCAGCTCAGACACCTTTTACATTGCAACAGAACTGTGTGTAGCATGTTTTCTGTTTTGGGACAAATGGAACTCCATGCTGCTGTTTTCATGATGTGCAGTGCTAAAGACTTCACATAATACTGTTGGGTCAATGGCCTAAGATCTGATTTCTNTACTTCCTGGTCCTGGCTCCAGATGCCCCGTTCGCCCCTCGCCGCTCCAAGGCCTCCCCGCTTCGCTAGGCCCTGAAATGCGTCCTCCTTCTGGCACTGCTTGCGACCAAATGCCGCAGTTCATGCGCCTCCCCACCACGTGGCTCAGCTGAGCCAATCACTAAGGCGCATTTTCGCGCCACTGCTATCTTGCTCTTTGCAGGCTGCAACAGAGCACGTTGGAGCCTGCAAGAGCCTCCCCATCCAGGAAGAAATCCTGAGGCGGCTTCCTGCCCACGTTACCAGTGCCTGATTCCCCTGATGGGGCGGGCACAAATTTGTCCCTGCTCTGCACAAGGCGGCAGCAGGGCCCCTTTTATTAAATGGATTTTGCGAGAAACAGCTTTTCTGGGGAGTTTTTAAAAAGGACAAAACAGAAGTGAAAATGGGTGAAAAAGTTCTCAACCTAAGAACCGAGAGAAACTAAGAACAGAGAACCCAAATAGGGAATGTCATTGGAGTCTGCCGGGGTAGCTCTGTGCAACATCATACCCAGAAAGGTGCGACATGCCATGCAGAATAACCCAGTCAAAACCACTGCATGCATTGCTGCAGGGCCACCTCCCATCTGATAGGCAGCACAGGACAGGCCACGTTCTCTACCATACAGCTGTAGTTACAGCCTATAGTGGTTGTGATTGTGACTGCAATTCTGTGGTTGAGGGGGGGAGTGTTGGCATTTATTTATTTATTCATTAAATTTATACCCTGCCCCTCCTGAACACAGCTCGGGGTGGCTTCCAACAATAAAAAACACATACAATATAAACAATCAAAATGTATAAAAATACAATATCAAATTTTAAGAACAGGGCCCGGGATACGTTAAACAATAAATAGGGTAGGGGAGATTAAAAATCCACTAACCCCCCCCCCCTCCCCCAAAGGCTTGGGGCCAGGCAAACTTCCTCCGGTAGGGCATTCCAAAGATGCGGCCCGGCCACCGAGAATGCCCTCTCCATTGTGACCCCCTGCTTAACAATGGGGACCTCCAAGAAAGCACCCCCAGCAGAGGGAAGGAGCTGCTCCGGGGCACAGAGGGCAAGGCAGTCCCTGAGGTATGAGCGGCCGAGACTGTGAAGGGCTTTGTAAATCAATACCAACACCTTGAACCTGGCTCGGCACGCTATCGGCAACCAGTGCAGAGCCCGAAGCACAGGTGTTATGTGCTCCCAACGACCCGTCCCCAAAAGGAGACGGGCTGCCGCATTCTTCACTAGCTTCAGCCTCCGAACCAGGAACAAGGGAAGCCCCACGTAGAGCACATTGCAGTAGTCCAGCCTTGAGGTGATGAAGGCATCGATGAGGGAGGCCAGGTCCGGGCCGGAGACGAATGGACGCAGCCTCCGTACCAGATGCAACTGGCAAAAGGCAGCCTTTGCCACTGCC
>QEPC01002676.1:152532-181765 GCA_003113815.1 Sphenodon punctatus
GCCCTCCAGCTGCTGATGGCCTTGGCAACTGCCCCCACCTCAGCTCCTACATGGTGGACTGACATAGCTAGCGAGGCTCCTGCTGCTGTTCTCCACCCCTAGCCAGAATACTGCTCTGCTGCTAGAAGCAGCAGTTGGTGCAGGATGCTTGCCCACTGAAGGAGGTGGGCGACTGGCCTCTGCTGTTGGGAACCCACTGGCATCAACTTCCCCTACCTTCCTGCTTAGCAGCAGAGCACTGTGGCATGATTTCAGGTGCCTCGCCATGTCAGTTGTCCCTAGGTTGGCGAGCACCTGCCCACACCTCACCAGCTTATTGCACCCAGTGCACTGCACCTCCCTGGGATCATCCGCCCGCACCAGCTTGAAATGTGCCCAGACAGAGGATATTTTCCTCCTACTGCCTTCTGGCCCAGCCTGGGTGATGCACTGCTGCTGCCAGTGCTGCTGGTAGGGGCAGAACCTGACGGCAACACAGTTCTGGGAGGAGGGACAGCCATTGCCTCAGCTCCAGACGTCTCCTCTGTGGGATTAGTGTCTTCTTCTGCCTCACTGTCCCCAATCTCCATGATGTCCCGGGAATACTGGGACCCTGTGCTCCCTAGAGCTGCTACTACTGCTACTCCTCTCCCTGCTGCCATTGCCCGGGGATCAGGCCCTGCCTCTAGCAGCCAGGGTGGGATCCACCAGCCCTGGATTGCTGGAGATCACCTCAACAATAGAGGACATTAGTGGTCATGGAGGAACATTGGAAGCAGCACCTGCTCCTGCAGCAGCAGAGACAGTGCAGCCTCATGTCCTTTAGGCCTTCCAGTGCCCTGCGTGGTACTGGAGGATACTGTCAGGCGGCACCACCGAACCACACCCCCGACTAGTGCCACTGCTGGGAGCCTCTCATTCCTGTCTCCCAAAATCATGCCTGTGAAGCTTGGGGCATGGTGATGGGTTCTGACTGCTGCATGCTGCCACTCCTCTGGCACTGCCCCTACCACTACCTCTGCCACGTGGCCCATTGCCCACCTTACGGGCAGCAAACTGGCCTCTCCTACTTCTCTTCTCCATGTCTTCCAACCAAAATGCACACAGAAAAATGGGTTGCAAGATTGAGGTTTAAAACAGTTTATAAAAACAGAATATTTCATGGGTGGAGGTAACGACTTTAGTTCCCCAATATTTTAACCACAAAAGTTGCCACACATTTATAATTTTATGCATGCATTAATCCTTTTTAACCATGCTATTGGCAGTTATTAATATATGAATTACTTAGTCTGAGTGTGACATCAGTTTTCTTATAAAAGTTTAAGTCACCAAGGAAATGTTACGTCAGATGCCATGAACCCTCTCGTGGTGTTCTTTGGTCACCATGGTGATCCTCTGGTCACATGATCTTCTTCTAGCTTCCTTAAGCTTGTATGCCTGGGTAACTATGCTAGTTTTAAATTTATTACTTTAACTTTTGTACTTTTAATATTTACAACAATCCTAAGTTTTAACTTTAATTATATCTATGTAACTTGTACCTTTGAAATACTTTTATAAGCCACCTATTAAGGTTTTTCTCTGTTTTGGGGTCTTGTCCCATAGAAAATGCTTTTACGATGTTTTCATAAATATTTTGAATTATATTCTTATTACTAATTATGTCTCTCTCTTTATTTATTTGGTCATCCCAATCTCTCTGGGTATTTCCATAATTTAGCTGTTTGTCCAGGTTTTGAACCTGAATAATTATATATCAATTATCAATTAGGAAAAGGATCCAATAAATCAATATTAACCTAAAACCTGGCAACAAAATAGTAGGGACTGGTTTAAGTTTCACATGTGGTGTACATGCATGGAATGTCCATGAATTACATACACATTGCACACGCACATTGAACGTGTTGAGTGCATGCAACTTGAATGGATTCCCAAGTCTTTTGTGTCTTGGCTCACTTCTTAAAAATGAGGACAATACCTTCCTTCCCTACAAGGACACTGGGAGGGTGAAAAATATTTTAAATAAAGTGAGGTGGTCACCCAGAACAATGAGGTGGGACATGCAGGGACACTTCCACAGTTGCAGGAATGGGTTGTTAGGAAGCCCACACGTCAGAGGTGCATAGAAATTAGCCATGAATGCCAACAGCTGGGTGATTTCCTCTGCTGGGTCTATAGATTGCCAATTGACCAAGTAGCGAAATCCAGTCAGTCAATGGGCATTCTAAAGATGCATATCAGAGGAAATCACCTAGCTGTCGGCATTTGTGCCTCAAAGACGCAGATAATTTGTATGCACCTCTGATCTGCTAGCTTCCTAATGACCCATTCCAGCACGTGTGAAAGTGCCCAGAGATTTAAGTCTGACACCTTGTAAAAGCTCATGAAGATCAGACACTATGTAGTTTAATTTAAAAAAAAAAAAATAATCCATGTGTTTATTCCTCATTGGAGACAATCCCAATTTTTTTTTTATTTTCTCAAATACTTTTAGTGGTTTTCTGTAACAAAATATTTGGACAACAGTTCAAGGAAAAGACAGCTGTTAGGATGAGTGTGGGATGCCGATATTAGATAATCAGAAAGCGGAATCACAGTTGGCTATGTCAACAGATATTCTCTCTCTCTCTCTCTTGTTGGTTATCATGTCTTAAAGACTGTTTCAATTACTTTCTCAGGATGCTCCTTCTTTCTTTATCTCTACCTACTGCTAAAGAACAGCATTTGTGAAAGTGTTATTGTGACTTCTCCATCATAAACCACTACCGACTACAATTCACTCACCAGGCACTCTAGTCAAAATAGCATCTAAAGACATTGTATTGGGGTGATGTATTTGAACTGTACTGAGGTACCTCAAGGAAATCTCTTCTGTCATGTGTAATATCACTAGTGATGCAGCAAAAAAGACCAGGATAGATGCTATGCTGCAGGGGGTTCATAAGGCTATAAATAACCAACTCTTAATCCCTGAATTTGAGGTGATCACTGACACCCCAAGAACATCTACCTCCTAACACCCAGGGAACAGGGAACCGGAAACTGTTTCTTTTGGAATTAGCATTTCAGCCCACATCCTTAGCTGTTTTGTAGGAATGGACCCTCAGATGTATGGGTGGCAACGTGTTAAGAAACATTAAACCAGACTGAGTGTGATCAGATGAAAGACAGCTCCACTTCTGCCAGCACCAATCAGCTTCACCACCAGGTTGGCCAGTCTGTGTAAAGGGTACCTGCCAGATGTGTAAGCAGATCAGGCTGCAGCTGCTCCAGGGCAGCATTCAGGAAGATCCTGCAGTGTGCTGCGCTGTGCAGAGCAGGCCAGCCAAACCCAGGGCAATGACCTAATGTCAATCTGTCTTCCTTCTGTTGGGGAGACCTATGCTGCAGCTCCACACCTGGCTGTCCCAGTGGCATAGCTATTGGAGTGTGGGGGGTGCAGTTGCACCCAGAACTGGCCAGTTTAAATTTAAGACAGTTTGTGGAAGAAGGTTCTTCCCCTGGCAGCAACTGTGGGTTAGGTCTGGTGTGGGGAGTCTCGTGGGAGTTGCATGGTGCACTGGGTCCAGGCACAGGCACTTCAGTATGCAATGGCAGTAGCGGCGGGAAACTCAGAGTGCCTTAACAACATGACAGGCACCGTTGCCGCATGTCACCTCTCCCTGCTTCTACTCTCGCTGCTGGAGTCTGCCTGGTGCGGTGGCTGCATTCACGCTATGATCTGTTCTGAGCGAGTGTGTGTCCTCGGTCTGAACCTCTCAGCTTGGACTTCATGGTGCGCCCCTTTCCACAGAAGCTTCTAGGAGGTTCAAGGCAGGGCAGCCCTACCCCCCCCCTTAGGCTGGCTGCAGTGCAGTGCAGAATGTGGGGGCTTTGCAGCAGAGAAGAGAGAGTAAGAGGGAGGGGGAAGGCAGCCTTCAGGGCTCATCCTCAGACCTGGCCCTCAGCTGACTCCCAGAGCTTGCTGCTTGCCACCGTGGAGAGGATCCTACCCACCTGAGCTCAGTGAGCCGGTCCTGGGCTGGGGGGGCACTCAGGCCCCACATATGGTGTGAGGCAGAGTCTCGAGTGCTGACTCGAGACTCAGAGAGGAGGGCAGAGGAGCCTGGAGGTGACCATATGAAGGTGCACCCAGAGGAGACAAGACCACCACAAGTAAGTGCTATGACCTGCCTGCCCCACAAGGGATCTGGGATTGGGCCTGGGGGTGGGGGCAGGGCAGGCACTCCTGCTGTTCTGCAGAGCCTGGCTTGGTTGACAGCCTCAGGTAGAGCCCCCCCTTCACTTGGCTGCAACCCAGCCCATCTCTATCTGCTTGCCATCTTAGGCAACAACCTACTTTTCCTTACACCCCTTGGGGTGGGCTTTAACTTTCCCAACACACTGGGGATTCCCTGACCCTCAATACTGCAGCCCAGCCATGCATTCTGTCCTCCCCCCATCAGTACTCCCCCCACACACAAGTACACTGTCTTTCCCAGTTCTTACCCCCACCAACCAGGTCCCAACATCCCCACCTGATCCCCAACCTCCTTCTTCCCCTCACAAACCCTCTTCCCTCCAGATTCACTAGCTAGTTGGCCCTGCATGCTTTCATTTCCCCCCAAACCCACCCCCATCTCCCCCTCCGGGCTCACTCTCCAACCTCTGCCAAGCCGCTTCATTCACTTGGCTGCGACTCTTTCCTGGACCCACAGTGTACTCCAAAGGTAGGGGAGTTTTGTAGTTTTCCCCTGCGCCCCCAAATGCATGGTTGAATGTGGTGGGTACTGGTCACTGACTGCTCCCATCGCCAACTGCCTGTTCTGTCAGGCATTTGGTGAGGGAGAAGAGTAGTGGGTGTGTGTGTTAGGGAGGGTGGTAGGGGGGTGTTTTATGGTTGTCTTATTTTATTGTTGAATTGTTTTTTTAATTGAATTGAAATTTTTTTTGTATATTATATGTATTGTTGTTAGCCGCTTTGGGCCACCTGTGGCGGGAGAAAGTGGGATATAAATTTTGAAAATAAAATAAAAAAATAAATAAGTGTCCCCAGCCTGGGTCACCCAGTTGCAAAATATATTGTATTCTAACTATTCTGTACATTATGGTTTGTTTTTGCACCTGCAACTCTATACTGTGGAGGCATGTATGTGCAGAGATGTACTGCAGCCCAGGAAAGCCGCTGGTCCACCTGTTGTAGACCCAGGTGGGGCTGTAAGCGGGCAGAGTCACTGAGATTGTTCTCTTGTTGCAAGTTTAGATGTGTAAATGCTTTGACAGATGGAATGTAGAGTGTTCTGCATTGTGCTGCAGTGAGCCCATGGTAAGTAGCTCCATGCTGAGAAGTTCTTCCACTCACCGGCTGAAAAAGGACAGAAATACATCAGCAAAGTATAGCAGGGCATAACATTTGTCAGCCTGCTGGGATGGAAGAAGAAGAAGAAGAAAAATTTATTAACGGGCGCTAGCTTTTGCCATGGCCCTACAGTTGATACATATGCACAGTTAAAACCAAACAAACCAAACAAGACACACGTGAAAAAAAAACCTTACTCCTTAACATGTAACAGGCTTGCTAGCGTGGCTATTAACAAAACTTTTCCTGAACAGTTTTCCAAGTGTTACAGGATAATTGGTGAGCAAACACAATATTTCCATAAACACAACATCACCCAAATCATCTTATGCCTCTTTTCATTCGTAATCCCGTGTTACTTGCCTCAAGGGGTAACCACCTAGCTAAAGCGGAGCAAGACAGACCCAATTTTACCAAAGTTTACCAATAAGTAGCCTCAAAAGACCCAAATAAACCGCCCTACAAAATGCCTACACTCGTCCCTGTCCTTTCATATATCCTTTGCTCTGATTTTAGAGGCAAGCTGCATAAAAATGGCAACAGTAGTAAGTTTCTCTGGCCTAGACAAACTCAATATGTACTTTATTTTATGTGCTGAGGCCCTATACTCTTTTCCTCAAAGCAGTGGCAGGATCCATATTTCCCTGAGGTTCTCGTATAGTGGGCACTTAAAAAGAATATGCCCTATTGTCTCCACATTGTCCAAACAGCAGATACACCTACGACAATCATTTGGCAAGGCATTGTACCGGGCATAAGTCATGGCGGTCTCGATGAGCTGGAGCTGCAGCCTGGTATAATTTCTACATAGTTCCTGTGAATTCAATACGTCTAATAGGTCTCAAGACCAAAAGAATATTTAACGTAACCATACCAAGATGCTGCCCTCCAGTCCGCCAGAGCCACCATGTCCTCTTGCCTACCTACATCCAATGACTGCTCCATTACCAGCCTTTTCTGCTGTGCTAGAGGCAATTGCCCTACTGCCTGCGAAGAGAGTCCAGCTTTAGCTAAAAATGTAAGGAGATAGTCAAGCCACAGATACGCTGCCCTACCAGTATTTTCCAGCATCTCCATGAGGCAAAGATGGGGTAATGCCTCATCATCCTGGTGGAGTATGCATAGCCAAAATTTCAATAATGCCTGCCTCTTTAGGGAAACAATTGAGACCACACCAGTTTCTGCCCTCACAACGCAACCTGGTACTGCTTGAGGAACCCCTACTAACTGTCTGAGGAATTGATTTTGGGCTATCTCTAGCCCTATAACTTTCTCCTCTGGTACAATTTCTTGCCCCTATAATAGAACCGACCGGACTTTAGCTTCATATATCTTCAAAACCTTAAAGGTAGTGACCGCTATGGAATGCCTTGCCATAGCTAGGATTGCCCTGGAAGGGGCCTTTACTTTTCCAGCTATATACCTAGTGTGTTCTTTCCATGTTCCATTCCTGCTAAATATTATCCCAAGGTAACAAAAAGAGCTCACTTGTTCCAAGCTCTTTCCCCACGCAGTCCATTTGTACATTTTAGTCCTCTTTCCCACCATCATGATCTTTGTTTTGGCAAAATTTATCTCCAGTCTTTTACTAACACAATACTCCCCACAAGTATCCAGCAGTGTAGTTTGCCCTCTTCTAATTTGGGATAACAGCACAGTGTCATCAGCGTACTGGAGGACGGGTAAAGCACAGGACTTAATTTCTGGGGCACAATGGTCCTGATTCAGCAATATCCCATTTAGATCGCTAGTATACAAATTAAATAACAAGGGAGCGAGCATGCAACCTTGGCGTACTCCCTTGTTTATTCTTATGGGTGCTGTCGGTCTATTGCTCGAGGGTACCCGGATCCTTGCTGTATTGCCAGAATGTAGCTGCGCTATTAAGGTCAACAACTTCCTATCAATACCCAGTTGGGCCAACTTGTCCCACAAGCTTTTCCATGGGACAGAATCAAAGGCTCTTTTTAAGTCCACAAATGCCAGAAAAAGATGGGTCCGACGGATAAACACATATTTGTGGATCAAATGTGCCAATGTAAAACAGCTGTCCATAACTGAGCAGCTGGCTCGGAACCTAAATTGAACTCTTGGTATTAAATTGTGCTCTCTTGCCCAGACATCAAGCCTGTTCAAGAGGGTTCTCCCATTCAGTTTACACAAAATTGGAAGCAGGGAGATTGACCTATAACAGGCAGGGTCATTAGGATCTCCCTTTTTGAACAAAGGGACAATTATACTAATGCCCCATTCCTTGGGGATGGAATTCGTCCGGTTTATATGGGAAAAAACTCCAGATAATATCAAAGCCCACCATTCTGGGAGAATCTTAAAGACTTTGGGGCAAACAAAATCATACCCAGGAACCTTGTTAGCCTTCAGACTGCTTATGACTTGTATGACTTCTTCCTCTGCTACCTTAACGGGGAAGCCCGACAATCATTAACCGAATCATCCTTTATGTTATACCCCCAACCCCGATCAGAAGCATCCTCATCATCATAGTCATTGTCAAACAGAAGCTTTAAAAAAAAAATGTTCCAATCCTTTGCTTCAAGATTAGAAGCTTTTGTAGTACATCTATTCCCCCCAAATGACCTTATTAGAGCCCAAAATAATCTAACATTTCTGGTTTCTGAAGCCACCCTGAGCTTTGCCCAAAGCAAGTTCTCATATTGCTTTTTCTTTTCCAACAGAAGCTTCTTGTAAGCTGCTCGCACATTAACCAGGTTTTGTCTTGTTACTTCTGTTGGAGAAAGTATTTATTCCTTTTGCTTCCTGCTTAATCTTCTCTTCAACTCATGGCAGTCCCTGCTAAACCATTTATTTTGTCTTACAGATCATTCTGTACTTTCTTTAGAAAGTAAATCCCTTCCCAAACTGCCAAGAACTGCAAGCAGACTATTTTTTGCTTTTGCCTGGTCCACTAGTTCTTCTCCCTTCCTTGTCTCTGCCAACACTGTTAGTTCACTCCCATGGGAAAACTCCGTGGTCTGAACTGCAAGCGTTAAATCCCATTGGACTCTCACCCTCTGGGGGACCCCTCTTTCTTCCCTAACATAATTGCAAACCGGGGGATTGGAAGACTTTTTGAATTGGACTACCAAAGGCATATGGTCAGACTCAGGGCGACACAATATTGTAAAGTCTTCAAAGTTTCCATAGTGGGGGGGATGGACCAGCATATAATCAACCACACTACTGCCACTAACACCAGTGTAGGTATTCTTCCCCTTAATATCCATTTGCCCCCGACCATTTAACATTATTAAATCCAGCTCTTGCATTAGCTGGTACATATCTTTTGTAGCAGATGTCCTTTGGTCGCTAAAGGAGCACTCAGAGATATTATATAGAGCGCACAATGAAGAATCACACTCCATCGCCTCATTGATCCCATAGCGGGTGTTAAAGTCACCCGTCATTATAAGGATTGCATGAGGATATAGGGCCTCGACGCATTTTACATAGGCCTCCAATTGACCCCATACTTTTGTGTCATAGTACTGGGACATTGGTGGGGGGATATAAATATTTATTACCAGAAAACTGTCAGAGGGGCCTACTTTCCCCCACACAGCTTGAAAGTCTTTCCCTGGAGATGGAAGTGTGCGGAATTCCCGTGAGTAACTATCCCTTACCAGAATCGCCAGTCCTCCTGAGCATCTACCTTTAGTCTTATGCTTAATGCCCCCCTGCAAGAAAATTGTATAGCCCAGAAGGGTCAGAAACGCATCTTCACACAGCCAGGTCTCTTGTACGGCTATTATGTCATACGCTTCTAACAGGGCCATGCAGTCAGGGTCCATAATCTTGGCCCTAGCACCTGCAATATTCCAGGATAAAAGGGCCAAATATAAATCCCCGCTTCCGGGCACAGTTTCAGGCCCTTCCCTGGGGGATTCAGTACCTCCCAGAACTGCCGATAGTCATTTCTCATTGCATAGATTTTTGTGGGGCATGGCATTGATTTCCTGCTCTACCTCAATTTCAATTACATCCGGGGCTCTCCCTACACATGGAATAGTCATGTGGTTGGCTTTACTTTTGCTTTTAGGGGTTCTCACTAACTGCAAATCCTGGTCGGGCGGGATGACATTCTTGGTGTTACCTTCCATTAGCTGTACAGTCACGGGACAGTTCAATGGTGGAGACCCCAACTCATCATTGGACAGTATGTGGGCGGCCGTCAGTGCCCACCTGTCCAGCGGACAGTAATGCTTGATGCCATTAGAGGCATTTTTCCCCATCTGATAAACCAATTCCCTCACCTGAAGTTTCCCTCGAATAGCATCCGGTCTCTGTATCAGAGTATCCTGCTCTAGTATGGAGAGATTTCAAAAAGTGGAGACCAGTAAGGATTTGTCACCCTCCTCTATATTGCTTAATAAATGATTTTTAATTAGGCTTACGGTTAGAGCCTTATCATTGGGTTTGGAGGTGACATAACTACAATTACTTCTCAAATTGTCTGGTGTAACTGACTGCTTACTGGACATTTCCACGCAAACAGAAACTGGAGAAATGGTAATCAGATTCATATCCACTTTGTGGGTTTCCACTTGAACTACTCTAGCCTGCGGAGGATTTTGTGTTTCTCTCCCTCTCTCACGCCCTACTTGCTTCTGGCCTACTCTATTTCCAATGGCAACGGTACTTGAGGAGGAAAAGAGATTTTCATTCCTGCTGCTCTTTGCCACTACCCGATTTAAATGAAGTGAGAAAACCCTGTCAATAGAGCCACCTCTCATCAACAGAAATTTTCTTGCCAAAAAAATTCTTTTCACCCATACATCTGTTCTAAAAAAAAGCTTGGATTTAAGGAATGTGGGAGAGGAGCTTAAATATTCTACTGAGATAATTTCCGAGGAGCCCAACCTTTTCCCCAATAAATTTGACAAGTTGCAAGAAATATCATTCAGCGTGCCCCAGCTCGGGAGCTGACCATTAACATCTTCAGTGACATAAAGCCATATAGCATTCTTATCAATTAGCATTTCCCTCCCCCACGGGTAAGTGGATCTGCCGTCAATAAAGGAGCATGCCCTATGGCCCCCAGGTTTTAAAGGGGGTGGACTACTATGGATAGACCCTTGCAAGTACTGCGGGGCAGCACCCCTTATTACACAGTCATCCAGTTTCGCCAAGATCTCCTTCAATTGGGCTTTAACCCTCAGTAGTGAATTATCTATAGTGGAAATATTATCAAATATGACAGATACAGTCTTTGCCACCAAAGCCGTCTGTTCACTCAAGCAGTCATTCCATGGGCGCATATGTTCCGCTGTTGGCTCCTCTAGTGCATCTTTCGCACCGAGCTCCAAGACAGCGTGTTCCTCTACCTCTCTGATTGATTGAACATTGGGCGGAGACTCTAGTAATGAGTCCAGAGGTAACTATCTATTACTTAAATTAACAACTGAGTGAAGAGTCAAATCCCTTCCCCTCTCCTCCCTTGAATAGTTCACCGGGGGTGTAAAATCCAACAGAGAGGGTGAGGGAGTCTGTCTACCTAGCTTTCTTTCCATCCCGTCAGCCCAGAAATTGCACAGGGAGCACACCTATAGTCAAAGTGAAGAACACTGGCAGAGCTAAAGGGTTCGACTCTGCTCAAGAAACAGCGGCAAGAATGAAGCAAAGGTGGATCAAAAAGATGGGGCACCCCTATGCCCCACCTATGCCTAAGGCCACGCGCACAAGGGCGCGCCCTTGCACGCGCAGTCCTTAGGTACGCACGCCCACAGTGTGCACACTGCCCGTCGGGCACACGCTGCCTGCCGGCTTCCTTTTAAATCCCCGCTCCAGGTGCAGGGCTCGGCACTGTCACTCAGGGGGATTCCACTTCAGGTGGGCTATGGTACAGCATACCGGGAACCGTCTGTAGGTGCCCCAGCAATCTACTCTTTCAACTCCTCATCTGGTCCTGGTGCAATATTGTCTGCCCGGTGGGCAGCTTTCTCACTGCGGCACCAGGCCACTTGCTCCACTCTCCCTTCCAGGCTCAGACTCGTACACTCTGGAGCACTCACGTACATGCCGCCCACAGGCTTCCTTTTAAATCCCAGCTCCAGGTGCAGGGCTCGGCACTGTCACTCAGCGGGAATCCACTTCAGGTGAGGTATGGTACAGCGAACGGGGATCCGTCTGTAGGCACCCCAACAGTCTACTCTGTCAACTCCTCGCCTGCTCCCAGTGCAATATCGCCTGCCTAGTGGGCAGCTTTCTCACTGCGGAACCAGGCCGCTCACTCCACTTTCCCTTCCAGGCTCAGCTCCGTACACTCTGGAGCACTCACCTTCTGGGATGTGAACTGCCACAAGATGAGGTGCTAGCACATTCAATGAACTAGTATGTTCCTTCCGCATGATCTTTATTGCAAGATAAAACACTTGAATGCAGACTCTTTGTACAAGGGTCCTATCTTTTCAGTCTATGGCTCCTGAGGTGAGCCCTTTGTTAGGCTCTGCAGCTTTTCAGTCTCTGCCCCCAAGACTTCCACAACCAAGGACAAGGCTTCCCTAAGTCCCCTTTGTTCTCTGCATCTCCCAGAGTCAATATGGACTGGACAGGACTCTTCACACAGTAATTCCACCTGTGGGGAAAGCTCTGCCTCAACACTGGTAGTCTTCCTATTCAGCTTCAAGCTAAGCCTTTTATAGCCTCTCACCTCACAGCCGACTAGCAGCTTTCCTCTCAGCTCCAGTTTCCTGCCCTCCCAGTTTTGATCCAGAGTTTCAGACCTCCAGCGGAAGTCCCAATTTCTCTTGGTCAGCCAGTGGCACCCACAGCTAACTCAGAGAATGGGCTTCCAAGGGTGATGGGAGATGGCCATATTAGAAAAGGGGCAGGCCATAGGGACGTTATTAATTAAATAAGGAAAAGGATGAGAAAAAGGCATCTTAATTTTATATATTTGTGAGTCAGAAGCAATTGATGTATTCCACAGCATACAGCTAAGCCTGGTAGAGAGGGCAAGCTATGTGACAGTGTTACAGAAATTTAAAGAATACTGCATACCTAATAACAGACAAAAGGAAGGAGAAATCTTGGAGGAATTTTTGGCAGATTTTGCAGTTACCTGCAATTACAGGCAGTTGACTGACTCAATTAGAGACCAGATTGTAAGTAGAAATAGAGGTCCCAAACTGCAAAACAGATTTTAAGAATAGAGAATACTCTAGCAAGAGCCTTAATGCATGCAATATGGGAAACTGGTGGTATGGCCTTCAAAGAACAAGGCAGATCAAACCATCAACTGGAATTATCTAATAGCTGGAATTGTATCTCAAGCTGGGAAACACTAGATGCACTGGCTCTATTGACCACTTGTCTGCTATTTTGGAATCATCTATTAACTCATTGCAGTGGGCAAATGGGTCAATTTCATCATCTGGAAAAGGAGGAAATTCCTTTGATTTATCAACATTAGATTGTACAGTGATCCATAATACTGCAGTAGACCTCTTATCAGTGGCAGGAGTGGACCCCACTTAGGAAGAGATGATTTTACCTCCTCACACGAGGCAGCTCCTGAGAATGCAGTCAAAATTAATATAATAAAAGTGGTGGACAATGACACCGCTAATATAATATCTAACTCATGACCTTCCCTTAACCCCCTGCATAGTGTTTTAGGGAATAGCATTTCATTCCATATTCACATGGAATATCGCTGGATGGGCTACTAGCGAAAGTAATGAGTTTACAGAATTGATATCCAATTATTTTATTTATTTATTTATTTTTCAGATTTATACCCCGCCCCTCCTGCAGCGCAGCTCGGGGCGGCTTCCAACAATAAAAACAATCAAATACACTAAAATTCATTTAAAAAACAATCAAATATTAAATATAAAATATAAAATATAAAACAGGGCTAGACATGTAAAATAAATAAATGGGTGGGGGACTAAAATCCTCCCTCCCCACCCTCTCTCCCAAAGGCCTGGGCAAACAGTCAGGTCTTACAGTTCCTCTGAAATGTTAAAAGGCTTGGGGCTGCTGTATGTGTCCAAGAGACCTGGGTTGGGGACTTATCCAGCTCCCGGGCTTTAATGTATGGACCTTCCCAGCTATTAAGACCGCTAAGTTTGGTAGGCCAGCTTGAGGTCTGGCTATATTTGTTAATCAGAAATTTCAGATAAATGGGTGCCAGCTGGAAAATGCTCCCAAGAATACACTTGCAATTTATCTCTCTTGGGGGGTTGAAGCATCTCTGATTATCATAAATATCTACCTACCTCCTTGTAGGGGTATTTATGAAAGGGTCATGTTCTGGAAACAGCTTGAAGAATTTCTGGATTCCATCAATGTGAAATTTCCTGATTCTCCAGCTATTATATTAGGGGACTTTAATTCCAGAATAGGAAATTCTGATTCAACGATTGCCCATATGCTGGCAATTGAGGAGGATGAGGATTTTTTTTATTCCCCAGCAGACACTCCAGGGATGTAATTCTGAATGCAGCTGGTTTACAGCTCATTCAGTTCTTATATAAAATAAACTATAAAGTCCTGAACGGAAGGACCAATTCAGATCTTTCTGGGGATTGGACCTTTATTGCTTCTATGGGTACAAGTGTAGTGGACTACATTTGTGTACCGCATCACTAGTGAGTAGATCACTTGAGTGCAAAGTACTGGCCTATGGCTGCAGTGACCATCAGCCACTAGAATTTTCTATCAAGTTTGACCATGACCCAGTATCAATGAATCCAGCTAATTTGGGAGTAGCCCACTTATCGCCACAAGGCCTAAAGACCCCAAGATGGAATAATACACTGGCAGAATATAGTAAAGAGCTTTTTCAGACAAACAAATTGATACAGTACAGGGGGGAAAAATTGGAACTTAATCCCATCCGGGACAATCTGAATCCCTTGTTTCTTAATATAATGAAAGACCTTAGGGACACAATATCTGTCCCTCACCAACTAACATTCCTTCTGATACTGTGCCATGGTTTGATGGCAAGTGCAAAAGACTCAAAGCAGACCTAAACAAGGAAGCTAGATGCGCTAAAGCAGACCAATCCCCCCAGTCCTTGTCAGAATTAAACAGAACCAAAGCCAGTTATAAAAAGTTGATTTAAAAAAAATTAAACCACCAACGACTCCTTTGGAGCCGTCTGGAGGAAGCCATGGCTAGTAAGGACATTGTATCCTTCTGGAAACTGGTAAATTATGGGGCTAAAGACAATACTGCTATTCTGGAGGCCAATATTTCAAACTTAGTGTGGCAGGAACATTTTGATGGCATTTAATATCCATAGGACAAGCCACAGTGACCTGAAAAGTGATTTGGCATCCCATCCCCCTTGGCCCTCTGTTACTGACTTAAAAGTCAGGACCTTATTGAAAAGCATTTATAACAATAAGGCTTCTGGTGAAGACGCCCTAACTGGGGAACTTTTTAGACAACATATTGACTGGTGGACACCTTTCCTATGCAGTTTATTTAGCTCAATAAACCATTTGGGAAATATCCCTGTGGGCTGGATTTCCAGCATAGTAGTCCCTATATATAAAAAGGGTGATAAGTCCTCCCTCCTCCCCCTTAATTATAGACCAATAAGTCTTATTGACATCCTAGTTAAGTGTATGCTTGATTTCTATTAACCAAGCTTGAAGAGTGGGCTGAAACCAATCATATTATAGCAGAGGAACAAGCCGGATTCTGAGCTGGCTACTCTACAATAGACCAATGCTTTACTTTGGCCCACTTGGTCACAAAATATATAGCAATCAAGCAAACCAAATTATATTCTGTTTGTTGACTTAAGAGCTGCTTTTGACCTGATAGACAGAAGTCTCTTGTGGGAAAAACTTGGGAAAACAAATAAAGATCACAGTCTACTAAATTTGATTCAGATCTTGTATGACAATACAGAAATCTGAGTATGGCTTACAAAAAATGATCATCTTTCAGAGCATATTACAACTTCCAACGGGGTAAAGCAGGGGTGTGTTTTGTCCCCTTTTTTGTTTAATTTTTTCATCGACATAGCTAGTTTCATGTCAAGCAAACAATGCCACACCCCTCATATTGGACAGAGGTGTATTGTGGCACTACTTTATGCAGACGATATGGTCCTGTTGTCACTTACAAAGGTAGGCTTGCAAAGCCTATTAGATGCATGGAGGGACTATTGTGAAATAAATCATTTAGAAATAAATTACTCTAAAATAAAGGTGTTGGTATTTGCCAATTACTTCTACCCTGGCAAATGGCAAATAGGGCAGCAGCCTATAAAACAGGCCAAGTCTTATAAATACCTTGGTGTATTATTCCATTACCTGGGTAGTTGGACCAAACAGCTAGAGTTAGTAAAGCTGACCTTTCCTCCAATGGAATTTTGCAATTTTGGAGAACTGCAGGGGCCAAATTTGTTAAACCCTGTGGTCACCTGGTCAGTTATAAACTGATACAACAGATGATATATGGGGCTGCGGTCTGAAGCCATGCCTATACCCCGGGGCTTGAGACAACACAAGTGAAAATCTGCAAAAGGGTCTTGGATGTTCCTCACTTTACCCCTTTTAGTATGGTGAGGGCTGAGCTTTGTGTGCCTGTCTTCAAGATCAAATTAACTATGTTTAGATATTAGATACATCTGCTTCATATGAGTGATTTCAGTTTACAAAAACTGTGTCTGACGGAACAAAAGCTTATGGCCTGTCTATTTTTGAGTTAGCTAGTTGGCCATTGGACAAAGCAATAGCCCGGCTAGAAGGTAGAACCAGCGATATCTTTATTCAGGCCAATATGGCCCAAGTTAAAGCCAGCTCAATTGCCCCATGATTTGCAGAATATAAAACTTTGACTATTTACGAAGACTATCATTTATAGAGAACACAGTGGCTAGGGTTTCTTTCACTCACTTGACAATGCAACTGTTTCCCTCCACAGTTTTGGAAGGGTGATACAAGGGCATTCTGTACAATCTGAGGTTCTTTAGTTGTCATCTGATCAAGATCGAAGACTTTGAGCATTATATGTTTGATTGCCCATTAAATGAGAGACTGAGGTCCAAAATTATGACCCAACTATTAAATGGGAAAGAACACTGGAATGGTAGCTGGAAGATGGCTTATTTATTAGATAACTCAAATGCAGAAATTACGAGAGCGGTGGAAAAATTCACCTGGCTGGCAGAACTTGACAGGAAAACCAGGTTAACTGTGAGTGACTGAGAGGGATTTGTAGCATTGATATTGGTTATTATCATTGGGGGACTTTAATTGATGTTATCTTGGGTCAGAATGAGAAAATGTCTGATTAGCCGATATAGACTAAGTTGGGGTTGGAGAACTGTGGGAGGTTTTTTTCCTCTTTTTTTTCTCCTCCTCTTTGGATTTTCTGTTAAATTCTGGGTCTGAATGACTATTTTTGTAGTTCGACGCAATATACGAATATGATGAACACTCTATAAGCCTCTATCAGGATTGGCTATAGGTAAATCTGAGACCAGATGCAGGGGTCAAATCCTGCCACCATAAGCCCCAGGAAGGGCATGGCAAATTTTAATTGTATATATTTTAGAAGTCATTGGTGTTGACAGTTATGATTATAATTTATTTTTATGATGTTAATTTGTTTATTGTCAATGAGAAGTGTGTATTGAATTTGTTACATGACATGAGAACTTATCTTCTGTGACATGTCTTTCATGGAACATAGATGGATTCAAAGGAAAGAAAGCAGATAAAGACTTAATAATAGGATACTATTTACAGTACATAACATGTTAATTATTCAAAAGAACCAGAAAGCAGAAATTTTGACTAGAATCCAAAGCTCAGGAAAATATTTGTAAAGGACTATGAAAGAGCCTGCAGTGCAGAACTGGAAGAACTGTATAATGTGTGGAAACAAACACAGATACCAGCAATGCTCAATATTTGGCAAGCCCTCAATCTGTGCAAGAAATGCAGACATTTTATCAGAGTTTACATCCAGAAGCAGCACATGCAGAAGAATATAAAAATAAAAATAAAAGTCTAGCATGGGTGTTAACGCAGTAGTCCAGGAAGACAAAGAAGACAGCACAGAAGAATTCTCTGCAGAAAATGTGACTGAATCAGCTGTAACAGATGAATGGCCCATTAGAGACCAAGGGACTTGTATCTTGCAGACTGCACACTGGCAAGGTAATTATACAGTAGTACACTTGAATATACCCCTGAAGGCTGTGGGTTTAAGTCCTGCTTGGTTTCATGCTTGATTCATACATTGGTTTTGCTAAGTTAAAGGTGGTTGAATGCAATGCCAACTACATTACTCCCTTGTGTACTAGATGCCATGGAAACTGGTATACCTTAACAACTCCTGATGGGCTTGCCAGACTAACTGGCTGGGACAGACTAACTTTTGAAGGTAAATTTAATCCCAAAGCCCTTTCTATTTGGCCAATAGTTTGGTAGGCAGGGATAGGGTTGGATGGGTGTGGAAGAATCAGTTCTCAACTCTGGAAATGTTACTTGGGGAATTAGTTCAGTTCCAACCAACACAAAAATCAGTCCTTTTCTGGGGACATTTTTAGCTCTGGCAAGGTCCACAAGAATCACCCCCAATGGGGTATAGAAACAATAGTGCCTAATGGGAAATCATTGAACCCTTGATGGGGCAGTTAGCCAAATCAATCAAAGTTGTTTTGTTTTTTTAAATTGCTATGGGGGCTAACACCCTAAAGTCAAGCTTTAACACCCCCCCAGCCTCCACTTCTCCCCTCAATAGCTGGGCCCATTCCACCAGGTTAGCAGGGCTTCTCCCAATAAGTGGGTTCCCAAACAAAACTTAACATAAAATTCACCCCTACTGGGTACTTTATTTCTCAATGTAAGCCCGTGAACAACTTAAAGTCTCTGAACCATATCCCAGGCTCTCAGTTCTTCCTGGCTTTATCAATGAAACAATTGTTGGTTCTTCTCTACGTTGTATAGAAAAACAGTTCCAGTTCTGTATGATCCATGCAACAAAAAAGTCCCACCTTGAACTCCCACAATGTCTGCAAAGATCCAGGCTGTGGGATTGCAGGTCCAAAGGGGTTTGTAAGCTGGAGGTTAGACTCAGCAGCCTTCCTCCTCAAGCTCCTCTGTTCATCTGACTAACTGCCTGTTTATAAGCTACTCCTCTAACTGTAATTGGTTGGAGCTAGCACAAACCTCTTCCCAGCTCTCTACACTTTTTCTTCATTTCTAGAGGTTAATTAGCTAGCTGCAGTTTCATACACAGCTGCTTTCAATCATGGATGCAACAGCTAGCTTTAACTTAGCTCTAGTGGATTTTCTGCCTCTTTACATCCACTCCCTTACAATGGTATTGGGTAGGAGACTTAGACTGCATTCAGATGTGCATTTAAATCGCACATCAGCGGCGGTGGCGGCATCGTGCGATTTAAAGCAACGCGCACTTCTGGGATGGTGTGAATGCACCGAGTGCGCACATTTCAGCGTAACGCGAACTGTTGGAGTGCGGTTTTAAAAGCTGTTCCGAGCAGCTTTGAAAACCGCACTCCAACAGTTCGCGTTACACTGAATTGGTGCATTCACACCAACATGGAAGTGTGCGTTGCTTTAAATCACACGATGCTGCCACCGCTGCTGTGCAATTTAAACGCACATCTGAATGCGCCCTTAGCTTGTGGGCGGGATAAGGGGATTTTTGGATGTTTTTATTTATTGCAAGCTATCCTGAGCCTTAATGGGAAGGGTGGCATATAAATATTATAAATAAATAATTTCTTGAAGGCAGGGGTTAGAAATTTGTGTGGTACCTTTGATTGTTAATATGAACAACTCTGGGAAAGAGCACATGACGTTGCAGTGAGATGACTTGGGGCAGTTCTGTGTGAGCTGGCCTGGGGGTACAAGATTCTCTGGGCCTCTCTCTGGGAAGAGTCTGGGAGTATTCTCTGGGACGTTTACTTAGGGTGATGGTGGTGGGAGTTTCTTTTCCATTCCTGGAAATGTGTACCTTGAATGTGCAAATCATTCTGTCTTTTAATAATGCTTACTATCTTAAACATAAAAACAGCTGTGTAAAATCTCCCCCTTTCCTCAAAACCCATACAACAAAATCCCTAGTCACAATCCATTCTCTTTGCCAGATCTGGCCTAGGAGTCTTGTGATCCATGACCTAGATGAGCTGGGTAAAATGTTCTATTTTTCATGAAGGGCCTAAGGCCTATCTGGATATTCTCCTGCCTGTCCTCTTCTGGTTTTTATGTTAAAATGGTATAATACATTATGTTCAGTGGCACCTGAGACTAATAGACTGAAACCATAACGTATGCAGTAGGAAATAGATATGCAGGGAATAAAAAGCCGTAAGCTACTCAGTGTACTATTCAAACAATTACATGAAGAATTTGAAGCCAGAATATTACATTTTACTACTTGGCAATGCAAGGAGACAATGATTTTCTATTTAATCTTTGTTTCTCCTATTGGTTGTTATGAAAATGAAAGATGTGTTTATTTTGTAAATGAAAGTTTCCTTCAGAAAGGTAGGAATTGGAAACAAATGAAATAGACTACAGATATATGAAATAGTATAAACAATCTCTCATATATGAATGTTCATTAGTTTCAGATTTCTTTATTACCCTACCATGTCCAGATTCATCTCAAATACAGGGGGGAGATGGGCTTCCGCTACCTAAACACGTTCAACACAAACTCCTTGTCTTTACTTACAAGGTCCTACATGGACTTGCCACCACCTATCTCTCTTCACTTATTTCCCTCTACAATTCCATCTGGGAGCTCTCCTCCTCTGCCACCACCCTCACCTACGCACTACTCCCTTGCTCCTCAAAACTCATCTGCCCCTTCTCCCTTGCTGCCCCTCATGTTTTGAACTCCCTCCCTGAATACTTTGCTCTGCACCCTCCCTTTCAACCTTCAAATGCATCCTGGAAACCTACCTACCATCATCCCCCTAGTTCCCCATCCACCCCCGATCTACACAAGGTCCCCTTCTTTCTGTGTAGCTAAGCTAAGTGCATGCAGCTTCAATCTCTCAAATACATGTATGTATTCCTGTCTCTCCCTGTTTCCCCTCTTTGTCTCCCCTCCCTTGTCTCTCCTAGATTGTAAGCTCCTTTGATCAGAGATCACATCTATAATTAACTTTTGTAAAGCACCAGATACGTTGCTTATGCTATATAAATACTTAATAATTATCATCATCGTTCTTGAATCCTGGTCTCTCTAGGTTTCTTCAGGGAAGTCACATCTCTCTCTTAGCTGTGTTCTGCTGTATCTTGCAGTAGCATGGGCTTTCAGCTGATCAGTATATAGTGAATTTGAATGGAGTGGAGCCCACTAGGGCTGGGCATTCAGGTTTTAACAAAATACAAATAAACACAAAAAAGACTTTTTTAGGTTTTTAGGTTTTTTAGGTCTGTGTATTTGGATTTTGAGTGAGCCCAATATTTCCTGAAAAAAGTAATATCTGAGAACTGGAACTGGACCCCCAAAGCTGCAGCACATATACAGCTTGGAGCTGGGATTTTCTCTGATTCTCAGTGTAGCTGCCTGCTTGGGGGCCTGTAGTGAGTCCTCCCCACCTGTAGGGCTGCTGCTGTCTCAGAACTGCATCTCCAGCACTGAAGCCAGGCCCATTCCAGCAGAGCCCAGCCCAGCCAGGAAGAAATGGTGAGTCCTTCCAGAGGCAGCTGCTGGACCTTTAGGACAGTTGGGTGGTGGGTGTCACTATGGATGCGGGGATCTTAATTTAATGTGTTACTATGGAATATTCTACAGATCAGACTCAAGGAGGAATTTTGGTTTCAGTTCTTCATGATTTTTTGATCTTGTTTTGGTGTATTCCGCCCCCCCCCCGGGGCTTTTGAATTTTTATCAATGTTTTTTTTATTGATTTCAATTTATTTTTCCCACTGATGTCAATGAGAACAAACAGCCGGGGAGGGAGGGGGGATCAATTCAGAAAAATGGAAATGCCAGAACCAAAAAGGAACCAAAATTTTGGTTTATGGTTTTAAAACTGAAGATGCCATTTTCATGTCATTTCGGTTCTATCCAAAACCAAAAATTCAACTCCTAGAATACACAAATATTAAAAATAACACTTAATACAGATCATAGGTCCAAGGCAAGGGTTTACCTGGGGTTTATTAAGTAAACAAGGATTTACACTGCAAATACAAACTTTTACATGGGTTTACAGCGTCTATACAAAATGTTCCTGGTGTTCTTTATGCACCTTCATAAGCAGAGAGAGATCCTCTAGAGATGACTTGTACATTGAGTATCTGGATTTGGTATACATCTAACCCAGAGACTCTCCTGAAGTCTGATCTGAGGAAATGATGTGTCATTTTGGACTGAAATCATCTCAATATAAGGGCATTTTTAGACAAACGGGATTTTAAACCCGTGGCTCTTGGACACCTGTGTGGGGGTTGGGTGCGGGGGTGGTACAGACCTCAATATTGAGGTATTACCACACCACATCTCAAAACACCCAGGAATCACTGGCACCACTGTTTCTAATGGTGCCCGGGCGACTCCGGTTCACAGAGGAGCGTCTAAAGCCCCCACGTGGGTATCCAAGAGCCGCGGGTCTAAAATCCCACTTGTCTAAAAAGGTCCTAAGAGTGAGACATGCATCTAAGAAAAGAAAAGGAAAAAAAAACCCACAAACAAACATTTGCTTACCTATGCAGGTAATGCAATTATTTCAGAATGTGGGATCAGAGGATGGTTCCCTGAAGGAAAACAGGTCAACGGAAAGACAAGCTCTCTTCTGCTAAAATGACTATCTTGCTCTTGAATCCAGATGTTTTCAGTTCAAAAATCATCTCTCTCTGCTTATGAGAAAGGCAGAAATACAGTGACTGACTGTGAAAATTTGCCAACTGAAAGACCACCAGTGCTACAGCTTCTGCTGTAGCCCCACCACTCCTTTCCACACCCCAGTTCCTTAGTTTGGAAAGGCAGTTTCTGTTTGCCTTGATCTGACAAAGCAGCTCTTCTCCTCCTCCCAACTGGCTCAGTTACTGGTTGCAAAAAATAGAAATATGTAGCAGTCTTATCTCTTAAGTCGGCCTCAAAAAACACCAAAAAAGTAAATATATACACAAAACAAGGATCATGAGGTGAATTAACAGTATTTAAAATAGGCATCCCATCTTTAAAACTTGTTCCTACAACTTAAAAAGCTGATAAGTAGTACCAGTTAAAGGTGATTGTATTCCCAGGCATCCTTTATTTTAAATATGATACAAGGATGCACTTACACAATTTAGATTTTAGCATCCCATGTCTATCTTCTAAGGGTGGACATTACGGATTCAGGTTAATCTGTAACTGCCCGTAATGGGCCGTTATGGATTAATTCATAGCAACCCATAAAAAGCCCCATCAGTTACACAACCAAATTTCCCTCCACCCTCATCTTCCGAGCCCTAGAGTGGAACATACTGGCCTCAGAGAGCTTGACTGAAGTATTGCCACTGCTGTGGGGCTCTGGCAGACTCCCTCGCCATGGCATGCTCCCGGCTCCAGACCGCGCATGTGCAAAATGGCCACTGGGGCCATTTTGTTCATACATAAAATGGCCATTGCCCTTAACCAAAATGACATCATTGGGTGAAAACAGACATGACACTAACCATCCTTTAACCTCCCTTGGTGGTTATTTATGCATGTTGCAGGGCTTTATTGGTGCCCTATGCAGCCCTGAAACATGCATAAATGACCACCAAGGGTGGTTAAAGGGTGGTTAGCATCATGTTTGTTTTCACCCATTGTCATTTTGCCCACTGCCCTTTTGGTTAAGGGCAGTGGCTATTTTGCACATGCACAAAATGGCCCCGGTGGCTATTTTGCATATGTGCGATCCAGAACAGGGACTGTGCCATGGAGAGGGAACCTGATGGAGCCTCCACAGCAGCGGTGGTGCTTCAGTCAAGCCCGCCAAGGTTGGTAAGCACCTCTCTGGGGCCCTGGGAATCAGAGGGGAGGGGAAGAAGGACCAGGGATGGGAGTATGAATTGATTTCCCATTGATTACAATGGGAAAATACAAGTCTGTCAATCCAAACCTGGAATTAGATCTGGAAATTGCAGCTCCAAATCCATAATGAATCTGAATCCATAATTTCATCCAAAAGCCTACTCTTACTATCTTACTGAACTGAAGTCAGCTGCACAATGGCACAAGCATCTTTGATCTGATTTATGTATAAATCTGGATTTTGTCGCACAGAACTTATAAACCTAACTAAAAGGTTTACTTTTAAACTAGTATCACTTATTAGTCACTTGTTCTTTTTTTTTAATGACTTTTGTGGCATCTCAATTAGGAGTCAAGGAAGTGAGGAATGCTCACCACCTACCGACAGTGCATGGCCAGCTTCCTTCATAACAGTAAAGGAAATAGAAAGAATAAAAGTAAATTCTAGTCTGTGAACTCTGCATCCTAAAACACAAAGGTTAAACAATGCTGCTCTGTAGTGTTTACTGAAACAAACTCAGCAGCTGCAATTATTTGACAGCTTTACAAACCCTGAAGTAACAGTGCCTGGTGTTTTTCTGGCTTCTTAAAATGCTAGAAGCCAGCACTCTTGTTGCTTCTCATTAAATAGCAATGGTGGCACAGGAAGTTAACCTTTCTATAAATGTGGATAGTCTGATCTTAGCAAAGAACATTCTTACTACAGTATTCAAACCAAATGTAATTAGCACCAGGGAAGATCATATTCTGAGAAAGGTATCGGCCCGTGGTTGGCCAAGAAGGCTTGTCTTCCGAGGCTGAAGATGTATTCGATATTGCTAGCTCTCAATAGCTCTGACTCTCTAGGCTATTCATGAGCTGGTGATGGCCTGCCCATTAAGCTTAAGGAAAACATAGCCCCAGCATTTTTATTTTTATTTTTTAACCATAGCATCTACTAGGAAGGAGTTTTCATATATTAGGTACAACTTGAATTATTTATATTGGTGGATGAAATGCAATGGACTTTTTTTCAGGACCGAGTTGAGAAATCTACTCCACCTAACTAAACAATGGAAACAACATCCAATAGGCATTTTTCCCTATGTCTCCTCTGGCAGTTGCTGATGGTGTCCCTGCAACTGAGGGGAAGGATGGAACAGGGAGAGGATTTCTAGCCCTCTATGTATACAATCACCCCCTCCTCCATACCTGGTAGCTTTGCACTCCAGGCAGGCTCCTTCTGCATTAGAGTGTGACTGTGGAGAAAGAACTCAGGCAAGCAGAGAAAGGCCTGTTCTTTGAAACCACTGGCTGGAAGCAATGTGAGCCATGGCCCCTAGAGTGCTCTAATTGGCTAAACTCCTTAATAGGAGCCTAGCCATAGTCTCCTCTGCTCCTCCTCTTATGAGTGCTCCCCTATGAGTAATTGAGTATACTCTGGATAGGTGGAGCAGTTGGTTGCCCCATGAAGCTTCCCCAACTGCAGATCATTCAATTAGGAGCACGAGCTGTTAGTCCTGCCCCTACAATCTCCTCCGTGGCAGGCAGACCATCGCCCCAAAGCCCTCATTAGCAAGCTGCCTCCTAATCTTTGGCAGCTTCATTCCTCACCTCCTCCCCAAGCCAGTGACCCTTCCTGCAAGCCAGTGACCCTCTCCCAAGGCAGTCCCATGCCCCAGTCCCACCAAGGGATCCCATTTTCCTCAAGTCAATGACTCCTTTCTGAGCCAGGAACCACCACCCCTAATCCAGAACCATGCCCCATGCTCCATTGTGTATTTTTATGCTGTAAGTCACCCTGAGATGCCGTAGGCATGAGGGGGCAGCTAACAAATATTTATAAATAAATAAATAAACCCAGAAATTGCCCATTAGAGTCAGCCCCATGTTCCATTCCCCCTCTAACAAGTCAGCTGTATGCCTCACTCTTCCTCAAGCCACAATCCTCCTTAGCCAGACCAATGCCCCATTCTACCCTCCCCAAGCTAACAGCATCCCCACCAAGATAGCTGTATTCTCCACCGACCNGCAGTACAGCAATCCTTGTCCAATTCCTTCCACATTGATACTTCTCCCATCTGCAATGTAGATCCTTTCTTTACTGCTCAGATCCAGTCCTGTGAAGAATCCTTTATAACTAGTCATGTGGATAATTGCCCCGGAGTCTACACACCAATTTTGGGATGAGCTGTCTTGCATTGCTATGAAGCACCCACTCCATTGTTGAATGACTGTGCTGCTGTTTGTGACTTTAGCCATCTGCTTAGGTTTTCGTGGAGACAGTTTCTGCTCTTATGCTTTCCATATATAGCAGTCTTTCTTTAAATGTCCAGCCTTTTTGCAACTGAAACATACTGTGGTTTCCCTGTTAGGAGCTTTGCCTGAGGTTTTCAGTGCAGTCTCATTAGCCTGTTTTAGATCATTCTGCAGGTTCTCCTTTCTGCATTGGAATTCATCCACAAGTCCACCTTTAACAAATTCCAGCTTCAGTTCAGCCTCTGGCCTTGTCTCCAGGACTGATGAGGGCACTGTAAGATTCAGGTAGGCTTCAGAGGAGTAGGACTACCACATGGCTGTCCTTTATTTCTTCTCCAATGCCGCGTAGCTGTGCCACTACTTCCAACATGGCATTTATATGGTTCTGCATTTCACTTCCTTTGCCAAGCCTCATTTTGTATAGTTTCCTCATNCGGAGGGGACTTGGCAATGACGGGGAAAATGTAGTGAATAGAAGTAAAGATACAAATACAAATTAATGTAAATACTAAAACCACAAATACAAATACTTGACCTCATGCACAGCTCTATCCATCATAGTATTAGGCATGTATGATATCCAGGGAGCTCTTATGGTCTTCTTGAGACTAAGAAGTAGAGCTGAAACAAAAAATCTCTGCGTGTGCTCTTTCCAACAGAAACAGTTTTTCTGCATTCATTTGCATGAGGAGGAAAGTAAAACATAATTTTTGATATTTTTAGTTATTTTCTGCTATTTTCCATCATTTCTGTAATTTTTGATAATTTTTAGTATTATCGGTATTTTTTAGTAATTTTCGGTATTGTCGGTAACACCAGAAATTACTGGAAACTACTGGAAATTACCAAAAGGTGGGAAATAGCAGAAAATCAAAGAAAATATCAAAAAAGTTGGTGGATTGCCTCCTTGCTCCCAAAAGGTTGATATTTCCCAATGAAATGAGTGAACATGCTCTCGCTTCAGGCCTTCTAAGAAGATGGATCCTAAAGACCTACGGTCCAACACCATTTCTGTTAAAGTCAGTGAGGCTGATCCCATTCCCCGCAGAGCACCATGTGGAGGATGTGCAATGTGTGAGCACAGACACGCGCACCTCCAGCATAGGGCCTATGGCGCCTGTGCAAACCACACAGTTGAGCACATGTGCGTGTGTGCAGCTGTGCGCATGGGGCATGGAATTGGCCCCAATGTCAAGACTCCCAGTAACGAACAGACTAACTAAACTCTTTCTTTTTCTCTCTTTCTTTCCCCTAGCCCCAGGACTCAGTGTGGATTACAATACATAAAACACATAATAAATATAAAATAAGAACATGAGTATACCTACCACACTGAAACCTTAACCCCTGCCTCTGAAAAATGCTCAGTCATGGGTTTAAGTGAACTTCCAGAAGAACTGCAGAGAAGCAGTATGTGGACCCTAATTTGGTGAATCTGTGTAGATTTTTTTTACCCCAAAGGAAAATTAAATTTTCATAATTCCTTGCTTCTATTTTACTGGACTGGAATGCAGCTGTTCAGTGTTTTGTGTCAAAGTGAGAAATTTCCCTGCCACCAGGTTCTCTCTCTGCTGACTAAGTTAATTAAATAGAATGGAAAAGAGATTTCATCCCTAATAAATCTGGCTATGTGTTGAGATGTCACTTTGGTAGTTCTTTCAGGAAAATCAGAAGGGATTGATCCTAAAGACTTTTTTAATCATTGCTCATGACATTTCAGAAGGATTGCTTAAATACAAAATCTTACATACATTGCATTAAGCAGCATTAAGTGGGCTGTCGGCACCTCCCACTGGAGGTCCGCCTGGCTGCCAACGTCCCCTCTTTCCGTAGACAGTATACAACCTGGCTGCTCTGTTGTTTGGGTTTGAGGTTTTTAAATTAATAATGTTGATTTTAAATGGTTTTTATTATATTTTTTAGAATGTGTTAACTGCCCTGAGATGCTTGTAAGCAGGAGGGGGTGGCATATAAATGTAATTAAAATTAAATAAATATATAAATAAAATAAAACTGACAGGCTGTAGTATAATATTCACATTATTTTCCTTTAAGGTATGACAAAAAAGACTGATTTTCATTGCTGAAATACCTAATAGATACATGAAATATTACCACAGTGCAGAGCAGAGAAAGCAATACCTAAAAAAAAAGATATACATTTATTTTTGTCTTCTTCCCATTAGAAAAGGCACCTGAATAAAAGGCTGAGGAATTAGTCTTACATTATTCTGGCCTTACTCCTGAAACTCCTTGCTCCAGAGCAGTCCCACTGAATTCAGGAATTAGCGATTTAAGGTGGAAAAAACCCGAATAAGCCCGTCAAATATACACTACTTGAACAAAAAAAGATATTTTAGGTAATAATTGATACCCATTTATGCTCAGCCAAATCTTGCTTATTGTCATGGGATTGGGGTCTCATGACCCAATTCTAGACTCTCTTGACTCAGTTTCCCTGGCTTCCATCTCCCACTGGATCAGCTCTCTCTCTAGAACTGACTGAGCCTGCAATGGGTGAACCTTCTTGTCACCTTTTCAGCCACAGAGTTTCCCAGCACAGACTCTTTCTCTCTAGATTCATCTGTGTTTGTAAACACAGAATTAACCCCAAACTATGTCCTGCCAATGTTAGGATTTGCAATTCCACTGGACCATACTAAGTTCAGTTAAAAGAAGTTTAATGAATAAATCATGAATAAGCATGTAGTACAAGATTATACTCGAGAGTGCAGAAATCAAGATAACATAACCAATAACGCATTCCTATCTGTACTTGGATTCTCCTAACTTAGGTTTACCCTAATCAAAGTCCAAGGATATTTCAGTTCATGTCACAGGCAGCAGTGGGTACAAGTTTTAGAGTTCCCAAGTGTTCTTATTTCATGGTTCCTTGGTGTGGCCCTTCTCTGGCTGGTAAGATATAATGATGCAGATGAAGCTGAAGAAGCTCAAAACTCAGCAAGCTCCCTTAAGTAACTTTCCAGGGTCCTTTGTTTGATTTTCCCGCCAGTTAACTCTGTGCTTTCAGTCACGTTCACAGGAAAAAATCCCTTTGCAACTCAATGGGCTATTGCTAGTGTCTGTTAGACTTTTTTTGAATACACATTGGCTCAAGGTCATGACTTAGCATTTATCCATTGCATGACATGAGTTTCCAGTTCTGTTTTCATATTACATACATGTTTAACCTTTACCTTTACATATGTGTTAGATCTGTAGTCTCCATGTAGCCCAGTATCTCCTCATCACAGTTATTTTGGATTATTTTATTTTTTTATTTTATTTTTATTTATTGCTTTTTAATATTTTGGTAGTTTTATTTTGATTACATCTTTTTAGCAAGAAAAGTAAAACACCCCCTCCTCCAACAAGACAAAGTGGAATATGGGGTGGGGGTGGGGGAATGGATACAATGGATATTATTAAGGATATTATTCAGGTAACCAGAGGGTATTTTCAGACGTTACGTGGTCAATGTCAACCACAGTCAATTCCCTGTGGTGGCTTGGACCACGTAACATCTGTTGGGGGAACGGATATTCCCCTACAGATGTTACCACGGCGGGGAATCACATTCACCACGCGAGCGGCAGAATCGGCGGGACCGGAGGCTGTCGCGTGGTGAAGGCGATTCCCCACCATGGTGACCCCCGCCGTCACGTCTGGATGGCGGCCACGGCCCGGAAT
>QEPC01002676.1:185115-199245 GCA_003113815.1 Sphenodon punctatus
TATTGTAGCCTTTGCTAACCTGTCCTTTTTATCCCATTCCTTGTGATTTGCTGCTGGTCTGTTCATGGTAATCACCTTCCACAGATCATCTTTAGACAGCAGCATTTCCACTTTAAACTTCCACAATTGGTAGTTTACATTGTTCAGCTTTCCTACTGAAAGTCTAAACTCTTGCCATAATTGCTTCCCTACCTTTCCAATTCTGGGATTTAGGCCTTCTTACTCACAGTCAGTAGGCCTCTCTGTCTGGGAGTTTTCTTTCACAGTCTGCACTCCTTATGGGCTGCTTCTAGTCTTCAAAATTGCCTTGAAGATGTCCTGGGCCCATAACCTATTGTAGAGTTAGCTCTCTGCTGAATAACACACAGCAGAACTTTCTTCAAAACAGAACTTTACTAAGAACTAAGAAGACATGCTTCCATAGTGTACATACTGTATGGGACAAGAGAGAGGACAGAGAGAGAAGAAGAGAGGAGACAAGGAGGAAAAAAACCTGTTTCATCCCCTGACCCTCCCCCTGCTGGACAAGCCCCATATTAAGTTTGCAGGGCTTGCAATGGGCTTTTACTTGTGACTGTTTCACAATCCAATAGGATTGCACCCACACCATGTGGCCATATACATATTGGGAGAACTTGGCAGTAGCGAAAACAATGGCTAGAAGCTCCTTCTCGATCTCTGCGTAGTTTTGCTTCGCTGTGGTGAGGGAGCGGGAGCGGGAGGCATAGGCAATGGGACTGCCTTGTTGCGAGAGGCAGGTCCCAAGCCCATCCTTGGAGGCATCCACCTGGATCATTCACCAGCTGTTCAGCATGGTCAAAGTACCTCAGAACAGGAGCAGATGAGATGGCTTGTTTGAGGGCGTCAAGGGGAGACTGATGGCATGAATCCCAGAACCATGTGGCATCCTTGTGCAGCAGGGTTTGTAGGGGGGGAAATCAGGCTGGATTCATTGGGGATGTACTGGGCTAGGTACTGGATGGTGCCCAGAATGTGTTGCGGCACTTTATTGTCCTCCGGGGGGGCATCTTGGAGATGGCTTCCTCCTTTTTGTCATCTGGGTGGACTCCCTCACATGCTAAGATGTGCCCCATGTACCGAACACGCTGTACCATGGACTAGATCTTGTCCTTATTAAACTTAACTCCACGGTCACAAGCTCTTTGGAGGATAACCTGTAGGATCTGGTCATGCTCGTCTTTGAAAGAGGCAGCAATGAGCATGTCATCTGCAATTATGTGAATGCCCGTGATGTCATTGAAGCACTCATAGTTCTTCAGCTGGAACACCTCGCTGGCCAACTTGATCCTGAATGGGAGCCTGTTGAAGTGATAGCACCCCCAAGGAGTGTTGAATGTGCACAGCTCTGCTGAGGGTTTATACAGGGTCACTTGCCAATAACCATCCTTCTCATCCAAGATGGAGAAGAAGGATTTGCCTGCAAGGTTCCTCTTAGGGATGGGCAGACAGAACATGGTTTGGATGTTCAGTCGTTTGGTTCAAAACCCAAGTTTGGGTTCAATGGTTTGCTTCAGCTGAGTTCAGTTTGGCCAAACTTAGCCGAACATTCAAAAATAGCGATATTGAAACCGAAACCAAAACAAAACCGAAACCTAATTTTTGGCCCTAAAAAGTTTTTTTACCGCTCCCCAAACTGATCCGAACTCATCCAAACATAACCAAACTGTTCAGTCGTTCAAGAGTTCAGTTCAGACGTTCAGTTAAGACATCTGAACAGACCAAGTTCGGTCCAAACTCCGAACATCCAACCGAATTCGCCCATCCCTAGTTCCTCTGCATGTCCTCAACTGTGGGAATGGAGAAGTGCTGGTGACAAATGGCTTTATTAATGTTGTGTGGGTTGAGACAGAGGCGCAAAGATCAATTCTTACTCTTGGAGATCACCAGACTGCTGACCCATGGTGTGGGCCTGGTGACCCTGGAAATTACTTCCGCTGCTTCAAGGTCTGTGAGAGCATCTTTGAGAACCTTCTGAACTGCGAAGGGTATTTTCCTACATCCATGAATCACTAGGGGCACGTAGGGGTCCACGTGGATGTGATGGAGGCCTGGAAAGTGACCAAGGCCCTGCATAACGTCAGACTGAGGGAAAGGAGCTTCTCTTTTGTTGAAGGATGGTGAAGCGTGACTTCGTGGACACGACAGATGAGGTCAAGGGCAACGCATGCAGCCTTGCTGAGCAGAGGGGGGTTGTGTGTCCATGATATAGAATGGCAGGCATGCCTTACCCACAGCGGCACTGCAGAGGGTCGTGATTAGTCCTTTAGGAGCAACTGAAGGCGACCAGAGCAACGTCAGGTTTCGCCCAGGTGACCTGCTGCGGTAGAGTCCTGACCACCTTTAGGGGAATGGTGTTCGCCTCTACCCCTGTGTCCAGCTTCAATCAGATGGGGACCCTGCCACCCAAACTTTGTCAAACCATGCTCCACCTGAGTCAGTACATTGGACATGGCTACTTGGGGTGACTGTGCTCAGGAATAGCGTGTTCATGGCTCATGGGGGTCACACTACGGGGAGCTTTGCATACCTTGGCAAAGTAGTTTCGCCCTTGGCATCTGATGCAGGCTTCCCCAAATGCAAGGCACTGGCGGGGTTCATGGGGCCATCTGCATCTCCTGCAGGGAGCAGATGCAGCACCCAGACACTTTCTGGATCAGAATGAGGAGGGGGGGCCAGGTTTAGCTGAGTTGAGGGAAGCTTGGGCCTGAGGGTGAGGACACTGACATCAGCGGCCATGGCAAAGAACTGGGCCCTGGTGATCGCTATTGTCCTGCATACATTGAGAGCTTGCTGGAGGGTTAGATCAGACTTTTCAAGGAGCCGCTCTATGAGCTTAAGATCCATAATGCTGAAAACTATCTTGTCTCACAGCATAAGATTCATGGTGGGCCTAACTCACAGTGCTAGGCCTTGTCTCATAGGGCCCTGAGAAAGGCATCGATGCCGGCGGCCTCATCATAGAGCCATCGCCAGAATTGGAATCTCTCAAAGACGAGGTTCTTCCTGGGCTCACAGTAGTGAATGCGGTGAGCAACTCCTCTAGTATTCTCTGAGTGGGGTTGGCATAAACAGTGGGGAGGGTATTGTACACCTTCAAGGTCTTCTCCCCCAGGCAGAGCAAGGCAACCGCTATCTGGTAGCTCTGTGATTCTTCCTTGGCCTTTGTGACTTCGAGGTAGAGGCGGAGTTGCTGCTCCCACTTTAGCCAATTTTCCCCCAGGTTCCCAGTGAAGCTGAGAGCTAATGGTGGCTTGAAATGCTCCATGCTTGGCTGGGGAGGGGTGGGTTTGGATTAGAGGAGGAATGGCAATGCAAGTAGGAACCGCTCCTGAAACCATGTGATGTCCCCTGACTGGGACATGGGAAACTCAGCTGGGCTTCCTGTCTGGAACCATAGCCAGGATCAGGCTGAGGGACTGAACAGGGCCCCTAGGTACTCACAGACACCACCAAGCTGTCAACACACTTCTTTATTAGGCCTCAGGGTCTTCTTGGACAGGTACTCACAAGCTGGGCCTCTGACTGGGCCACAGCCTGGCAGAGCTCCACACTGCTCTGTGTCCAGCTCTCGACTGAGGCTCAGAGGGATCAGACCGCTCAGCCTCGCTGTTCCTGCAAGCAGACATCTGGTCCCTCCCACAAACGTGGTGGGATGCATGCAAGGCACACATCACCACACCACCCCTTTCCGACACAAGGTCTCACACAAATGAGGTCAGAATGTACCAAAGGGGGCACTGTAACATCAGAAACGGGTGGAGCAAAGGGGACTCCAATGTCCCCACACTCTCCTGAATTTAATCTCACTTCCCTGTTTGTCCCGCTCAAGCTTGTTTTCTTTGCTATTTTTCCTGATCCTTGTCCCCTCATTGCTTCAGCAGTGAGGTCCCCTGACCTTGCAGCCTAAACCGACTGTCCACCCTTGGCCCACACACTGTGACCCTTACACACTAGCTCTAAACCCAGACTCCAGGGAAAAAACCCCTAGCAGCAAGGTTGCAGTGCTGCTCATGCCAGCCAAGGAGAAGCTAGTGAATGCTGGCACTGCTGCCCATGCCCCGTTCTCTCCCACTTGTCCAATGTGCAGGTAGTCCTGATCATGTGTAGCAATGGTAAGACTACATGTGAAAATAATGCCAAACATTCTGTGATTATGTGTAATAAAAATCCTCTGATCAAAAATCAATAGCATACATACAGGCGTAGCCTTTTTAAAAAAAATATTTTTATGAAGGGGTTTGTTGTTCATGCTGCTGTGTGCTCAGCCATAAAGAGCTACCTTGCAGTCCTGCATGCAAAGTATTTTTCTAACCTCACAACAACATTGCACTCCCCGTCTCCCACGAGCCAAAGTGCCTGGGCTTATTTGTTTGTTTCTACCATGCAAGGTGCTGAGTTTTTGGAAAGTAGAGTTGCAAGAGGGCCTGGATGCTAATACCACTACTGAAGTGATGTTACTAACAGTGCAGCTCTTTCCTCTAGGTTGCTTCTTATGGAGGACAAAGCTGTAAATCTAGCCAGAAACCTTCAGACTCTAAGTCAAAGGTTAAAAGGAGATATGGAAAATAAATAGTTAAACTGATCTTTGGAAGCTTTGTATGCATAGTACGTTGGTGGCATATAAGTTTCCATAGCAGCAGCAAATAGATATAGCACCTGAGCTTAACCTTGTCCCTTAAATGTTATGCTACATTGCCTACAACTCAAGCTAATGTGTTTGTATAGCCTCCTCACCCTTTATGACAGCACATCCACTTCTTCTCTTTTTCCCACCCTCTTTGCTTGTTTGACTTTAAAACCAAACTCTTTCTTCCATCACTAGAGCTGATACGATGGTTTGCAGTAAAATCTATTTTAGCTGAAAACAGCCTATATGTCGGCTCCGCCACAGTGCAGAAACTTGCCAGATTTTTGTGCCATTAATATGCTCTCATTCAGGAATGCCCTTTGGGAGGTACTTTCAGTACATGCCAACAGAGCATGTTGGCAGGGGAAGGAAGCAGGCGCAGGTCAGACACAGCAGGTACAGTCTCCTTCTCTGCCCACCTGTCACCCTTACCTTCCATTGGGAGAAGAGCACTTGGAGGTAATGGCGGCTGGTGAACTTTTAGGTTGGTGGGGCAGTGGGTGGGGTCACCAGCAGGAGTTGGTGCCACCCAAACCTCATATTGCTATTAAAATAGGACCCTCCACCCCCACCCCCTTCATGTGCAGGATTAAAAACCAAACCAGGAATATCTCCCAAACAATTTTTATCAGCTTTAAAAGTGACACAGCGAAGAGAAATCAAGCATGAAGGCCTACTACTACCCCTACCCCCATTCAGGATTAAAAACCAGGCTTTCTCTCCAAACTAATTTTCAGCAGCTTTAAAGTGGGTAAAACTAAGAAAAATTCAAGGAATACACTCCACCCCAAACACGCTTGGCACTGAATACCAAGCCATAGATTTCTCCCCCAAACAACTTTTAATCCGTTCTAAGAGTGGCACCAAAAGTGAGATCAAGCAGAAATACTCCCCCCACCGTGGGAATTATTTTATTTTATTTATTTTATTCAAACACTTTATACCCCTCCTGCCAAAGCAGCTTGGGGTGGCTAACAATTTATAAAAAATAAAAATATAAAATCATAATAATATAAATATAAATATATGAAACCCCAAACCCTGGCTTTCTCCCCCAAAACAATGGTTAGCTCTTTTTAAAGGGTCACAGCCAAGAGCAATCATGTAGGAATAGCTTCCCCACCACTGCCCCTAGCTTAGAAGCCATATCAGAAAAAAAAACAAAGTAAAAAGAGTAGCTCTTCATCTTCACCTAATATGATGACACTGAAAGGGAAATTGGAATACCCTTCTGCGGTGATTTTAAATTAGATCTGGCTCCCCCTCCCCACCCTAGTGCCCTCAACCTGCCTCTCTTCTTGCACTGATTGGCTAGGGCAATGGCTCTATCACCCCCAAAATTTTAAAACCAACTAAAAATGCTCCAATTTGATAGATTTCTCCACAGGAAACTGTGGGTCAGCCCCCAGCCCCTCCTCTATCAGCACCCCACCCCTAGATGCCAGGAAGCATATGCGAGGTGCCAAAAATATGGGCAAAATCCTTATCACCCACCCTCATGCAAATGGTCTTTGGGCCTGAACCCCAGACACTCCCACCCCCCACTGTCAGGCAGAGTCCCAAATTGACTGACCTGGCCCAGCTGGCTGGGTCCATTTCCCCGGCACATGCTGTCAATGTGGCTGTGCATGCATGGCGGGCAATAGTGGCACTCACACATGCACAGAGGGCAATGGAGGGAGCCAGTCAGTTCAGGTTAGTCTATTTGGAAGCAGTGGCAGCACTTCGAGGTACTTTGTCAGGTACCACCCAGGAGCCCTTAATGGTACAGCTGCCCCTGCTTGGAAGTGAAAAAGACATTTAGCCAAGAACCGGGAAAGTGATGACACCAGGATATGAAAATACCAACAAATAACTGAAAGTACTGAAAAATTATGGAAAGCGGACAAGACAATTAAAGTACCAAAAATTTACAAAAGTTGTGAAAAATTGTGAAACATGTCTCAGGCCAAAAAGCTTAAATGCAAAGGTATTTCCCTTCAATTCAGGAACATCTATTTTTGATACAGCACTATCCATTGCCTTTTCCCTCTTGGAACCATATTTCTTGGAGAGAAATATAAGGGGGGAGCCTTTCTTGAAGAGGATAAGGAATTTAAATTATAAGCTCCTTTGGTTGAATGCTTAAATCAGATTCTGATTTCATCACATGAATACTGTGTTTTAATAAATATGCAGCCAGTATACCAGCTACACTTCCAGAGGGGTGGGTGTGACCCCCAGCCAGACCACGTTGGGAAACTGAGTAAACATTCCCACTGCTCAATCGGGCCATGGAGGGGAGGGCTGGAAGAGATGTGAGGCCAACGGGCCGTACCCCTGTGCTGCAACCGGTGCCCTGTCCCCTGCCATGACAGGCAACCATGATGGTTTGCCCTGGTGAACTGCACACCGGGGCCTGGATGGTGGTGTGAACATACGTGCTTTCCCACTATGGCCTACCAGGGTGGCTCTTGAGGCCAAACTATGGACCTCATTCCTTCCAGGCCCATGATTCCTGGGCAGTCACCAACCCAGTTTGGGGTTGTTGTGGACCCTCATCTGGCAGCTTGCTAACCGACATGCGGGTAAGGGTCTGGCCCAGGCAGGCCATAGCAGACTATACCATGCAGTGTCATGTTAATTAACGCCCATAGACTAACTCTACGTCCATGCAGGATCAGGCCCAGAATATCAGCTGAGATTAGTGCTTGTGGATTTGGTCTCTTTGTAAAAGGACTTTCAGTGCCAGCACTCCTAGTTAATGGTTGCTGCTGGGAAAAGGCAATAGGAATGGGTGAACAGAATGGAGTTTGGAAATTTGGTTCAGTTTGGTTCGGTTTGAAATTCAAGTTCGGAAATTCGGTTCGGTTCGGTTTGAAATTCGAGTTTGGTTTGGAAGTTTGGTTCGGTCAACCGAACAGACCAAGTTCAGTCAAATTCCGAACTTCTGAACCAAGTTCGGCCATTCAAAACCAGTTTTTTTGGTCTGTGTTGCCACTAGGGATGGGCGAACAGAATGGAGTTCGGAAATTCGGTTCGGTTTGGTTTAAAATTCAAGTTCGGTTCAGAAGTTCAGTTCGGTTGACCGAACAGACCAAGTTCGGTCTGAACTCCGAACTTCCGAACCGTGTTCGCCCATCCCTAAAAGACAAAGAAAGCTGCTGACTAGCTGGGTGAAAGGGCTATCAAAGATTGAATATGAATCCCAATTGGAGAATTACCAGAGAAGAGGCTGTGAGCCTCATCCAAGGAATTCAACTTAGAAAGTGCCTGCAGTATGCTAGCTAGGAAGCTAGACCAGGAACCTGCACTGGGGGAATGCAGAGGGTAGAGGTTCATGTGAAGCAGCCTGAAATTTTACACTGTAAATATACTCATAAATTAGTAAGGTAACGCTACAAATAAATCCAGCCTGTTTTTTGGCTGAGTGAGGTGCAGATGGTCCTGAGGTTGCAAGAATGAATGTTAAGAATACTACAATCTTGGATAACTCCGCTAACATCACAGAACCCCTTCAAATTTGCACTAGCATTACAGAAACAGAGGAAAGCACTGTGTTTAGAATCATACAACTGAATGGTTGGGAGGGACCTCATGGGTCACCTAGTCCCATCATCTGCTCCAAGATAGGATACCCTCCACCTACATCATCCCAGAGAGATGCTTGTATAGACAGTTTCTGAAAGCATCCAAGGAAGGAGATTCTGTGGCCGCTCTTGGCAATCGATTCCATTGCTCAACAGTTCTTACAGTAAGTAGTTTTTCCTAATATTCAGTGCAGCGGATAGCATTTTGGACATGTAACTAGTTCCGAGTTCAAATCCTAGTCTCTCTGGGTGGTCTTTAGCATGTCACTTCTCCTGCAGACTGCATTGAGGTGTCATGAGAAGAGAACCACAGGTAAACCTCAGTGGCATTCTTCAGTTTGCTATATGGTATGAACTTGGACATTGAGCTCTCTAGAGGATGTGATCCTTAGTCCACTTTGCTTTCAGTGGAGTACACATTATGAACCTAATTAAAACCTAGCTGTCTGATTTTGCTCAGCATGTAGGATGATACAAACTTTTTAGAAGATGGTGTCTAGTTGCTGTATGCAGTCCTCGATTTACACATTCATAGCATTGCTTCTTTCTCATGAAACTCTGGGAGTGCAGGCCTAAAAGTAATGGGCAATGTTTGCTTGCTCCATACATAATTTGAACAATGCTGGAGCAAGATTATATCTGTCACAGATGAAAATACTATATTTATGTCTCTCTCTATCCATCACTTCTCAGACCTAAAATCCTTCTGGGAGTGTCATAAATCCACATAATGTTCTTGAGCGGTGTATTTTCCATTTGGATCTCTGATTTGGCTGAGAGATGTTAAAATCATATGTAGCCAGAAAGCTCCCTAGCTGCAGCTAGTCAGGAGTGAAATTTAATCCATTGAGTTGAGCACTAAGCAATTTAGAGCCACCTTTTTGGAATGGATATCACTAGAAGTTGGAGCTGACTTTCTTCTCATCGCTTGAAACAAATGCAATGAGAATTAATAGACTAAATGGGTTAGATTATATCAGCTTGCCCCTAGATTTGAGTCAATTGTTCTTCCAACAGTGTCGAGAGAATACTTATGCTTGAATATCTCTAGTAGGACAAAGCCATTTGCCAAAAACTCCCTTCAGCAGACAAAGTGTGCAATTTTTTTCAAACCAGCGTGTTATTTCCATATACATTTTTGTATTCATTATAAATAACTATATTAATGTAAATCACTGTTAATACAGTAATGATGTGATGAAATGTAGTTTCTGTGTGCTACGCAATGCATTTAAAGGAACTGGATATGTTTAGCCTAGGGAAAAGAAGAGGAGGGGTGGGAATGATAACAGTTTAATTTTTTTTACAATTAACAGTTTTTAAACATTTTTAAGAATAGCAACTGGGCAATAGAACAAACTCCCTGAGGAAGTTGGCTGGAGGTTTTTATGCTTTTACTGAAGCTTTCCCTAAATACCTGAAATTTTGCATTGTCTAATGGTTACATGGCAGGTTACTGACCACCCAAAGTACTGGGCATGACCATGACCGAGTAACTGGTTTTCTGTTATACCAATCCCTTTTGACTCACTAGTGTCTTTCTGAATTTCTGCATATTATCAATTTCATCATTGTGAGTATGCGTGCACGCACACACACGCACACACCTGATGGATGAAGAAATGGCCATAAAAATGGTAAATTGGTAATTCAGTAAATATCACAAACCAGAAAACCAGTACTTGTAATGGTAAGGATAATTCAGGTAACTCATCAGACACTAAACAGGTACTGTTCAATGCCCAATCCAGGGCAGTTTGAGTACTACAAGTTTGATAGGTATTTATTTCAGGTTTAAGTCCACTGGAGAGCAGTCTGGTGTAGTCAGCATAAGTTTTCTTGAGTGCTATGTTGCTAAGACTCAAGCTTCAGGCAAAGCAAACCTCAAATGAGGTGGAGCAATTTCTCCTCTTACTGTTTGCTAGACAAAGTGCCTCTTGAGGGAATGCTTTTAGACTGGCTTCTTGTTCCTGGAAGGAACATCCTTTTGCTTTCCAGCGGGGTAAAAGCTTGTGGTAAATAAGATTTGCATATGCAACTCCTGTTTTCCATAAGACTTTATAGTACAAAAATGCAGTTTGTTTATAATCACACCACAACAGTAATTGAGTGCTGTATTGCAGAGATTGAAGGCATATCTAAGGCTATTTATTTATTTATTTATTTAAATATTTATATCCCGCCTCTTCTGCTCCCAGAAGCTTGAGGCAGCTAAGACTCAAAAAACACAAATGCAAAAATACACCAATAAAAATAACTTAAAACAATATATTAAAATTCAACAGAAACTAGGGGGAATAATCAACCCCCACCACCCTAACCCATCACACTCACACCCATCATCCATCTCCTTCACCAAATGTCTGAAGGAACAGCCAGGTCTTGCATATTTGTTGAAAGGAAAGGAGGTCTGGAGCCAACCGGGAGTCTGCCAGAAGGAAGTTCCACAGCCTAGGCACGACCACCAAGAATGCCCTCTCCAGAGTTGCCACCCAGAATACCCTGGGGACCTCTAAGAAGGCACCTCTGACCGACCGCAGGGGCCAATTTAGGGCCCAGGGGATGAGGCGGTTCTGCAGGTAGGTTGGGCCCAAGCCGTTTAGGGCTTTATAGGTCAAACCCAACACCCTGAATCGGGCCCAGAAAACTATAGGCAGCTAGTGCAGCAAAAAGAGCACCAGTGTAATGTACTCACAGTGATCTGTTCCCATAAGGAGATGGGCCCCACATTCTGCACCAGCTGCAGCTTCCGGACCATCACCATGGGTAGTCCCACATAGAGCATGTTACAATAGTCCAATCTCAAGGTAATGAAAGCATGGATGATAGTAGCCAGGTCAGACTCTGAGATATATGGCCCAAGCCACAACAGATGTAGTTGGTGGAACGTGCTTCTCACCACAGCATCCACCTGGACATCCAGGTGGAGCTGGGTATTGAGGAGCACTCCCAGACTGCAAACATGGGGAACCAATGGGGGATGTACTCCATCAATAACAGGGGACATCACACCCATCGCCTTACCCACTAGGATCACCCCCGTCTTTTCAGGATTCAGTTTCAGTTGGATCACCTTCATCCAGTCCCCCATAGCCACCTAGCATAGGTAAGCACCAAGACTGCGGGGTCTGGGTCAGATGAAAATGAGAGGCAGAGTTAGGTGTCATCCGCATATTGATGACATCGAACATCAAACCTTCTCACAACCTCACCCAGCGGCTGCATGTACATGTTGAACAGGAGACAGGACAAGATGGAACCTTGTGGGACTCCACATGAGAGGTCCCGGGGGGGATGAGGAATAATTCCGCCCACCCCAGCCTGGTCCCGCAGGCAAGTCATGAACATCTCATGGTCAATGATATCAAAAGCAGCTGACAGATCTAATAGAATCAGCAGGGTTGATTGACCCCGATCCAATTCTTGGTGGAGGTCATCAACCAAAGCCACAAGTGCAGTCTCAATACCAAAACCCAGATGAAAGCCGGACTGTGAGGGATCCAGGAAATGACAGTCAGATGCGAGTAAAAATGCTGAGCCACAACCCTTTCAATAATCATCCCTAAAAATGGAAAATTAGAGACAGGCCGATAACTGGTGACGGCGTCAATGTCAAGTGCTGGTTTCTTGGGAAGGAGGCCGCACCACCACCTCCTTGAGGCAGCTCGGCACTCTGCCCTCCCAAAGGAAGGCATTTACCACCCATGCAAGCAACAGCCCTAATGTCTCCCGGCTAGCCTTAGCCAACCAGGATGGGCATGGGTCCAGTTCGCAAAAAGTGGCTCTGATAGCCCCAAGAACATCCTCCTCATCAGTGGGCTACATTTTAATCTTTCTCTACAGTGTTTAAAAATAGATCAATCACATAGAACAAATATTGGAAAGAAAAAGATGGGAACAAATATTGTTTTAGTTTGGTTTTACAAATGCTAAATTTGTCAAATTTGGTACTTTCAGAGAATATTCCCTTTCAGCTCTAAAATTCTAACTCTTTAAAGCCAAGACCAACACTTGCTGTGTAATTATGCAGTGTCTAACACATCTGGTTTCCTAGCATTAGGTGAAACACTAGGTGCTACTGCAGCATAGAAGGAATTGGGACAAAGACTGTTTTTAAACAGGTTGCACCTGCCCATCCCCCACCCACCCGAATGCCCATCTGAATATAGTGTTGGTGGGTGCGTACTCTCGCGACCACTGCACTGCACACTCGTATCCACACATGAAGTATCAGGGAAAAACCTGGGATGCTCCGTCCAGGGGCAGAGTGGGTGATGTGAGGGTAGGGACAAACGCTCAAACCACACCCGTCCCAGCCTGTGTAAATCCCTCCCCACTGTCCAGACATCCGTAAGCGCTCTTTACAGCACACAAAGACCTGACCCCCAGTCATGCCCATTTAAAAACAGTGATAGTTGGAAAAGGAGAAATAAAATGAGAAGAGGAGCAATGGAAGTAGGACATGCTATGAGAATTTGGTGCTGTATCTTTAAATGGAGCACCACAAGAATCTGCTGTACAGCCAGCCAGCACAACATCACTACAATACCAAATTCCCATGAAGGCCCAGGTATAAAGATCACTGTGGGATTTCAATGGTGTATAGGTCTTTTGCTAGCTATCTCAATAGAGGTGAATTTCACTCATCTCAAAGTACCATGTAGTCCTGGTTATGTCTATGGCCCTTTTTACATGGACACCCCTCGCCCACGTGTGTGACAGCGTGGGTAGGGGGGGCATCTGTCTGACTGCCGGTGGGTGGGTGTGCACGCTCCCACGTTCCACCCACCTCCACCGATCCCCCATGCACAGAGGCATTGGGGAAAATGGAGGTGCCTGCATGCGTGGAGATGGCTGGGCATCCATGTGACGGCCCACCCACATGCCAGACACCCACAGCAGCCTCCACACATCCCCCCTGCACCGTAGCATCTCCCAGGTCCATGTAAAATGGGCCTATGTCAAACAATCTGTGGTATATGCTTTGTGATTAAAAAGTCCAAATAAAAAATAATCTTTGCTCTCTAGCGTCTTAAAAGAATTGACCATTTAACCTATTCATTATATAGTGCAGTAACCTGCTTCTGAACAACTCATTTTTTGAACCTCAACTGCATAATCCCCTTTAACATCAATAGGGCTTGTGTCTTCAGGAAAATTTAAGGATCAGGTTTCCAAGACGTTAGCAATCAAAGCAAGCAAGTTTTGTCTTGTGTTTCTTTCTTGATTTTTGATTGGAAAATCCTCTACAAAATTTGCACATGTGAGAAAACACTGCACATGTAATAAAACATATTTGTAACTAGGTAATTTTCATAGCCATTGTCCATTGGGAAGCAAAACAAAGGTACTGTCTGTTTTTTAATGAGCATGGCTCAGGGGTGGTGCGGGTGTCCGTGTCTGCTGAGTGGAACAGTCATAGAGCACCCACTCTGGTGGAGTATGTGGGTAGGGATTCTAACGGGCGGCTCTCATGCACTCCCCCTGTCATGGACCATGAGGGAGGGGGAAGCAGACAGGGCTAGCCTTTGAAATCGACATTTCCCGGCCAAGCGCTGGGGAACCCGCTCTCCCCAGCACTCCTAACTAGTTCCTGTGCTTGCAATGGCTGTTTCCCTGCCCACTAGGGATGGGCGAACAGACCATGGTTCGTGTTCGGCCGTTCGTGTTCGGCCGTTCGGCCATTCGCTGAGTTCATGTTCGGCCGTTCGTGTTCGGCCGTTCGGCGGGTTTGTGTTTGGCCGTTCGGTCATTGAAATCGCGCGAGAGCCCGAAATCGAAAGCGGAAGCACCAAAAAATGGAAATTCGTGTGCGTGTGGAGCTGTGTGGCGAGTGAGTGTGTGTTTGACTCAGTTGGTGTGGTTTTGGCTGTGTTTGACTGTGTGTGACTTTGTTGGATTGGCTGGCTGTGT
>QEPC01002676.1:208183-237989 GCA_003113815.1 Sphenodon punctatus
AGCTTGATAAACTTTGAGAGAAAGTCAAAACTCTGATTGGTTTCTTTAAGAGAGCCAATTAGAATCAAGTGTATCTCCTTACTGACTGACGTGTATCTGATGTCAGCGTGACAGTCTAAGAAACTGAACCTCCCATTTTAAGGAAGCTTTAAAATGGGAGACACAGAGAATTGATCCTCAGATTGGAAATCCTAAATACCATTGGATTTCCTTCTCATTTGACATCTTTATTGCAGACAAAGGGATGGATCTGTTTTGTATGTATAAATTCTTGATATCTTTGAGCCAATGAATTGTGCATATGTTAAGCTTTTACAAGCTTTTTCTTAAGATAGAAATGTTTTAAGATCATGAAACTTTGATTGGCAATTATACCATTCTATGTAAGCTACTGATATTTTCTATTTATATTTAACTAAACTTTGCATATATTTTTATAATCCAAAAGTCTCATGTTCCCTTATTTATAAATGTATTGTCATTTTTACAATACTTTCTTTGCTAGCTGGATAACAAAGTGAAGTGTAAACTCATATTATACAAATTGGGAAAAAGTGAAGCCCAATCCAGTATGACCAGTTCAGCTGGGAAACTTAGCTCACTTTCCCTTTGTAATTTATGAGAAAAAACACAAAATGTGACAAGGCAACCCCATAGCTCCAGCGAAGTTCAGGGATGCAGGGGTGGGACAGACCAAAGTCTGGGAGACCCCTTAAGATCCAGACTTGTACAGAGAACTGCACGTGTTTGCTTTCAAAGTTTTCTCCATTTTCAGAAGGGGAGCCAGGAGTGGTTATAAGTTTTGGGACAAAAGATTTGGGATCAGCTTAAGTATATTACAATAGGTGAAATGGGAAGATGTGAGAGATTTCCTGGGTGGGTTTAGGTCTGAGAAAAGGAACATGCCCACAGGGGCGGAGGGGCCAAGAATGCCAATAGGTGCGACGGGAAAGAGGTGCCAGTGTGTCTAGTTACACAAAAGGGAAGAGGCAAAGGGTAAACAAACTGGGGCCAAGGAGACAAAGGACACATCAGGGCATAAACAGGGGGAGATTTCTAATCAGTCTGGGGATGGAAGAGAATCATGAGGAGAGTCTGGTGCTGGTGAGCAATTCCCACTGACCAGGTGTGGGGGTGCTAAAACATTGGGTGCTTCTAATTGTCCATGCCTTTGGAGTCGTTGCTAATCTAGATTCCATTCACCAGTGATTTCTTTAAACAGGAAGGAGGCCTTATATTAACTGCCCCAATATTTACTCAGAGCCTTCTCAATCACCTTTTCCAAGGGTGGGATGGGTTTTTTGCATGAAAGAACCTTTCCCTTAGGCTACCTTGTTGCTCAACCATGGCTTTGCTCAGGCTTTTCTGATGTCCAATGACTCATGTCCCTCATGTCCTTTCCGACCATGGGTGTGTGTGTGTGTGTGTGTGTGTGTCCTTTTGGGGCTACATTTTGCACCTCCCGCAACAGGGTAGGTTTCAGAGATATCTTGTTTGAGCATAGGATAGTATTTCTGACCTAAGGGGACTTGTCCCCAAACAAAATAAGGTAGAGGTAGCTCCTTCTTCACCAGATTTATCTCTTAAAGTATGGCCCCAAGAAAACCAGCTTAGATGGACCTCCTGTATAATTTTTATTCCCAACAAGAAAAGAAAATATCAGCATAGCTGCACATTCTCAAATCTCAATCTATTTGCCTTCAAGGAACTCATTAGACATTATATGGGACTGGACTTGGATCCTGATGAATTAAAGTCCTTGCACTCTCTGTGCAGCAAGCAATATTTTTTGCGTTGGGAAATAGGTTTTGTAAATATGTCTACTGCAATCAGGGTTTGGGAGGCCCACAGGACCACGAAGGCAACAGGTATTTTTGTTCAAAGAGGAGAAAATTCACTGGCCAGAGTTATTTTACTATGTAGGGACAGATCCTCTCCCAATACAGCTATCCATCAACTTCACTCTGTATCTCTTATATTTAAGAATTCAAATGGAAATATGCAAGTCTCCCTTAAAGAACCTTTGAGAATCGATTAGGTCTCCCCAGGGTGGTATAGTTGTGATAGAACTGACTCACCACATGAATGGGTTTATTCCCATAATGCATACCATCAATCTCATAATACACCTGATGGTAGGATGGAGGCAGCAGCAGAGCTTGGAGATCTCATCAAAGCCATTCAGGCACTGGAATTAGAGGTGAAGGATTTATGTGAATGCCAGGAGCAATTAACAATTGCACAGGCGGCTCTGCCTGTTGTTGCTCCCCTGGTGCCTCCGCCTGTGGCAAAGGAGGGGTTACAGGCACGGGTGCCTAAGGCCCCCCAAATTCACAGGAGATAGGCGGCTGTTTCAAGGCTTTTTGTTGCTTTGTGAGTTAACCTTCCAGATGCAACCCCGTACATATGATACCAACGAATTAAAAGTAGCATTCATTATTGGAAATATGGAGGGGTTACCCCTTTCTTGGGCTACCCCCCTCCTTACAAGTACAAGTCCCCTATTGAAGGACTATCCAACCTTCACACTTTAAAATTTTATTTGATCACCCTCACCGACTGAAAGATGCTGAGATGGCCATTATGATCCTTATACAGGGGAGGGGGGCATTACTGGAATATATCACAAAATTCCAAGAATTAGAAATTGACTTGGGGTGGCCTAATCATGTTCTCCACTTCATGTTTCAAAAAGGGCTGAGCGATGAACTTAAGGACCAACTCTCTTATATGGTGGTATCTAGTAGCCTGGGGAACTTGGTGACCCTCACTTTGCAAATAGACAAGAGGCTAGCAGAGAGGAAGAGAGAGCACCAGCAAGAGGGGGCCCAGGACCAGGATTGAGAACAATGCTTCCCCAAACTCACCAAGTTGAAGCAGGAAGCCATGCAACTGGGGGCGTCTCGAGGGCCCTTGTCCACAGATAAGGAATGGCATGGTACTGCTTGCCTTTGCTTTTATTGTGGAGAAGACAATCACTTCGCACGGACCTGTCCCACTCTACCCCTGGCTCGATGCAAGGCGGAAAACGTCAAATCCCGAGTTGGACAAGGGACATCCCTGTAGGTGAATGTGACCTCTTGATATCGTGCCATACTATGGCTCAGTATAAAGGGCATTTGTGTCGGCCTGTCATGATAAATTGGACTTCCCAGTGATCCTTCGTAACCAGGGTGCTTATTTATTCTGGAGCCTCTGGAAATTTCATGGACAGGGAATTTTGTATTAGGTATGGTATTCCAATAGTTCCCCGAGAGAAACCCGAAGTGGTCCATTCAATTGATGGCTCCCTTCTAGTCTCCGGAATAGTAATCAAACAAACAATGGAAGCAAAGATCTGCATGGGGGACCATAACGAGATGTTAAGCTTTGATTTAGTAAAAGCTCCCATTTTCCCCATTGTCCTTGGTTTACCGTGGCTTCAGCTGCACAATCCCTCCATAAATTGGGAGTCTAGATTACTGACATTCTCAGCCCCACAGTGGCAGGCGCATGGTAGGAATCCCTCAAGGACAGTGTGTACCTTTGTGAAGAGGCCTAGCCCACAACTCCTGACAGCATATCAAGAATTTCAAGATGTTTTCAGTGAACAGGAAGCAGTGGTCCTCCCACCACATAGACCATATGATTGTCCTGTGGATCTGCTCCTTAGAATGGAACCTCCGTATGGCTGCATCTAGGCCAGGAGCAGCATAGAGCTGGGCAAGCGCATGCACAGTAGTGCGACGGTGCCGCGATGCTCAGAATACTTACAACAGCAAGTGCTGTGGCAGGGGTGGGGCTAGCAGCATAAAAGCTTCAGACTGACTTCCCTCACTGCTGGTAATCAAGGCTTCCTTGTGAGACTGGCCCCCTGTTCATTACCTTTGGAGTGCAGCAGCAGCTTGTGGAGAGTGGTGAGCATGGAGAGTTTGTGTAGCTAGTACTGAAGTGAGTGAATGTGAGGGTGCTGGGGTGTGTGGGTGTGTGTTTCTGGCCATTCCCTTATCTTTCCCTGTGTGACAGTCAACCCCTTTCCCCCTATGAATCCCTGTCTTGGGTGTCCTCCCTGTACCCGTCCTCACCTGGACAAGGTGTTATGGTGTGATAGCACTGGGTGTAGCACAGACGTTTACTGAGCCCTATGATGATCTAGGCTCGATCCTGTTCCAGGTCACGGCCACCTAAGATCCTGAGGGCAGATTTGAGAGATCACGTGTGCGTGGGTGGCAGCCCTTCCCCCATATCTAGTTCCCATTCCTAACATGTCCCTAATTGGTGAATGGAATGCAGAGCAGGAATTGGAGAGTGAGCCGCTTCATAATCAGGGCAGGGGGAGGATTACTGACTGAAGAAGAATTCTAGCTTGTCTATGTCTTTATTTTCCTGGAACATAGAGGGATTTAAAAACAAGCTCCTGAATAAAGATTGGTTAGGTTTTGTTTGCAAGTATCACATTCTCTGTTTCCAAAAAACTTGGGTGTCACAAGCTGAGAATGAGCTATTTGGAACTATAGGATACCAGGTTTTTTCTTCATCTGGCATTAGAGCAAAGAAACGAGGTCGTTATTCTGGTGGAGTGGCTATTTTGACCTCTCTATATCTTGCAGGTAAATACAAAAAAATCCCCTCAAAACATCAGAATGTTATCATTGTAGATGGGTCTATTTCTGGGCTAGTGACATACATATTGATTAATGCCTATATGCCACCAGAAACGTCCCACTTATATGATAGGAACATTTGGTCCCAACTTGAGAGAATGCTGGGGGAGCTTGAGAGATGCCTCCCTAAAGGCATCCTAATTTTAGTTGGTAACCTAAATGCTAGGACAGGAATGGAAACTCAAGAAATATCTGACCAGGATCTAGTCAGTGTAGCCTTGGTCCCCTCTAGAGCTTCCAGGGATCTCCATATAAATAGAACAGATTCCTTTTTATTGGATATCTTAGGCAAATTTAATTTGATTATACATAATGGGAGAGCAGATTTAGATCTATTCAGTAAACTTACATTCGATTCTCCACTGGTTGCTAGTGTAGTTGATTATTTTATCATTTCTATCTTCCATTTTAGAGACTTTTCTGGCCCTATAATTGTAACTAGACCTGAGAATAGTCATCATCCCTTGATAGTGGGCTTTGAGTGCATAATGCAGACGTTGAATTTTGATTTCTCAAAGGCTTTTGACATAGTGGACAGAGGTAGGCTTTGGGCCAAATTGAGAGGAATAAACCTCCATCTTTTGGAAATGATTATTTCCTTGCATACAGAAACAGATGCAATTATAAAACTAGACAACATAAGAAATTATTCAAAATCTTTCCCCATTGCCTCAGAAGTAAGACAGGGGTGTCTTTTGTCCCCTTTGCTCTTTTGCCTTTACATAAATGATTTAGCCTTTCTCATTAATGAAGATGGGGATACTCCTCCCAAGATCGGGGACAGACTCATAGGCATTCTGATGTATGGGGATGATGTGGTGCTAATGTCACAGATCTCACAAGGTCTGCAGCATTGCTTGGCTCTTTTGCACCAGGATTCTAGAGTTAACAAACTGATTGTAAACACAAAAAAAGTCATAAGTGGTCTGTTTCGGTCCGGGAAAATCTAAACATGAGTATCAAAGTATGTTTATTTGTGAATTTGCTTTTCTGTGTTGGGTTCCTGGGCAGCACATAAATCTATGATGGATAGAGCCACTAGCATGGTAGTGGGGATATTAAGATTATATAGAGCTACTAAAAATATTGGTGTGTGCTCATTCTATGAGGTGTACAAGTCCTATACAGGTCCAAGGTACTCCTGCAGGTCTTATATGGATTGGAGCTTTGATTTTTTTTCACATCAAAAGGAGACAGATGCTGTCCAAAATAAATTTCTTAGAGGCTTATTGGGTGCTCCCATTGCCACACGAACGGCCATGCTCAGGGCTGAAACCAGAACATATCTGTTATCGGTTCTAACCAATTTAAGAGCTATTAGGTATTGGCTAAAAATCTGTAAGATGGATCCTGTCTGATTGCCAGCAATATGCTGGATCGAGCAGGTTAGACATGAAGGGGCCAAGTCATAACAATGGTGGAATGAAATTTCGAAAATGCTCTGTAGGGCAGGATTTTCACCAGATTTGTGTGTTCTGTCTTGCACTCAGCAACTAATGTGAAACATCAAGTAAACAATCCTAGACATTGCTCTACAGGAAGAGTTATCAAAGGTTGCTGCCAGTAAAATTGCCCCATGGTATGCATTATTTAAGACTCAATTCCAGTTTGAATCTTATCTAGTTCAATTGCCCGCATTTCACCTATGAAGACATATGACAGTGGCTCATTTTCATCTTGTTGATTCTGTAGTCCTCAGCAGCAGGTATACAGGGATTGCTTTTGGAGATAGATTATGTACTTGTTTCCTTGATGAAATAGAAACAATAGATCACGTTTTGTTTATCTGTCCGCATTTGGACATGTTAATGGCTTGCTGGATTACCCTGCTGTATGGAGAAAAGGTGTTTTGCTCCCAGATGTAAAATATTACTTTCTTGCTGGACTCAAAGGACCCCTCTGTTATGACAGCTGTCTCAATTTTCTTTGTGCTTGCCCTACACCTTTAAACAAAGTCTCTTGTGATATTGATTGTACTAATTGTATTTTTGTTTAAATGGTGAATAGCCATAATAAATTCCCAGTTCCTGCTTTTCCTCCCCACAGAAGAGCAAGGACTCCCCATGACAGCCCTCAGATATTGTATTAGGAATCAAGGCTGGCTCAGTGTTGTTCTCTGCAGAAGAGCCAGGACCACTCATAGTAGTTTGGGGACCATGTTCTTATTATTCCATTGAACAAGATTGGTCCACTCTTGCTCTCCATACTAGAGCGAAGTTCCTTACAGTAGATCTGGAATATGACTATTCTCATTTTAGGGGACTAGACTAAGTTCGCTTTCTGTAGAGAAGGGCTAGTATGTTCATATTTATGCTTTGATAAAGAGCAGAGATATACGGGAGATGGGATTGTTTGTCTAATATGCTTTTTTAAGTGTATAGATGTTTAGGAGACAGGATTGTATCTTTCCCTTGTTAGGAATTAAGGTTATTTTGATTTAAGGGCTTTTTGAAGTCAGAAAGTATTAAATTATGTTAATATGTAATTGTCTCCTGTTGTTGAGAGTATTTGTATTTTAAATTTTCAGCTATGGCATGAGTTGGTGACATGAATAAAGAATTTGATTTTTGATTTGCATTGGTGAGGTGAAGCACGGGATCAGCCCGTAAGAAGGGAGGACCATGCAGTGGCCCAAACCCACTGACAAGGAGCAGCGGTGGATGCTACCCACACCCTCTTTTTTCCCTCTGGAATGGGGAAATCCAAAAAGAAGGCTGGGCCAAAGTCTCAGCAAAGGAGGCCGGTGTGCCCAGTGGAGGTGCTCAGAGGGGCCCCTCTGGAGTCAACATGATTAGCAGACCTGGGGGGAGGGGGCACTCCCTGGGGCTCTTGGCACCATTGTCTTGCTATCCATGCAGGACTGACTGACCGGATGTGAGGCCTTGCTGCATCAAATGGCTGACACCAGCGCTAGGCATGTGCATGGGCACAGAAGTCCTGCCAGGCCTTGCAGGTGATAGGGCCATGAAGGCAGTCCAGGCCCATTTTGGCACCATCAGGGAGCACAGGGGCACAGGCCCCAGTAGGGCCCCAGCCCACCCTTCTTCCTCCAACTCTTGCAAGGCCATCAGAGGTCCCTCCTAGAAGAGGTGGGAGGACAACTACCCCTCAGACCAGTACAGGCCTGAGGCCTCTACACCCAGAGGGCCCCCTGAGACAGACATTTCATTTTTCATTTCATTTCAACTTTTATTTGTATCCTGCTCTCTCTCACCTACGGAGACTCGAGGCAGCTAACAACAAAAGTAGAAACATACAAAGAGCCTTAACAGTTATAAATTCAGTACAAAATAACACAACCTAAATAACCCCTCAATTATTACAATAATATAACATTTCATAACATAATCTCTCATCATTAACCATACCCTCTCCTTCCCTCACATAATCCAATATAACAACAAGTCAATATTATTACAATATATCACAGTTTATCCATATCAACCCCTCCATATGCTCCATCCCTGCTGCCACCAGGAAAGGAGCCCATAAATCCCCTCCCTACCCTCCTGCTCTCACCAGGAGGGGGGACCTATCATCCGCAACTTTACAATAATACAGCAACAATCTAAATATCAAATACACATTTCTAAATCAACAAAACATAACCCCTCCATCTCTAACCTAATTCCAAAATCACCCCCCCACCCTAACCCCACCTCCCCACGCACCTTCCCCTGCTGCCAACAGGGGTTGGTGCTGAACCCTCCCCCCTCAATACAATCCCCCACTCAATATACCCTTACCCAACACAACCCCCTCCTCCCAACCCAGCACAGAACAACTCACAATAATAACACACCCCTAAATCCTCTACAGTCCCCGAAGGGCCCCAAAGGGCCGCGGCCCTTCGGCTCACGGATTGAGGCTCATGACCTATGGCAAATCCGTAGACGGATCCCTTTTTTGGCCCCCCAGCAGCTTCCGTGGTGGGTCACAGGGTCAGGCCATGGCACCCAGCCCAGGTGCACAGGCTTCCTTGCCCCCCCTGGCCCTAACATGGTGTCTTCTTCTCCTTGCAGGTTGAAACAGCGGGGGACCAAGGTGGCAACAATCAGCAGGAACAAAGGCAGCAGCACAGCGGCAAAGTCCCAGCCAGATGGAAGGCAGGTGACTACTCCCCTCTGCTACAGGTGGTTCCCTTTTTTGCCCCCCCGGCAACTTCCAGGGTAGGTCACGGGTTCAGGCCAGGGAACCCAGCCCAGGTGCACAGGCTTCCTTGCCCCCCCATCCCTGGTACTAACATGATGTCTTCTTCTCCCCGCAGGTAGAAACAGCAGGGGACCAAGGCAGCAACAAGCAGTGGGATCGAAGACAGCGGCAATGGCACAGTGGCATAGTCCCAGCTGGATGGAAGGCAGGTGAGTTCTCAGCCCCCAGTGCAGCTGGGGCCCCTCCTTCCTGCTCCTCAAGAGGACCCAATGGAGGTTGGACCTGCACATCTCCAGGGGCAAGGCCTGGCACCTCCTTTACTGGGGCCACCACCCAAGTGAGCGGGTGTGTGTGTGGTTCTTTTGATAGGGAAGAGGTTCCATGGGTAAGGAGGCCACAAGAAGAGCTAAAGAAGGCACTTGACCCTGGAGTCTGGAAAATGATGTTGCAGATTGAGGCTTTGGAACATGAGAACCACACCCTGGCCCAGGAATACCCCCACAGCCCACTGGAGGTGGAGGAGTCATAACCACAAGTGGACCAGGTGAAAGAGGGATGAGAGAGTCTCCACAGGAAACTGAGTTCGTCACATAGGAGTATTCTGGACAGGGCCAGAGGGAGGAGTGCACTCACCCCCTCCCATAGCTGACCTTACCCAGCACCAGTGCCAATGCCATTACCCACCTAGGCTGGACATGACTGATATGGGAGGAGCCCCTCAAGTGATGAGGGACTGTAGGGGTCAGACTGTAAGTGGTGTGGGTCCAAAATCGCAGCATCTCTGGTAGAACAGAGCATGGATGCCAGCAGTGGTACTCGGGGCACGACCACACCTTTGGCTTCTGGATCTGATCACACCTGTTGCCTACTGGCTTCCTGTTTGGCACAGAGGGGTTAGAGCAAGAGCTCACAGAGTTCACGCCCTGTAGATTTGATACTCCCCACTGACCAGCACAAACCCACCTCTGGGCGCAGGGGACAGGTCGCTCCCCCTGGACAGAGGGAGGTACTTAGAGGTATCCTCCTCCATCAGGGAGCACCTCTTAAAGGCCACACGAGGAAAAATTTGGAGGGGCAAGTTTGTCAACATTTTTGCTGTCTTGTTCAGCGACTTCATTCTGAACCCGGCTGAATGAGAGGATAAAAAGGATAAGGAATGATTTCACAGCCCAAGGTGGATCAGAATTAGTCCAACTGGACTGTTGACTACTCCATATTTCAAGGGGTTATGCTGCAGGATAGTGGTGTGCATTATGGTTTTGAAATTACAATTCTGAAACCGAAATAAAAAATTCTGAAATAATTCAGAAATTCTAAAATTCCAAAATTATTTTGGAATTGCCTTCATAGGGCCTCAGGCAAAAAACCAAAAGAAGTAAAAAAATCCTAGGAACCCACAGAGCAAATTACTTGACAAATAAGCATCTACACATTTAATAAATATCTATAGATCATCAAATAGGTGAGATAACACACCATGTATAATATACACAGAACAATTATGTAATACAAAGACAAAAATATTTATCAAAAACCTTAAACCACCATAATCAAGCAAACATAAATCAAATAAATCAACAATGGAGGGCAAACATTAATAGTCCTGTCAAACAATCATACCCAAGCCCTTGTGATTCAGCAAATAATGTAGCCAAACAGGGCATAATAGTCCTGGAAGGCAATCAAAGCCAAGTCCTTATGATATAAACAGGCAACATAATAAAGAAAGCACAAGTCCTTGTGACTTGTGGTAGTCAAGCAGGCATGGTAGCAAAGAAAGCATAGCAAGCCTCCGGTTAATCTGCTTGTTTCATGTTCAAGTTCTTCCCGACGCTAAGTTTCATTGTCCTGTTCTTTATGCCTGTAATAAGGTAAACACTGAAGATCTCTGAAACTTCAACAAAAATTTTAAAAATTACTAGAGGTATGCATGTTGTTTTCATTATTACAAAACTTGTAAACATAACAAAAATTGTCGTTTTCATTTTCGTTATTGCAATAATGAAAATGACAACCGAGAATAACCATAACGATAATGAAAATGACATCTGAGAATACCTTTACTGAAAACTAAAATGGCAATGTTGCTATCATTGTTGTTGTTATTAGTACTGTGACCATTGGGTTTGGAGGGGAAAAGTGGAGGGGGAAGAGAAAGCAGACATCTTGGAGCCCTAAACAGGGTAGAACTCTTGAACTGCGCCTGTGTTGGGAGAGGTGAGAAGCTCAGCAAAATCTGATGAATGTATCACTGGCCAACGAGCTGTGCAAGCAGGCCCAACAGTCTTATGGCACTCTGTGATTGCTCAATGACTGCTGCCTCCCACAACCAACCAGGGTGGCTCTGGGGGAGGGTACTGCAACCCTTTATAATGGAAGGGCCAGGCCTTTTCTTTCCAGTCTGTGAGAGTACTGATGTCAGGTTGCGTTTAGAGAACTGTAGTGCTTGCACACACAAAAATCCTCCCTAGCCCTCATTGTACTACCAACACCTTTCCTTTCTCATACCCTACATTTTACCTTCTCCCTTTCCCTGCCCTTCTCCCCCCCTGTACATTGTATATAGATAGGTAGTATAGATTAGATATAGATAGATATTATAGACATATAGAACAGATTAGAATAGAATAGTTATATAGATAATTGATTAGATAATAGATAGTTTTCCTTTTCCCTTCCCCTGTCTCCCTTAGATTTAGATAGATATTAGTTGAGCATGGAAATTGAGACCAATACCAAAACAAAAAATAAAATCTTGATTTGAAATGGTACCAATAATGATATTGATAACGACAACAATACTGATACCAATAATGACAATGATAACGGTAATGAAAACGATAACAACATTGTCATAATAACGATAATGAAAATGACATTTTTGAATAATGAAAAAGGAAAACAAAAATGACATGGGGGACTGATGCAAACCCCTAAGAATTATCTCACTTTGAACACAGTTTCCCCTCTCCACATATATAATCAATTTCTCCAGTGGTGGTAGATCACCAATTCCTATGTAAAAATAAACCTAATTTCAAACAAAAATCATAAAAAAAGAGAGAGATCTCCAATTTTAGCTTAAAAATCCCCTACAGTTATGGTTTCCCTCTGTCTGAGGTGTAACTGTGAAGCATTTCCCTGTTTGTAATGGCTCCTGAGGATCAAGAGCTGAAGAACCCATCTAACTGTGTTTAAATAGACCTACTATCACCTTAGGTGATTGATTCCTAAGTACTTACTAGAGAATAAATCCTTAATTGGAAAGAGAGAACAGAATACATAAACAATGCTCTATTCCACAGCTCAAGGAAACAGAGAAATATAATCTAACTATATTACAACAACAACAACAAAAAAATCAATGTTAGCATAAAGGCCTCTTGGAGCTAATGTATCAATTCAGTGAAGCAAAAGGACTCCCTCTATAGTGAAATTGCATTTCCATCCTGTCCCTTTTGAATGTCCACCTTAATTGCTTTCAATACAAGGACCCCATATCTGTAGGTAAGTAACATTTGCTCATAAAGAGTGATACTAATGGGGCTTCAGAATTGACCACATCTGATCTTGTGTTTTTTTTGTTCAGAGATCCTAATCCTTTAGTATCTGGAAGTTTTTTTATATATATACATTAATCCAGAGGGACTTAACACATCAGCAATGCTCTATTCCACAAAACAAAACAAAAAAAGAGATATATAATCCAACAATATTACAGAAAAACTGAAAAATCAATTTTATCATTAAGGCCTCTATGAGATAATGTATCAAATGAGTGAATCCAAAAGGACTCCCTCTGTAATAAAATGGCATTTACATCCTGTCTCTTTTGAATGTCCACCTTAGTTAACTTAAAAACAAAGACCCTTGTAAGTGTTGGAAAGTGACCTTTATTTATGAAGTGTGATACTAGTGGGGCCGCTAGCTGACAACATTTGATCTTACTTTTGTGTTCAGAAATACCGCCATTGTAGCTACCTCTCATACTATAGCAGCTCACTCTGGGGTGGTCTCTGAAGCCAAAGCCTTAGGCTTCTGATAGCTGGAGTTCTGACAAGCTGAAAGAGGGAGATGGGTGCACACCCATCTCCACCCATCCTCACCCACGGAGCCTCCTCCATTGTTCCATATGGCTCCGTGGGTGGGTGATGGGTGGAGATGGGTGTGCTCTGGGAGCACACATTCACTTCCACCCACCGCCCATGGTGTTTCGACCAGTGGACACCCATCTATATTGCAACCCCCTGCACCACCATTTGCACAGATGTCCCCCACCATACCTCCACCTGCAAACCCAGAGAGGTGGTGTCCATGCAAAAACAGCCACAGAGAGTGAGAGAGAGACAGCCTGCTGCTAGTACAAGAGACATAAATATATATATATAGAGAGGCCTCCTGCCCAAGCTGCCACCCACCTGCAGCACACACACACACACACACACACACACACACACACACACACAGCCTGCTGCTAGAACAAGAGAGATAGAGAGCGAGAGAGAGGCATCCTGCCCAAGATGCCACCTGCAACAGAGAGAGAGAGACAGCTTGATGCTGGGAGGGAGGGAAGGAGGGAGGGAGCACTTAAGCAGCAGCACTTTGCCTTCCTCAGCAGTGGAGGCCAGGGAACCTTTCCCTTCAAGGGGCTACTTGTCAGAAATTCCTTCCTGGTCCATTCTAATGCAACCAGTCCAAAACCACAGTATGCAGGGAGGGAGAGTGGGTGCTGCTCCGTTCCCTGCTCTTCGCTGGAATGAGCAGGGAGCACAATTCTGATGCTAGTCCTGCCCACGTGACCAGCGGCAAGCAATTAAAAGCCTTCTTGTTCGTGCCGCCAGCGAGGGTTGCCACAGGCAACCCTCACCAACAGCATGAGTGTGGCAACAAACGGGAACTGCATCCTTTGCAAGAGCCCACTCCCTGATGCCCTGCCCCATTTCTTGATTTATTTAATTTATTTATTTATTTATTTTATAAATGTATACCCTGCCCCTCCTGCGAACAGCCCAGGGCGGCTTCCAACAATAAAAACAATACAATAAAATATAATTTAAAATCAACAATAACAATATAAATTATTAAAACAGGGTTCCGAGCCTTCATAATACATAAATAGATAATAAATAATAAATCAGGTGGGTGAGCTAAAAAATCCCCCTCTTACCCCACCCTCCCCAAAGGCCTGGGGAAAAATTCAGGTTTTACAACTTTGCCGGAATTTCAACAGGCTGGAGGCCAGGAGAGCTTCCTCTGGAAGGGAGTTCCAAAGGTGCGGCGTGGCCACCGAGAATGCCCTCTCCATTGTGGCCCCCTGCTTAACACAGGGGACCTCCAAGAAGGCACCCCCGGTGGACCGAAGGAGCCGTTCTGGGGCGCGGAGGGCAAGGCGGTCCCTGAGGTGCGACAACGGCCCCGTCACCGCTAACGCGGCAGAGGGAAATTGTCAACACACGCACCCCAAATGAGACAGGACACGAGTGAATGGATTTAACATGGCCGGACCCTTTATTCATCCAAATTGCAATCAAACAGAATAGGTGAGGAGTGACATCGCCTATTGTAATCAGGGTCCAGTATCAACAATCAACCATTAACTACTAACATCAGGGGAGGTCTCGATATACCATCAATAACCTCCCCACAACCATAATGCCTCCCCTTCGTCCACCGCTGGTAGTGCGGCCAAAGGGGACATAGTCCATCCGGACTGAGTAAGGAATAGGGTGCCCACTGGTGGGGGCCATACAATGCCCTACCATTGTTCCAGGTCACCCCTTCCCAGGGAACCATCACCTCGGTAGCCATACCCTGCAATTGCGTTAGGTGTGACTTCCCCATCTCTTAAGGAGATGACTCCTATGATCACTTAACCTACTTTGAATCGATACTGGACCCCTACCACCAAGGAGCCGCCAATGCCATCGGATGGGTCTGACCCTCCACATCTATCCTATAACATTCACTAATCTAGCCCACAAAGCTTGCAAATACAAGTTGTTACCAGCTGGGGACAGGTGGACCCCATCACTCCTAAATAAGTCTAACTGCCTATGTGAAATTGAACGATGACTAACTGAATCCCTCCCAATTTCACCTAACCATTTCCTAATCTCCCTATTCATTGTTTTCCTAGTTTTATCAATTTTCTTGGGTGGTACCCCTTCCCCCTAGGTGACCCTCTCCATCAATTCCGACCAAATCAATCTAACCCCTGGAATGAATCAGTTTACTTACCATAAGTCGTGTTTTATGTCCCTAATTAACTGCACCCCTTTTAGCCATGGCAAATTGTTCTCCCCTAGATGGACCACCAGGATATCAGGTCTGCTACCTCTAGCGTGTGATGAGAGCTCCAGGAGCAACTGTTGCCATTTCATGCTGCTCCATCCTAGCCAGTGGATTACTGCCCTATCCAACAATCCCAACTGGGATCCCCAACTGGTACTTCCCACGGCCTTGGCAGCCCATCGAACTAAGCTATGCCCCAGTATCCAAATGGTCACTCTCCGCCGCGCACCGGAATCTGTCAAGAAAAAACAAAGCTGATTAATATGAGCAGTAGCCAGGATCCCCACACACATATGTGCGGTAAGACCTTGACTGCCAATGCCCTATGGCCTGGAAATCCCTGCTGGCTATAACCATCTGTGCCGCATAATTAGCCACCCCTATCCTGAAAGAATGGGAACCATATTCAATGTATGGGAGGTGTAGTCTTACCAATGCTGTACGGAGGACTGTGACAAACTGGTATCTCATGGCGGGTGACCCATTAAGGTGGCAAAAGAATGGGCCGCCGACCTTTATCCTCATTCTCAGGTATATTTGCACTGCCAGCACTGGGCATAACCTGGCGTAACCCACCCTGGTCAACCTAACTGTCCTCCCATAACCCCGTTGATTGGTTTTCGACATTCTTAAATTAATGTGTACCTCCTGGGTGCCTAAAAGCCACATCATGCGCTGTCAAAGCCCTGGACGACCTGTCCCTAGCTGATTCCACCACAAGCTCACTAATCCAAAATGCACCAAAAATGCTATTATAAACAGTGCAGCAAACATAAACTCCTCAAACTTGCTATAACACAACCCTTGCAAGGAGTCAACAATTCTACATGGGGGGGGAAGGGGGGTAATAGGCAGCCTCGTATCCGCAGTGACTGGCTGCTCACGCGTCCATGCTTCTATTAACCTACGGACAAAGAAACCTTTATCAGGGGCAGGGTGCCTTGCAAGCTGGCTAGTGAAACCCAGTGCAGCCAATTTCCCAGTGATCGTCCGTGCAGCTAACCCCTCCCTTCTAAAAGCCATAGTAAACTGCAAGACCTGGGCTTCAGGAAACGGGAAACCCAAATTCCATCCATGCTGCACACTGAAATGCTGGAATGCCTGAAAGGAGCTGGCGTAAGCTGATCTGGTACAAATGGTCAAAGAGCCCTGCACAATTGTGGAAAGCTCTAAGATACAAGGCTCCACATATCTGCAGGCATGGGCTCCAGGTTCTGGTTGGACTGAGGTGCCAGCAAGTGGAAACGCTCCATCTGGAACCGAGAAAGAGCATCCGCAATCTCATTCTCGAGTCCAGGAACATGCTTGACATGAAATAGAATATTATGCCGAAGGCAAAGGAGAACCATACTTCTTACCAAACCCATAACCCGCTGCGAGCATGATGACAGTATGTTGATAATATGGACAAATGCCTGGTTGTCACACCAGAACAGAACCAATCTGTTTGCCAAATGCTCATGCACCAGTTGCACCGCTACCAAAATGGGGAATAACTCGAGGAATGTTAGATCCCTCATGATATCCCCATCTATCCATTCCTGCGTCCACCTAGCTGCACACCAGCGGCCTCTAAAATATAAACCAAAACCCTGAGAACCAGCTGCATCAGAGAGCACCTCCAACTCTGCTTCAAGGAGGAGCTGCTCTCTCCAGACACTCACCACACTGAATTCCCTCAGGAAATCTAACCAGACACTCAAATCCTGTTTCATGTCAATAGTAACTTGAACGTGGTAATGAGGTGGAGGCTCCCCGGCCAGATTACCTTATAACTGGGACATAAATGCCCTGCCTGGAGCTATGACCCTGCAGGCAAAGATTAAGCTACCCACCAATGACTTCAGCTGCTTCACCTTGATCTTACTGGCATCCCTACACTCCTCCAACTTGAGGACCAGTGCCCTGACTTTGTCCAAGGGTAAGTGTGACACTCCTGCCTACATATCCAATTCTATCCCTAGGTATGTGAAAACAGTGCACAACCCTTCTGTCTTCTCATCCGCCAAAGGGATGTTCATGTGCCCGGCCACCCTCTGGAAGGCCCCCACTAATTTAGAGCATTCTGCCATGCCGGTTCACCCGACGAAGAGGAAGTCATCAAGATATTTCGTAATGACCCCCCCTCCACCGTGCACCTCTCTACCCATTCCACCAGGGAGCTGAAATGCTCGAAAACCAAGCATGAAATAGAGCATTACATGGGCATGACTTTGTCAAAATGAAATCTGCCCTGAAAGTGGAAGCCCAACAGCAGAAAGCTGTCTGGGTGAACTGGCAAAAGGTGAAATGCCGACTTGACATCGCATTTTGCCAGTAACGCCCCACTGCCAAACTACCTGACTAATGCGACGGCTGTATTGAAAGTCGAGTAGTGTACAGATACCAATTCCCTCGGTATCCCATCATTAACCAAGCAGTCCCAGGGGTAAGAGAGATGGTGAATTAAGCGAAACTGTCCCGGTGTCTTTTTTGGCACCACACCCAACAGGGAGAATACCATGTTTGGCAGGGGGAGGGCCAGGAACGGGCCGTCTACTCCACCCTCGGCTACCTCCTTTATAATCTTTTCCGTCACCACCACCCTTATGCCCTCAACTAACTTCAAGTTAGGGGCATTCCGTGTTGCTGTACGTCAACTGCTGGTTTCCTAAAACCTTCCTTAAACCCCTCGACTACATGTTGAACTTCTTGCCTGTCGGGGTGCACAACCAGTGCTGTCCTTAATCTGTCCACCTTAACTGGGGCTCTTCACAGGAGTCCCTGCACCACTACCCCCTTGGTTACCCTTTCCTGTTCCAACGGCTGCCCCCCTTGCCTTATACCATGGCCTAGCCTGAGGACAAGCGGCTGCAGCATGGGATCCTCCACAGGTGGGGTAGGTATATTGAAACCTGCACACTGGATGGGAACATTTGCCCATCCGGTCAAATTCCCAGCACTGTCCGACACCCCCAGCTGCGGCCTGCCAGCCCAAAGCCCGTGTTGGGTCCTTCACTGGAGCCACCCCCCTTTACTAATAGGTGACCACTGTCTGCCCGCAGAGCTCCAGTGACATCACTCATGCAGTTCATCCACAGATCATGGACATGGATATCCCACCCGAGTCCTGGAGTGAAGGAACATCATTTCCGTTTTTTCTTTTGTCTTTTTAAACCAACTGGAGTGAAGGAAGTCCTGTGCCTAAATGCTTCATCATATCTTAACCTTTTTGTCCTCCTCGTCGCCCGGATCCATTATTGGATCACTAAAACGGAGAGTGAAAAGTCAACGTACTCTCCCTGCCATATTTTTTCCCTTGTGGCAGATGTTCCCCTATTGGTGTGGATAAATCCACATACGAAGCCCCCACAGGTGCTGAATGCCTCACTCCCTCACTCGTCTTTCCCATGGGGTCATAGGGTAGCATGGCCCACACTTGCAATGCATGCTGGGCTTGAGGCTGTTATGCCACACACACACCCAGTTCCGGGGGACGCCCCCAAATGCCTCTGGGCCTGAGTCGTCCCGAGCCCTGCTACCACCGGGGCAGCGACCTGAACCCACCCTCCATTCCACCACAAATATTGTGGTAACTTCTTGGCAGGGCTGGGCCCACCTTGGATCGCTACCAGGGGCACCACTCTGCTGCCGCCCAACCCCCCACCTGCATAGGATGGGCCATCGTACATCGCTGGGTGGTAGGAGTGGAAAGGAGAGACTCCAACCCTGCCCCTCCCAGCCTGTCCCGTCCCCTGCTCTACTGTCATCCATTCTCCTACTAGGCTCCTACCTGGCTCCACAATGGGAAAGTGGGTGGGGGTTGTATGCATCCCTTACCTGTCCACCAGTGTTTGCTCCAACACCTCGATACAGGCCAGCATGTCTGGGTCCTCACCTCCTGTCTCCTTGGGTTCAGCACCCCCATCAAACCTGAAATCACACTGTAAAGGGGGGGCGCATCCTGAATATCATTGCCCTCATCACCCTTGTGTTCACACTCCTGCTCCATCCCCAGGCATGCAGAAAGCCTTGAAGCCGCCCTCCCGATGGCCCGGCTCTCACCCCCTTCTCTCCCATGGGCGGCCAGCTGGTCAGAGCTGCAACATCTGCATAATGTGCTGGGGGAACAATCATCCTCCCCCCTTGCCTTGGTAGACCCACTGAATCCCAGTCTGGGACGTGCCCCCACCATTCGACCTGGTCCATTTCCTGTACCCCTGGGGGGGGAAAGGCCCTGCTCAGGAACTGTACCACTGTAGGCAGGGTGGGGGTGCGTGGTGCCTCTACAACACCCCTTGCTCCTGCACTCCGTGTCACTCTTGAAGGCCTGCCCCCTTTTTGCTGCCTCCCATTTCTGCCTGCGGGGGCCTCCAAGTGGGGGGCCCCCATCACAGAGCTAGGTCCTGGATCCCACAGCAGGGCCTCATATGCAGCCAAACACCCCAGCACCGTACTCAGCCCCGAGATTGGCTGCACCCCTACCGCCTTTCTTCCCCGCTTGCCTGGTGGCCCAGGAGGCTCCTGTGGCTGAGGGTTAATGCCGCCCCCGCTTCCTGTTTTCCTTCCTGTTCCCCGCTGGCTGAGTCTCGCTTGTGTCCCGATTCTTAGGGCCCACTCCCAGCCCAATTTTTCCTGCTCCTCCCCATACTGAACCTTTGCCTCCTCCCCCACTGCGCAGCCTGAGCCTCCCCTGGAACAAACCACCCTGTCCAGCTAGGCCACAACAGAGGAAGCGCGGTGTTGCACTGCTGCTCCATTCCCTGCTCTCTGCTGGAATGAGCAGGGAGCGCAATTCTTCCACTGGTCCCACCCACGAGACCAGGGGCAACCAATTAAAAGCCTTCTTGTTTGCGCTGCGAGTGAGGGTTGCCATGTGAAACCCTCACCAACAGCATGAGAGCAGCAACAAATGGGTGCTGCATCCTTTGCAAGTGCCCACTGCCTGATGCCGTGCCCCATTTCTTTAGGGTGCGGGGGCATGACAACGGCCCCACCACCGCTATCACGGCAGAGGGCAATTCTCCCACTTTTAAAATTTCCAGTGGGAGATAACAATTGTGAAGATTCACACCTCATCTCTTCCTCTGCCTATCCTGGTTCTGCACACTCTCCAACCACCTTGGTAGGAGACACAGACAACTAGTCATTTTGAAATATAAGATACTAGTAGCTCAAAGCTCACTCACCCCTCCTTCAGTCCTCCCCACCCAAATTGGACACGCCTAGAGGTGGAAGAGGCTACCCAGAAAAACAGGTAACCCATCCAATTTCCAGTACCCAAAAAGACCCGTTTACAATTGGGTATCCAATTAGGATCCGATAGAGTACCCAATATCCAGAAATGTCAAATTCCGGTTCTGGAATGTCAACTTCTGGTATTTTTGTCAATAATTTTTTGTCAACTCCTGACATCGATTTATTGGGTTTCCATCAAGTTCCAGCAATTTTTCAGCAACTTCTGGTCCTACTTCCAGTTCCAATCTTTTAAACTTTTATTTTTCTTTTCAATTTTTCTTCTTAAAATGCTTATACACACTCTGTGCGAAGCTTGGGAGTGCTCCTGGATTCACAGCTGCACTTGGATTCTCATGTGTCGGCTGTAGCCAGGGGCACCTTTCACCAGTTAAATCTCGGGTGAAGACTCTGCCCATATGTCTCAGACTCAGACCTCACCACCCTCTTTCATACATTTGTCACTTCGAGACTGGACTACTGAAGTGCGCTGTATGTGGGGCTGTGCCTGGTGACGGTTCAGAAGCTGCAGCTGATGCAGAGTTCTGTAGCCCATCTCTTGACTGGGACGGGCTTCAGGGAACACATTACACCAGTGGTCCATGCCCTGCACTGGCTGCATATTGTCTTCCGGGTCTGAGTCAAGGTGCTGGTTTTAACCTTTAAAGCCCTTAACAGTCTGAATCTTACCTGAAAGATTTCCTCACCCCCTGGCAGCCCCTGAAGTCACCTTGGAATGTCTTTTTCAGGTCCCGCATTTAGGTGGGTCCATAGAGGAAGAAAGGCATTCTCAATGGCTGCACCATTGCTTTGGAATGCCCTCCCGGCAGAGATCCACCTCAACCTGAATCTCCTTGCCTTCCAGTGAAGTTGTAAGGCCTGGCTGTTTCAGTAGGTGTTTGGTGGGTGAGGCTGGGTGGGTGAGGTAGGTTAAGGGGTTTGGGAGGGGTTTTTATTTTTTTTACAAACCTTTGATGATTTAACTGTTTTTGGTTTATATTTATAGTGTATTTTATATTGTATTTTAATTCATTTTTTAATATACTCTTTTTATTGTAAGCCACCTTGAGTTGCCTGTGTTAGAGAGGCAGAATATAAATATAATAAATAAATAAATAGTTTTTTCATCCAAGAAAATCAACGTTCTGGTCCTGGGAAACTGCTTCTGGTAATTTTATTTTAATGTTTGTGCCAAGTTTTTTGTTTCCCAATTCGATATACTAACTGGTATACTGATATACCGATTGGGAATTGGTTAATCAAAAACCCGGTACTGGAAGTACCTGATTATTTGGGTTTCTGGGTCCCCAGTTCATACCTGTGTAACCCATCAGGTTGCCAATGTGGTACCCCAAAATGCGGGGACCTGTGGGTACTAAATTTATTACCCATTTCAGTTCTAGGCCCTGCCTCCTCGCTTTTCTGACTAATAATATTGCTGGTGCATCCCTAAGTAAAGCAAGGTGATGGGTTGCTTTCAAAGGATTACAGAACTGTCTCTGTATCATCTTCCCATTGTTTCAATCCTTAAGTGCTCCCTGTCCCTTCCACAGATATTTCCATGGAGATTCACACTACTTTAATACTTGAAAAATGCACCTTGGCAATGCTTCATTGCAATGAATGAAAAACAGAGCATCTAAAAGCAAGAAGTTAATATCTATTTTCCTCTGAACTTTGGTGTATTATAGATTTTTATTAAAGAGCAGTCATCCCTAATGATTAGTGTATAAAGCAAGCTTAATTACCTTACAGCTTAGAGTCTGGTGCTCTTTTCCTGACTCCTTTTCTGAGGTGGATCCCACCCTGATCTTTGTGCTTCTGGTATTCTGTTTCCGCTTCCCTCGTTTCTTTCTCTGATGTGAGCTTTTCTCTGAACACGCAGCTTCTCGGATTTTCTTGATGAACGCATTCATGGTGAACCAGCCATCTCCTATTAGAACTGTCTCTGATGATCTCTTCTACGGTGCTTGTGGCTCAGTTTTAGTCAAGCCTTTCTCAGGTGTGGCCAATTGGATCCAGGTCAGGTCACCTCAGGCTAAAGCAGATAGTATGGGGTTTTTGTTTGTTTGTTTGTTTAATATATAGAGGTTATTCATACTTTTAGACAGTCCTTTTATTTTTGGAATAATATACTCATCTGAAACAATTATTCACTTAGCTACTTAGTTACAGTGGTGGCTGGTGGGTTCCGAGGTTGGCGGAGCACTGGGTGGGGCCAGAAGTGGGCAGGTCTGGGCCAACGGTAAGCAAGGTCAATGGCAGGCGGGACCAGGATTAAAATTTCACACATATGATCAATGGAATAGAACATGCATACAAGGATAGGGGACAGCTACAGAGCACATAATCACCTCCCCAATTTAAACACTTTTATAAAGTGTGCAGTATGTTGGTAACGCGAGCATACAAAGAAGTCACAAACATTTCCTCTCCCCCCCTAGGTCTGCCCACAGGATAAAACCAGGCAACCCAAAGTGCCTCTCAGAACAAAGGAACATTTTTAGCAAATAACAGAAATGAATGTTATTATTAATTATTATTTATTATTATTATTTATTATTAATTATTAATTATTATTATTAGCAAGCATTTTTATAGCACCAGCAATGTGGGCTTAGAGAGACAGGGGGAGGGAGGAGATGAAGGAAGGGAACAGAGGGAGAGACAACGGGTGTTGCACCCATGCTGCACACAACAACATACAGGACCAAGTGAGTCTGCATGGGAAAAACAGGAGGGACAAAGATGGTCAGCCTCAGAACCATTGCAAAATTGGCAGTGAAATTAATTATGAATAATAGAATTAGCTTGTATTGCAACAAGTATTCTTTCCCTCTATATTGTATGTTCTGAGTAAATATCTACACAGATGTTTGTGGGCTTTAAAAAAACCCACCTCCTACCATTTAAACCTTTCAAATATATAAATAGTATTAACAGTTATATTACAATGCCTATGTAGTAAACAGAAAATAACTTTCGAAGTGATATTGCATGAGGTCTTTGTCAAAGTTCATAAAAGCACATTAAAAAGAAATCCTTTCAAGGCACACACAAATCTCTCAACTTATTTATCACTATTGAATAGTGATAAAACACATGAGAGTTGGTGGGAATGGCATGATTGGCCAACCTGCAAGGCATCTGACCTCCCCCTCCCCTCCATATCATGTCCCCCAGCCCCAGCCCCTTCTCTCAGTACCCACCAGATCATGGACCCCAAGACAGTCCCCTCCCTCAAAACCCCTCAGACCAGTCCCTTCCCTCAGTCCCAGTTCATGGGTTCCCATTCCCTTCCCGCAATTCCCCCACCCAGATCATGGCTTGAGGGCCCCAGGAGAAACCTCTTCCCTCAAACCCTCCATCCCCAATCATCATGGCCCCAGCCAGTCCAGTCCCTTCTCATCCCCACAAAAAAAGAGAGAAAGAAACAGCAGTAGAAAGCCAGTCAGACACACTCAGGGACAGGTGGCTACTGGATAAGGTTTCAAGGCAGCAGGTAGCAAAAGCTGGGCCAGGTTCACTCAAGTTCCACCACCTTGGGTTCCACAGCTCTGCATCCAGCAGGATGATTTGCCCCCAGCTGCATTCCATATCCTCCTACTCCAAGACCCACTGGTAACAGAAGGTTGCTACCTTGGCTGAAACTAGGGTCGTTTTTACACATGACAAAAATGGGTTCCTATAAGTACTGGAGATAATACCAGGTGTTATAAATGCTGGAGTTTTGCAATGTGTGAATGCACTATTCCCCTTTTATGCAGTGAGATCTCGCAGCCTTGTAAGAGTCACATCTAGTGGGTCCGACAAGGCTTTGTGTGAATGCACCATTCACCTTTTATGCAGTGAGTTCTCTCAGCCTTGTAAGAGTCACATCTGGTGGGTCTGAGAAGGCATAATAGGGGAATAATGCATTCACACATTACAAAACTCCATCATTTATAACACCTAGTATTATCTTGAGTATTTATAAGAACCCATTTTTGTCATGTGTAAAAGCGCCCTAGGTTCTTCAAGATGTCTCCATGCATTCTCCCAACTGGGAGAATGTATGGACCCATCTTGAAGAACCTTGCTTTCAAGGTAGCAACCTCCAGTTATCAGCAGGTCTTGGAGCAAGGACAATATGGAATGCAGCTGGGGACAAACACACCCAGCCACCCATACTGCAAACAAACTGAGATGATTTGTTACTAGCTGCATTCCATATCCTCCTCGCTCCAACCGAGACCTGCTGGTACCAGGAGGTTGCTACCTTGAAAACAGCAAGCTTCTTCAAGATGACTCCTTACATTCTCCCAACAGGGCAGAATGCACAGAGCCAGGAAGCGGGGCCTGCTACAGCCTGGGGAGGGGGCTTGAGACCCCTGTAGTAAATGCCCCAGGGCCATAAAAAAAAAAACAGATCCTGGAGCTGAGTGAGTCTGTTCAAGCTGAAAGCACCCACACCTCTCTCCTCTCTTACATGTGGTGTGGGGAGGATCTGCAAAATGTCGAGAGACTGGGAGGGATTATTTAAGGTAGGATCACTGCCCCTACCTGGCTACTACCCCAAGGCCAGGCAGAATGTGGGCCAGTGAGTGGGAGGCGTTTTTCCAAGCCACCCTCCCAGAACATTCAAACTTGCAGGCAAAGGATGTGTTCCCAGCAGCAAAGGAATCTATTGCCTGTGTTTCTGGACACACACACCCTTTGTTACATTTTGGGTGAGCACTCGTATCTGTGCACCAGCAGGAAATCCTCCAGTCCCTCCCACCAGCCCAAGTATCCTCCCCTGACTCCTCCTTACAGCATGCTGGTTAGTGGCTCAGCCTCCCTGACCTGACTTTCCCCCTCAATGCGCTGGCTGCCCAACTCATTCTCTCTGCATGCATTAGCTAACGCTGAGCTAGCGTAGTGCTGCTACATGCACAGAAGCCACGAAGGTTGCACAGCGCTTCTGTGCATGTGCGATTGACTTGAAATGGCTGGGGAGGTTTTACAAGATGCGGCAGAGCTGGCAGCTTGGCTATGGGGAGTTTTGGTGACTGGGGGAGTACTCCGATGGGTACCATCAGCACAGAGTGGGCACTGCCTCCCAGTGCCCATGTGGGGAGCTGCCACTGCTTATTCAGAAACTCCAGTTCAGTTATTACATTTCACTATTTTGGTTATTCAGTTTGGACATTTCATTTATTTCTTTGTTTTGGTTATTTCATGTTGGCAATTGGGCAAGTACAATAGAACCAATAGTGCTGAAATGACGTAACCAAAATTTCAAAACAACTGATAAGTTGCATAACCAAGCTGAACTAACCAAAATAATCAACCTGAAAAAGTATGACAAAAACAGTACAAATAGTGGGTATTGTCTGATTTGCCTGGTTCAGATTGAATAGCACAAATCTGATGGGTTTATTCGTTTTCACATGTTATTTTCATCTCTAATACTTCCCCTCTCTGGTCCTGCTACTGTAGGTGCAATGTGACTATAAAGATCATTGTGCAGCATGTAATACAATTTTAAGAAAAGTGGAAGAGTAGTAACTACATGTAGAGCAAAATCAGTATAAAGATTTCTGAGGTTGGTGATAAGGTTTCATCCCTGTATAAAAGCAGCAGTGTGCCCCAGCAAGCAATGGTTATCTGGAAAGAATGTCCTGGATTATATTTAAGTTAAAAAATAAATAAATCCTGTACAATGCTGAATAAAACTGAATGTGAATAGAATTAGTGAAGGTTGAAATATACATATGCATGAACGTGCGGATGAAGTGTGGTGAACTTGTATAAACATATTCAGACAAACAAGAAGCAAGCAGCTGCTGCTAAATCATCCCTGAAGTATTCCTTCAGAGAGTAGCCTCCTGCATTTCATGTTGGTAAATTCTGATTGCTTCACAGCACTCTTTACATTTCTAGCCGTTTAATCAATTTTATTGTAGAGCCCTGCTCAATTTACTCTATGTACTTGTTGTGCAAAAAATATTTATTCTGTTTCATTCATGTATGTCAATTTTATTTAATGGAGTTTTCCAGAATAAAATATGAGCATGGTGTAGAAAATGAATGTATTCACTAAAACTGTAGATGTAATATAGCCAGGACCAAAGTCCTCCTTAAAATAAACACCATAGGTAAATTTGGCCACTCCTTGCTAATAAATGACTTGATACAGTGCCTACTTGACAAGGAGCCTTACTTAGTTTGGATTCGAGCACAGAGATTGCAAGCTGATTTCATTGTTATTATGCATTATATTAATATCTTAAATGTTTTAGGTGTGTGGCAGCGTGCTGCCACAAACTGCCTTAAGAGAGCATGGCTAAGGCAGTTATAAGGGGGAAAGGGACACTGGCCCTTTAAGAAGACAGTAGGAGCCATGAACGAGGCCTATATAAAGGCAGGCTAAGGACCTTAACCTTGTAGTTAGATGGAGACAGAGCTAGAGGAAAGATCTCTTCTACACGCTTTAGTCTACCCAGGCAAGGAAGCCTGCAACAGGCCCAAGAGGAGGCCTGAAAAACTACTCCAGACCCTGGCTGCTAAGGAAGAATAGGCCGCACTGGAGAGGACTCACAACACATGAAGGTGTGATTGTTCTATGTTGGAGTCAACTATTGTTATACTTTTAACCTTATTTGGAAGGTTTCACCCTTAGACTTGGACAAGCCTTCAGTGGTGGTTTTTAGGCCTGGCTAAAAGGGGTGAAGTGGAGCCCAGGACCAAGTCCCTTCGCTGTAAAATAGCGGCAACAGGGATTTGGTGCGCCCCTCCCATCAGGAGGAGGAAATGGTGCCGCGTGTAGGGAGTGCCTATTAGAGGGCTCCCTCTATGTTGTAACAGGGCTGCCTGACAACCTTCCCCAGTGGCGCAAAAAGACGGTCACGTGGGGCAGGGGAGCCTGCCCTTTGATAGGAGGGGTGGACTCCCTGCTGCTCAGGAGCGGATCATTTGGGGCACAGTACACGAACAGTCAGCGCCACTCACCTCCCCTCTTCCACTGTGGGTTATCTGGTTGCCATTATGGCGCCAAGGAGGAATTTTGAATGAGTATCCCATGGGTTAATGGGTCATTTTTTTGCCTCCTTCACAGTGGAGAATAGGTTAAATAGTTTAATCATTCAATTTGGTTTAGGTTGATTCATGTTTGGAGTAGCTGCATTCGATTATTAAATAGGGTAATGTGGTTAAGTAAGGGTAATTGGTTGAATTTGATCTCAATCCGGCATACAAGGTATGGGTAAATATTTGTCACACTCTGCAGGGGTCCATTATGTGAAAATAGATAAATAGGTAGGGATAGGTAAGTTGAAGTAATCTCCTTAATAGATGGGGACGTAATACACAGATAATGGGTATTTTCAGATGTTACGAGATCACAGTCAACCACACTGAATCTGCACATGGTGAAAGTGATCCCATAACGACTGATGGGGGGAACAGAAGTTCCCCCCCAGATGTTAATCATAGTCAATCGTGGCGGGGAATCACATTCACCACGCGATCGGCGCTGGTCCCACGGCTTCAGCCGATCACGTGGCGAATGTGTTTCCCCGCCATGATGAACCGAGCCGTCTTGTCTGGATAGCAGCCACGGCCCAGAATCCCCACTGGGATTCTGGGTCGTGGTCAATTTGGGCATGCGCTGTGGCCGCATTGGCCGGGCGCCCACACGTCACCCCAGAGGGCGGGTGGCAGGGGAGCGTGGGGGGGCGGGGACGTGCGGCTGCATGTTGCGCCACGCAGCCCCGCCCCTCCCCGATTCCCTGCCGGAGTCCCCCGGCATGTCTGTTGGCCGTGCCTGAGTGATTCCGGTGGGGAATCAATGGGTTGTTTCCGTGACGGGGCCAATGGGCCCCATCACATCTGAATACCCAATGTTGGGTGCAGCATGCCTGGGGTTAAGTCCCGGGGAGTGTGCGTTAGCTGGGGGAGCAAGAATGGGCACAGTCCTCGGCCTCGCTACCGCATTAACTCCTTACTTGCTATAGGGTGGGGTGGCACACCTCACCCTCCCCCGTTAGGCCACAGCTAGGACCTGTCGAGGGGGTCATTTAAGTTATGTTAATAGGAGCTGAAATTGGAAGGCACATCCATGTCAGTCCAAGTTAATAAAAAGTTGAATTAGCTAGCATACTGGACCCAGATTGCTCTGGGCAATTACCCACCAGCCTCAAGTTATATTAATAAAGGTTGCGGCCTCATTTAAAATCAAAATTATGGCTCCATGTCTGATTGTGAGGGGTGCGTCAACAAATTTAGGATACCAGACCTTCTGGAAAGGTTGGTGCTGATACCCTGAGTTCTGTGGCAGTGTCCACTGTCCAGGCTAATTCCCCAATGCCCAGATTTGAGGGACCCTGCCACAAGGTGCAATTATAATGTCAAGTTATTAAATATAGTACTAAAACCAACAATAATACTGATGATTGATGATGGATTATTGGTATCAGAACAACAAAACACAAGAATAGAGAAAGCTTTACTCTTGCATGTTGCAATTTCCCTTTCTAGCTACATGTAGACTGAATAATAGGCATGGTTAGCATGGCAGAACTTAAGGGTTAATAGAATCCACAGCAAGACACAATAAATGATACAAATTCAACTAATCTGCGCAACTAAAATTCACTATTAATTCTGCTATTTGAAGCAAATTATGTGGGTGCAGTGACTAAAAATGGCCAAATAGATCATGAATAAACATAATTATATTGAAATTAGTTGATTCTTGCAACATGTTTAAATCATGGAAACAGATGAACGTATTAAATGCAAAGTTTAACAATAAAAATAGGCTTTATTCTGACATTGAATAGAATTTAACGTGTAAACATAAAGGTTGGTTTAAAAAGACAACAGAAAAAACGGAAATGATGTTCAAGTGAAACCTCTTCTGGTAAGAGCAAAATAAAATGATCTGCCATAAAGGCAAGCTAAGTTAAAAGTTCATAATGAAGTATTTATTGCCCTTCATATTCATGCCCATGTAGGGCTGGAAGAACAGAAGAATTATTTTTCCTCTCAAATCCAAGATGGAAAGGATTTCTAAAGGTGTTGCACAATAGTTAAGATCTGAAGATTAGGTAGGAATCAACCATAATCATACCATCATTAGGTAGGAATCATACAGTAATCTCGCCTCGATTACTGTAACCTCCTTCTTTCTGGCCTTCCCTGGTCTCACCTTTCTCCCCTCATCTCCATCCAAAACTCTGCTGCCAGGGTCATCCACCTCGCTTGTTGCTTCGACCATGCGCAGCCCCTCCTCTATTTGCTTCACTGACTTCCCCTTCCTGAATGAATCCTGCACAAGCTCCTAGTCTTCACCTATAAAGCTCTTCACAACCTCGCTTCTCCCTACCTCTTGGCACTTATCACCCTCCATACTCCAGCCCATGCACTTCGCTCCTCCTCTGTCCCTTCTCTCACTCTTCCATGCCTTCCCTGCTCCCCTAAGCGCCTTCGTCCCTTCTCACTTGCTGCCCCCCATGCCTGGAACTCCCTCCCTGTCCACATCC